>CANTUR010000062.1:3000000-3553291 GCA_947683625.1 Mallotus nudiflorus
TAATAAAAAAATAAAAATTAATATAATTCCAAAAATAATAAAAACAAAGCAAAATCAAATAAAAAAACAACTAAATAAAAAAATCTAAAAACTATATTTAGCTACAAAGTTCAATCCATAGCATTCTATGGACCTTCATGGATTTTGTTCTCTAAGCAAGATCATTATGTAATCCCCTCCATAATCACCAACACAAAAGAATAAACAATGATTAAGGAATAAAATAATAATACAAATTAAATAAAATTAAAATTTAGTAAAATTAAAAAAATAAAATAAAATAAAAATGTAAGTAAAAAAAGAAAGGAAAGAAGATGATGCTTATGGATGCAGTATAGGTTGCTTTTCATACTAGTAAAAATTGCCATTGCTTTTTCAAGTAGATCTTCAAAAACTTGTTATTCTTCTTTTCATAAGTGTCCTTGCTTCAAAGACAAACAAATCAAAAGAGAATATATTTTTGTGTTGCCTAGAGACAAAAGAGAAAAGTCTTTAGTCCAGGAAATAGAATTGAGAAAATCATTAAAAGTTTAAAAGATGAGGTCCTTAAAGAAAGTCTTAGTGTTGTTCTCTAGCTCTCCCCCTGTGTGAGAGCTTAAGCTAGTCTTTTATTTGAAAAACCTAGCTAACATATGTATCATGTTGTGATTTGTTTTTCATAAAGTTTTGATTTTAGAAGGACTTTAATTTCTTAAAAATTTAGCTAAATACTATTTGACCAATCAAAAATCAGGAAACCAAAGTTTTTACTAAAATAAAAAATCTAACAGAGCATGCATAATTTTGACCAAAATTGTGTAATTTGATCGAAATTACATAATTTTGATCAGAATTGTGTTTCCTACCGGAATTGTGTAATTCTAATCAGAATTACATAATTTTGATTACAATTATAGAATTTCAATTGGAATTAAAATACAGAATTTTGAACTCCCTTTTTTACCTTTTAATTATAAAAAGACCATGAATGAATTAGAATTTAGACTTTTCAAATAAGTCCTAAAAAACATTATAATTAAGCCCTTAAAAAAACCAATTAAACTCTTGTGAAAATACATTTAGGCTTTTGAGGTTTCCAACTTTAAATATTGAAGACTGATTTATAACATTTGCATTATTGGAGTCCTCTGTCACATACACACTCAACTATCCTGAAATTGGATATTTACAAGACTTCGTATGATGATGCTATTATCTCATCAAACTAACTGGCTTATTACTTTTTGTTTTATTTGTTGAGTGTTGTCATCTTCCCAATTCCCTCATGTAGAAGTGATATGTGATTGTTGTCTATCTTGAGAGATCTAGATGGCTTGTCGAGCTATTGCTAGGGCACTGCTACCTTTGCTCATATATAGTTAGGCCATGGCGCAACATGCCAAAGTGGCTCAAGGATCTATGGATGTTTGTTGGCGCTGGACATGAGTAAGATTTTGGTTTTATGTTCTTTTACTTTTTTTTTGTTATTTCTAACCCTCTGATTTTTACAAATATGGGCATATGAGTTTGGGATTCTCCTTTATCCATCCTTCGAGCATTACCTGGAGGACATCTTTGTTAGAAATCAGTTATGGTATTTAAACATAAATACATGTGTAATAAGTACAAGTCTAAATAGAGTAAATTTCAAAAATTTACTCATCATAACCCTTTATAAAATGAAGAATTTCATTTGCCCAGGATTCAAATTGCATTGAAATACACAACTAAATAAATTAAGTAATATACAAACAAATAATTAATTAATTATAAGTTTATAAACTTACTTGTTGTAGGACTTAGCCTTCCTTTTGTTCAATTTCTTGAATCAAATACTTAGCCCTCCAAATGTAAGGCCTCTAGTTTGAAACACCAAAGCCTTATCTATCACTTACTTGTGTTAATTAAACTTAGTAACTTGTACTAATTTAACTAAGAGCACAACTACAGAGTATATGTTTAGTATATGTTGTGTTTATTTTTGGTTTATAATCTTATCATAACCAAAATTACTTAGTGATTTTTCTTAACTCTTTAAGCAAAAACTCACTTAAGCATTATTTTGCCTCTCCCTTTTCTTACCAAGTCACTTGGCTTGCCTTAGATATATCAAAAGATATATGTGTAGTAATTTTTTCCACTAAGGAAAAGTATGCATTAATTAATTAAGTGATTATTAAGTATGCCACCTTAGGTATACACCTAACCATCTAAATAATTAAAAATGACACCTTAGGCATACTTTAGAAATATCCACTTAATTAATATGCCAACTTGCTTAATTCAATAATTGAGCTTGCCACCTACACATATTAATGTATAAAATTGTATGTAAAGTATACATCAAATGTATTATTTTACATATTAAATTATATATATACATAAATATGGACTTTAATTAATCTTTGGTCCAAAATAAATTTTGGCCTATGTCCAAACCAATTTGGACCATTAATATAAGTCCATAAATAAATAACAACATATATATATTTATTAATTTAATATATATTAATTAATATCCAATATTAATTAATAAATAATACTCTTATTTGAATTAGATTTCATGATATACTAGAATCATTGTTCAAAACATAAATCTAATTCTATTAATCTTGATTAATTGATTAAACTCTTTTAATCAATAATTAGATTAATACTATAGTGAATAAATAAAACTCTATTAGGTGTGACTTACTAGGTTCATGTCTAAATGACAATGAGAAAATATAATATTAACATTTAATATTATTTGAAACTCTTTTCAATTTTAAATGTGAAAATCCCAATTATTCATATTTAGTTCTCATAAGTTGTGAGTGACCCCTAGTATTGATATCACAGCTACCCAATTAGAAATGAATGCATATTATGATTTACACGAACCTGATCATAATTACCGTGCACTAAATTCCTTTCATTAAAGATCCCAATATAGCCTAGAGTCAAGGTATTATCAAACTCTAGTAGCTTTATTAAATGACCTCATCTTAAGTTTTAATTCTTGATAAAATACAACAAATACTAGAACTCTTTCTAGTACTAAAACTCTTTGTCAGACTGTGTTGTATTTATCCTGGCCAAGAATTTATTCATCAAGAATAAACTTAGATAGCTTAGGATCTATCCCGGTTCACACCAGGTAAGGAATCCCATCTTGGTTAAACATTCATCCCTACATTTAACTAATTAGAGCCACCACACGCCATATACCCATGTGATGATTAACACAAGCTTATAAGCGGTAACAAACTCTAACCACCTAAATATGGATGACTATGCCACCTCAAGTCAAAGGACTATATGCACTATTATAATCTAGATTGTGATTGTTGATAATATGTGAATATCCTAACAATCACAATACTAATGTCACTATTTGATTAACCCATCCAATGAGTATCCATATGTCTATTCTGATCACTCATATCAACTAGCATGAGATTCATTACCACCCAGTATTAGTTTCTTACACTAATCAAGGAAAATAGATAGAGGTGATAGTCTAATTAATATTATCCAAATATTAATTAATCAACTACAAACAATTTATAGTAAATGTACTGAACAAATTTGTAACTCATATTATCAACTCTTTGATAATAAATTTATTCAACATAATACTAAAGGATAAATAATAAAAAAAATAACATATTTATTTAGAAGAATATTTTATTGCCACAGGGATTATATATAATTTCTAAATAATTACAAGAATGCCACTAGGGCACACCTTATATTAGCAGTCTTCCCTCATTATTCTCACTAGATTAAGAAGACTACTGATTTGATTAAGGATTGCATGGTAGCTTAAGACCATATGGGGAAGCTATCCTCTGATCAGGTATGTTTGATTCATAATGTGTTGGTTATTTCTTTCTTAGGGATCTTTTGTTCATTCTTGCCCATTGAGTAGATTTTTCATCATTGGTGGGAGGCGAGGTCTCATTAGACGGTAAAGATGGTGACTACATGGCAGCTGACGGAGATATGAGTGTTACTCTCTACCCTCATCGGTAAAGTGTGGTATTTATGTGAGTGAGTCCATCATTGGTAGGATGGCCCGTATATGACGATAGTTCCCATCCCTCCTCTTAGTGACATGTTCTGGGGCTATGAGCTTTTGTGATGATGATCTTGCTGCTATTATGATGGGATTCCCCTTTGAGAGCCTCTTAAAGAGTATGGGCTTGCCTTATGCTAATGTATTGATCCCTCAGTTAATTGACGTTGTAGCTAGTGGGAACTTTCCTCCACCTCCATATTCTCAAGCAAATGCATCTTGCCTTTCAGGTTCAAGGATTAGGCTATCACATGGGTCATCGAGAGTTGCTTCTTCTAGTCTGGTAAGCCTTTTTTTTGTGTTTTGGTGCAAGCATGTAGCAAACATTATTAGTAATGAACTGTAATTGATGTGACTTATGAGAACTTATCTGTAGCGACATCAAAGAAGATCTAGATCTCATTTTAAAGAGGATAAGGGCACATTCGGTACTGAGGTGACTGCCCATGCCAGTGGTGTGGCTTCTGGTAGTACTACTCTTAGGGACTTCATAGTTCAGCCATCTTTATCTTTACTTGGGATGGATGTCCTCGGTGGAGTAGTGAGTTTCAATTTTCCTAGACCTGACTTTCCTTAGTTAGGTGTTGCTTCTACTAATGCTACCCAAGTTCATGTTCTCCACTTATTATTGCCTGCGTTTCATTTATTTCATGAGTGGTGGTTGACTTATTTGCTTGCTTTTGTAGATTCATGTCTCTTTTGGTCAACATTGGTATACTATTGTTGGGAGTTCGCAATAATGCTTTTTAAAGTTTGCTACCACTCAAAGAGTATGCATTCTTTATTATACCTGCTTATTTTGTGCACATGTTTTATGTATGAGTGTATGATATGTAATATGTAATGTAGGATCAGTACCATTTCGCTGGTCATGAATGGGAGCAAGAGTGTGTAGCTTATCATGATCACATCAATGAGCTAGAGTCATAGCTATTGTCCTTTGTGATGAATGATAATGAGTTAGGATCAGATGAGGGGGATGCTTGAGCAAGATTAGTGCTTGCTTCTGATAGCAACCATGACTGATATTGTTATTTTAGGAGCTAGGTGTAGGATTTTTGGCCTATAGTTCACTTTGTTATATCAATTTCCTGAGGTTATGGACTTTAGGTGTTATATCTGGGCATTCATTCTGCATATTGTATGATGCTTGTACAATGATGACTATATGTGCTTTTTGCTATTGTCTGCCTCTTTTCCTAATGTAAAGAATACTTGATGCAATTCGTGATGATAAAATGTGTTACACTTTTCAAAGATATTTTTCATAAATTAGCAATCATTCTCATTTCACTGTAATCATTTAAAAAAAGCACAGATGCACTTGTACAAATTTCAAACTTGACGTTATCCCTATTTTTAACAAGCCTTCTTAGGTTTTCTAATTGAGTATTTTCTCTCTTTCCTTGATTTTTTCTTGAGCTGACATTTTTAGGTTTTCTACTCAGCAAGAAGTCCTCAAATTTTTCCTAGGCTACCATTTTTAGGTTTTTATCTCAACAAGATGATTTTTTTATGCCTTAGACATAGTACTTCTTTAGGTAGTTTGTATTGATAGGTTCGAGAATTCGTTGCCTTCAAAATCCATCAGCTTGACTACTCTTTTGATAGGACATGTTTGACTAGGTATAGGTCTTCCTAGTTTAGTCTTAATTTCCCTCTAAGGTCTGAAATGTTCTATCTATCTTGCTTTAGCACCCAGCCTCTTACTTTCACACTTTTGTGTTTTACTCTTCTGTTGAAGGTCTGAGCTAGTTGAGCCTGATATAATTGTGTGTGGTATAGAGCCTTGAGCCTTTGGCTATATAAGAGAGTGAGATTGTTGTGCCTCTATTAAGCCCATTATACTTCTGGTAATTCATATTCGATTGCTACTTGAAGAGACTTGATCACTGTTATAACTGGAAGAACTGTTTATGATCCATACACTAGTGAGAAAGGAGTTACTCATGTTGAAGTTTTAATTATTGTTTAGTAACCCCACAAGGCATATGGTAATTTGTATGACCAATCTTGGTAAGTCTGAGTCATCTTTGATAAGATCTTTTTGCTTGTGGTCAGTAAGGAGAAGATTTGTGATGTTCCATCTTATAACTCCTTAGTGGCTCTCTAACTTCCTCTTGGAATTGGACACCATTGTCAAAGATGATGTGATGGGGGATCCCATATTGATAGAATATATTTCTTTTGATGAACTTAGCCACTTGCTTGGCTCCTATCCTTGTGAATGATTCTGCTTCGACCCATTTTATGAAGTAGTCCATTGCGGCTAGGATAAACCTGTGTCCATTCAAGGCTAATGGGTGGATTTACCCAATTATGTCTAGTCCCCATACTGAGAAGGGCCATAGAGAGGAGATGTAGTGCAATTCTATTGGGGGAAGGTAGCTGACATTCCTATGGATCTAACACTTATGGCATTTCCTTACAAATTTAATGCAGTCTTCCATCATCGTCATCCAAAAGAACCCTTGTATGATTAGCTTCTTAGCTAGGATTGCTCCATTCATGTGTGATAAAGCTAAAAATTTAATTATTGCATCGCTTTCTTGATAAAATAAATATGAAAAGGAAAAGATTATGGAAAAGTAAATCTAATTTGCATATGACTAATCTGCAAGATTAACACAACCGTTAACATAGCTTGCTCAATTTCATGAATAATAGGATGATCATGCATGCTTGTAATGATCACTTATGCTATGATGATGTACAATGATAATATAAAGGATGCATGAGGTCATCACTGGACCAAGAGCATGATGACTTTATTCCGGGATATAAACTTTTCACATTATTGGTATTTACGATGTGATTTCATGATTTTGGAAATGGAGGATGCATGATGATGATATGAAATGAGCAAGCATATATATTCACACAGCATGTAAGATTGACAGTCTTATCGCATAAGCACAACAGTATTCCCAAATGCTAGTGATAGTAAAATAAAATGCAATGCGATAAAATAAATGTGCTAAAATAATTTTATGGTCCTCAGACTCAACTGAGCTTGTATGGATTTTGAAGCTTTAGCTTTGAGAAATTATCAATATTTCCTCGTCAAGAGGCTTAAAATGATAGCAGAATGATGCTAGATTATATACCTTTAAAGCATGCTTTGACAAAGATGAGGCATGGTTTGGTGGAAAAGGGATCTAATAACCTAAGAGAAAGGTTGTGGGAGAGCAAAAACTTTCTGGAAAGGGGTTTCCAGCACCTTCGATCAGACTAATTTTTAAGTGTGTGTATTTTTACTTGCTCCCCCTCCAAAATAAGGTGTGAAGGGGTTTATTTATAGAGAAATTTGGGTATGATAAGGTGGTGGAGGCATGGTCATATGCGTATATTGAGAATTTTGTGCATGGCCATGCCAAGTACACATGGTCATGCGCCTAGCACCTAGTCACACACTTGGGGCATGGCCATGCACACATGCATGCGCTCCACTCACACTTTAGCCTTCCACGCACACTTTTTGGATTTTATGCACACTGTTCTAGAGTTGGTTCCTAGGGTTTTTGGGCCTTTTAGATGTGTATCTGATGTTCATTTTGCCAAATTCAACCTCATGTTTAGCACATGACATCTAGGGGTGTTTATGCATGCTTCTAAGTGATGCACACTTTTAAGCAATACATGATGATCCTCGAGTTATGTTGGACCATTTTAGGTCCACTTTCAAAGGTTTTAGAGCCTTCCAGATGTGTTTTTGTAGTCCATTTTATCAAAATTGATTTCCATTTTTAACAAATCTAGGTGCCAGTCTAATGGAATTGGCACCAGCACAACGAACTGAGTATTATGAGAGGAGTTTTCTCAAAATAAACCTTTCATTATTCTGATAATTCATATTTTGTAAGGTCGAAGCATAACTTAATGGCTTGATGATTGATTTTTCACACTAGGGGGGTCAGTTAGGTTTTTTTAGGTTACACACTTCAAAGGTGTTATGAATGAGCAGACTCTATCATCTCAAGCATTAGTTTCATCATTGGACCTTTTTAGGGATAGCCAAATTTAAGGTATGACAATATCTATTTGTTCACCTGACAGCTGAAGAGGTTATAGTGGTAGTATTTATTTGTTCGCCTAATACCTAAAGAGGTTATAGTGGTAGTATCTGTTTATTTGCCTAACACTTGAAGAGGTTATAGTTGTTCTATTTATCTATTTGCTTGACACTTGAAAAGGTTATAATGGCAGTACCCTAAAAACTGAATCATAATGACACAGTACTCAGGTAAGTACCTCTCTCTTCAGAAAATGATTTTTTGCATCTTTATATTTGCTTCACATGTATTGACACTAACGTTAGGTGGCTATACAACACATCCGAAGCAAGGGCAACTGTCATACCTCTTAATAACACTCTTAATTATCTCTTTATATTATTCCTTTTTCTTAATAACTCTCTTAATTCCTTTTTTAAAAACTCCTAAAATGTTACTAAGAATAATTCTCAATAATAACTCTTATAGTTATCCCTATCTACTTCTTACAATAACAATAATTTAAGATAGGAATTTTGCACTGGTTAACTTCAAATTTAGAGTTAGGTTCTTTATAAGAATTATAACCATGAGTCTTAACTTTGGACAGAGTGTTAAATCACCTAAATTGGACCTATGTAGTCCAAGATATGGCCTAATTACTAACATATGCTCAATACAATGATGAATCTACATCTTCTAACTTTAGCCTAAATTTTGTCAATGCAAACAAACTCTGATCTTAATGTATTAGCCCAATTTAGAAACATTAAGAAGTCCACTTCACTTTTTAAGGTGGTCACTTTAACGTTTTGAGGTTCTAAGTACTCTAAAACCTTCATTGAAACTTAGAGGTCAAAATTGCCAATTAACTGAAAATTACACATTTTGCTTAATGCCTCAATTTTGACTACCAATTCACAAAACACATTAATTTGCTCATAATATCATAAAAATCATCATCAAACTAAGTGTTAAAGAATAAATAAATAACAAATATTATACTCTCATAAGTACAACATTGGCTAAAAAGATAATGAGATAAAGGTTCTTTTGAATGATGATAGGAAGAAGATTGTGCTAGGTTCACCAAGAAGTGCCATAATGATCAAATTTATAGGGATATCAATCATTTACTGCACTTAGAGCTACACACCATGTCCTCTACATGGCCATTTTTAGTTTATAGACTTAGCATCATAGGAGAGATTCACCCTACAGCCTCTAATAGACACAAATATATCTTGTTGGCTATTGATTACTTCACAAAGTGGGTAGAAGCTGAATCTTTAGCCAAACTGGGGGTAAAGAAAATGGCTCTATTATATAGATATAGGATTCCTCATCATCTAATATCATATAATAGAGTACAATTTCAATGGGAAGTAAAGACAGTATTCGAATTGTATAAGGTGAAGCACTACAAGTCATCACCCTATCGGCCATACGCAAACTAGGTAGTTAAAGCAACAAATAAGAACATCAATATGATTTTCTCAAAGATGATTGAAACCCACTATGATTAGGCTAATAAGTTTCCATTCACTCTTTGGGGGTATCGTACAATAGTGAGAACATTTACAAGGGAAACTCCTTTCTTGTTGGTATATTGAATAAAAGCTATTCTTCTAATCGAGGTAGAAATAAAGTCTCTAAGAATGGTAGTTAAAGTAGGTTTACTCGAGGTGAAATGGGTGGAATAGAGATTAATGCAACTAAATTTGATGGATAGTGAGAGGCTAAAGGCACTCTATCACACTTAGTTGTATTAGAGTAGGATTGCCAAGGCTTTTGATAACAAAATGAAACATCACAATATCATAGTAAGAGATTGGGTGTTGAGGCAAGCCAAATAGAATGTACCAGATTTGAGAGGGAAATTTTAATCTAATTGGGAAGGACCTTTTTTGGTTCAGACTGTTCTTGCAAATGGCACAATTAAGTTAATGGATGTAGATGGTAATGAGCTTTTCAGAATGGGTTAATGTTGATCGTCTTAAGAGATACTATTTATTAAAAATGATGAGAGGAAAAATACTTAATTAGAAGACCCAAAAGGGCTAGTTAAGGATAGAGGTACCATCATTTTGAAATGTTTGATATGCAACCATGCTCATGATAAATGCCATCCAGTGTGAATGAGAAAGATTATTGAATTGTGCATCCTAAACTTGTAAATGCCTAAATCTATCACATACAAGGGCAAGATTTTCATCTTAGAGTTCATATCTTATCATGATGTAATGATTTTCTTTATTGTAATATTCTCTGTTTATGTTATGACAACACAATAAGTAAAAAGGAAAAGTAGAAATGGAAATGATGCATAGAGGATCAAAGAAAGTCAGAATTACTATATAAATAACATGTCAGTAGTACACATGCCAAAGAATTAAAGTTAGTATAATCATTCAAAAAGAAAAAAAGGGAATCAAAACTCATCCTCATCCTTAGTATCGTTGTTGTCCTCTTCATCATCATCATTATCATCAGCACCACTTGGGGTCCCCACTAGCTAGGCCTAGGGCCGTGGACTCTCAACTCCTCTAGCTAAGCTTGCAATATCTAAATCTCACTATAATAGTATATGCCCTCTTGCTGGCATGTCATTTCCTACTGATGAGTCATCTAAACCTGCTCTAACATTAACCTTATTTGCTCATGCTGCATTATAACATACATGCATTAGTACATAAGCATAAAAATTCATTCATTCATACATATATACATACACTATTGTATATTCGAACAGGAAAATAAGGAATGGAGATGCTCATATGGGCCTCCATGGAATGATGAATATGGTAACTCATAAGACTTGAGGCACAATAGTATTAACAAGCGGTCATCTCCCATAAAACTTATAAATGAGATAGTCAGCAAGCAATAAACTCGAGGCATTAAAAGAAATCAAGAGAAGAACTCACATGGGTGGCATTTTGAGTAATTAAGGCTATAGGCATAGTAGATATAAGGACCAAATAAGTCACCACTTAGTCTTGAAGGTCATAACCCCTAACCATAAAAAGTAATGGTAGTTAGCCACTCTAGAAAATCATTTGAGTAGCCTAAGGGGGTACACTAGCAAACCTTGTTCCACTAGAGGTCTCAGTAGTACTCTTAGAACGAGTCCTCTTCAAACCAAAAGAAAAGAAAAAATGATTTTGACAAAATGTTTCATGTAAATGGGGTCTCCAAATGCTTTAAGAGTGAGAGACAAAGAGAGAGAGAGAGAGGAAAAATTATCCAAAATAATAGAGTTTTGTCTCTCTAAGAGGCTACCTCAAAAAAGTGCCAAAATCCTTTTAAAATGAGAAAATTTCACATTTTTATCAATTAGATCCGAGGACCCACGAGCTTAGGTCTAGGACCTATGCTTTTGGGTTAAGGACTCATGGACGTGGGTCTTAGAGCCATGTAGAGGTAAATAGGTCATTTTGATCCATAAGCTTAGGCTAAAAGCCCACACTTATGGGCCATTATCCTAAGCTCATGGGTGGACCCATCCTCATGGGTCCTTTTTGGCCCAATTTTGGCTTTTTTGGAATTTTGGTTTCTTTTTGGTATCTTTTGAGTTTCTTCTTGATCTAAGCACACTCAAGAAAAATTTTGAAGAAATTTTTCCTTGCTTTAATAATTGGGGAAAACTAATCAAATTTGGGTATCAACTGTTGCCCCTACTTCACACTATATAGTCATAGGTAGGCCTCAAGTGTAAGGTTTTAAAGAAACCAAAATGTATATGAAAAATATTACTGAAGAGGTACATTGCATAGTAGTGGGTAGACTTCAAGGTTCAAATTTTGAAGAAACATAATGCATATGAAATCTTTTAATGGAGAGGTACATTGTATAGTTATGGGTAGGCCTCAAGCATCAGGTTTCAAATAAACCAAAATGCATATGAAATTCTTTTATGGGTGCTATTACTCATGTGTTAGTGTTGCAAACTCATAAGGAACAAGGTGCTAGATAATTTTATGAGAGTTACCTCTTATGTATTGGCATTGCCAATTCATAAGGAGCAAAGTGCTAGAAAACTTTTGTTATGTTTATTGTGTGATTATGGTGTTTGTAAAACTAAGATGTTATGATGCATCTTGGTTTGAAAGTTATGGTGCGTGTATGTTTTGTTTGTGCTTTCAATGGCTGACATGTACTAATGAGGAGTACATGTCAATACCTTAAAGTCAACCTAATTGTTGCTACCTTATCTTAATGTGGTTTTCACAATTTCTCAGGGGTTTGATTAATAACCTCTTACAAAATATGTTTTTGGTTACAAAATGAAGAGCAAGCATACCATATGACTGACAAGGAGCTCACCAAATGAGGTTGCTAGGAATTGATACGAGTGTGGTAACTTTTGCCATCATATTATTCCTTTTGGAAATAGATGCTTAATGATGCCCTTTTTATTTTTGCAAAGCATTTTCTCTTCTCAAGGATTTTCTGCCTTCTATCACTTAGCGTGAATGTCATCAAAGAGTTCTTCGAATACTCTTACTCCTTTAGGGAGCATTGGAGTCGATGCCTTTATGCATTAGTTTCCCTTTTTAGGTATTCCCCGCCTTTCTCTTATTATTCAACATGAATTCCGCCAAAGGATCCTTTGCATACTCTTACTTGCTTGAGCATTGGATTAAAATGAGTATGGTCTTGCATTCATGTGAATTAGAGGTTTACTGTGGTAATTACAAGTTGCTTAAGCATTACAACTCTCTGTGATTCCCTTTTTATGAACTCTTTTCTTTTCATGAGGTTATCAAGCATTGGGTTGATTAAAGTTTAGAAATCCTAACTCAAAGTTGTTGATCGAAGTTAGGAAATTCAAAAATCTTCATTAAAATGAGGTGACAACTGCCAATGTCGACTGTTCGGTCTTTGCTATGTGCCCTCTTTAGTATGGGTTCACTTTCAAGAGCACATAAAGTTTTTTGGAATGAAAACATTAATATGGATGCATGGATGTATAATGCATGTGCGTATTTTCTTTAGAATAAGGTGAGATATAGTACTTATAGTGCAAGAAACAATAATAAATAAACAAGTAAATAAAAAAAGAGGGAAAGAGTTTAAGGATTACAATACTTGAAAATTGCCTATTCTAATAAATACATACAAAATAGGAAATAAAAGGGAAAATGGGATTAAGGATTACATAGCCTTGATAATCTCTTATTCTATTAATTACACCAAAATGGAAAATAACAGAAAAGGATCCTATACTAATAAACCTATAAAAGAAAGGTTAGTTTCCATACACATACAAGCACACATCACATTTAAGACAATTGTATATTCATAATTAGAATAGAGAAGTAAGAAAACAAATAGGCAAACAGTGATGCTAATGAAGGTGCATGATGCAAAAGGTTTGAAATTTTGGCATTTAGGTGCAAAGTTATCATTTTTATTATGAAAGTGAGATTTTTGGGATAAGGTAATAAAACACTTGTGAAAGAAAAGCAATCAATTTCCTTAAAGTAAAAGCATAAATAAAAATGAAAAAAATCCTATTTCCACTATAAAAATGTCAATTTTATGACAAAAATAGTAGATTTGTCAAAAGGGAAAAATAAAATGATGGAAATAACAAAAATTAAATTAAATAGCAAAAATAATAAAAGTGCAAATAAAATGATAAAAATGATAAAAATATTATCTTTGCCATAAAAAACAAAAACTCTATGATAAAAATAATAAACTTATGAAAAGAGGAAATTAAAAAAGGATGAAAATAATAAATATGCAAACAAGATAATAAAAATAATGAAAATGGAAAGAAAATAATGAAAATGATAAAAATATTATTTTCACAACAAAAACTTGTACTTTAAGATAAAAATAATAAATTTATAAAAAAGAAAGGCGATAAAAATGATAAAAACAACAAAATGCAAATAAAATAATAGAAATGAATAGGAGTGCAATAAATGCAATAAAGATAATTAAAATGCAGAATTAAAATAACAAAAGTGATAAAAATGATTTTTTTACCATAAACACATCAACTTTATAATGAAAATGACAAATTTATCAAGGAAAGGCATAAAAATGGCAAAATGCTAAAAAAGCTATAAAAATGATAAATAAAAAGGAAAATGCAGAAAATAAATATAAATAAATAAAAACACAGAATAAAATAATAAAAATGATAAAAGTGTCATTTTTACCATAACAACGTTAACTTTATGAAAAAAATAACAAATTTATCAAGGAAAAACATAAAAGCAACAAAAATAGCACATATGCAATGAAAATAATAAAAAATATTGAAATGTTAATAAAAATAAATACAAATACAGAAATAAATATATTAAAATGATAAAGGTGACATTTTTACCATAAAAATATGAACTTTATGATAAAAATGTCAAATTTACCACAAAAGGCATAAAAGCACCAAAAATAGGAAAAAAGGCAATAAAAAAACAAATATGCAAAAATAAATATGCAAATAAATAAATAAGCCAGAAATTAATATATAAAAAAAATAAAGATGATATTTTTGCCATAAAAATGTGAACTTTATGTTAAAAATACCAAATTTATTATGAAAAAAACATAAAATCAATAAAAATTGCAAAAAGGCAATATAAATAAATAAAGTGCATAAATAAATAAATATATATAGTGGAAATAAAATAATAAAGGTGGAATTTTTATCATAAAAATGTAAACTTTATGATAAAAAAGCCAATTTTAAATGTAAGCTTTTAAATTTTTTCTTTACATGTTCTTTACAAAAAACGCAATGAGCCTTGAAAAGAAGTAAGAAGTTCCCCAAATTCTATACAAAACGGTGATCAAATCCCACTCTAATGAGCAATCAAATAGCATATGCATCACATCTCTTTCTTCTTCTTTTTTATTTCTTTGTTTTTTTAATTCTATTTTATTTATTCGTTCTTTTACTAATCATTTCTTTTATTATTTTTGTTTTCTTATGGCTTTGGGAGATGAGCAAAATGTGAGGGAGATATGATTGCTCAATGAAAATCAATTGAAGGTCCATGGGATGCCACATATTTAAGCCTATAGTTATTATATTTTAGATTTATTTTTATTAGTTTAGGTTATTTTTATGTTTTGTGTTGTTCATTTTTTTATGTGTTTTGCTTATTTATGGCTTAATGGGTTGTAATTAATTAATTTTTTTATGTAGATTGTAATAGCTCCAATAGTGGGATATAGTTAAATATTTATTTTTCTACATTCTTAAAATTAATTAGTAAAACTAGGTTTCATCTGGTATAGTTCAATTAAAATAAATGGTGGCTTTAGATTAATTTAAGTTGCATGTAATTAAAATTAGGGTTTAGAAATCACAAATGTATATCCTGATTGATGATCTTTATTTTGTAGGTTTTGGGCCCCAAGCCCATCTATCATACCTTAAATTTGACTATCCCTAACAAGGTCTAATGATGAAACAAATCCCCAAGATGACTAGAGTTTGCTTCTTCGTAACACCTCCAAACTGTGCAACCTTAAAACACCTAACTAACCCTACCAATGTGCAAAATCGATCACCAAGCCATGAAGTTGTGCTTCGACCTTGCAAAATACAAATTATCGAAGCAATGAGAGGTTTATTTCAAGAAAAATCCTCTCAGAATACTCAGCTCGTTGGGTTGGAACGCATTTCATTAGACTAGGGCCCAACTTCATGAAAAATGGAAATTTATTTTGACAAAACAAACTTTAAAAACATGTTTAGAATGTTCTAAAACCTTTGAAAGTGGTCCCAGAATGGTCTAACACAACTCGAGTATCAACGCGTATCGCTTAGAAGTGTGTGTAAACACCCCTAGGTGTTATGTGCTAAAATTAAGGCCAAAATGGACTTCGGAAACATGTCCAGAAGGCCCAAAAACCCTAGGAACCAACCCTGGAGCAGAGCGCGTAAAACCTAGAAAGAGCATCGAAGTGCGCATGGAAATGTGCACATGGCGCTAAGTGCATGACCACGCGCAGTTGGCATGGCCATACGCAAAATTCCCCTTATATGAGTGTGACCACACCTACACCACCCTATTCTACACATTTTTTACTATAAATAGACCCCTCTACACCCTATTTTGGAGGGTGGAGCAAGTAGAAACATACACACACTCAAAAATTAGTATGATTAAAGGTGCTGGAAACCCCTTTCTTGATAGTTTTTACTCTCCCACAGCCTCTCCTTTTAGTTGTTATATCCCTTTTTCACCAAACCAAGCCTCATCTTTGTCAAATGACGCTTTAAAAGTGTACAACCTAGCATCATTTTACTGTTATTTTGAACCTCTCGATGAGGAAAGCTTGATAATCTCTTGAAGCTAGAGCTTTAAAGCTCACCCAAGCTTAGTCGAGTCTAAGGACCATACAATCATTTTATCATGTTTATTTTATCATATTGCATTTTATTTTACTGTCACCAGCATTTAGGAATACTGTTATACTTGTGTGATGAGATTGGCAACCTTGTATACTGCGTGAATAATATATGCTTCATTATGCTCATTCCGTATCATCATTTTGCATCCTTTATTTCTAAAGTCATGAAATCATATTGTAAATACCAATAATGTGAAAGTTCATATCCCATAAATAGAGTCATCATGCTCTCAGTCTACTGATGACCTCATGAATCCTTTATATTATCATCAAACATCATCATAGCATAAATAATCACTACAAGCATGCTTGATCATCTTATTATTCATGAAATTGAGCAAACTGTGTGAATGGTCATGTTATTCTTGCATATCAATCATATTATATTTATCTTTCCGCAACCTTTCCTTTTTAATATATATTTAATCAAGAAAGTGATGTAATAAAATTTTTAGCTTTATTCTCCTATATTATTTGATGTACTGTGTCAATATTATACAAACTTTCATTATCGAAACTAGGGTGTTGCGGTAGTTATACACTAAATATCGAATAATGAGAAATATTCAAAAAGTAAATGTGATACCCTAAACTCAGAAATTTCTACTAGGGACAATACTCGTTAAGTGAACTAATGTTATCCATTTCTTTCCCCGATTTCCTAAAAATCGAGTGGTGACTCCATAAAATCAAAATCATCTTGTCCCCCCTAAGATTAATAACTTGTCCCTATTCAGTAAAGTTGCCATGTCCCATGGAAATGGAAAGACTTGCTACATTTTCTAACAAAGTACATAAAAGAAAAATAAGAGGTTGCTTAAAGTGTTGACTCCACTGGGGACTTTTAAGTAAGAGAGATCAACTCAAAAATGACTATTTCTTATTATGTAATACTTAATTGTATAGAGCCCCTCACCATTGCATTTGCACTACACACCACACGTGCATCACTTATCCCTAAAAGCCTCGATAATACTAAATGACATCACCACCATGATTCCATTAGAGTCACGAGGCAACGAATATACGATATTATCACATGTAGTCTTTACTCGTGCATTCACCAGACTCATCTGACCAGAGTCTATAACCCAAGTCCTTAAAGGGGTGATCGAGTTATCAAAAAATGCTAGACTCACATATTGGAGTCTGTAACCTTAGTCATATGGGGGCATTCCCACTAAAAGAACCCTTAGCCTCTCACCCTGACTCAGTTCATGTACATAAACTAGTAGCAATATCCACTAGGATTTCACTAAGTTATGCATGCTATCCTTGCCTTAATGTTGTCCGTTTGACCTAATATTCATAAGTGACATCACCCTCCTAGTGTCTATCATTGAATGATGCTGTAATGTCAGTTTTCATAAAAAATTTATGCTCAAGACCACGTGATTCTCATCTACTTCATATGAGCTCGAAGCATGAGGGATGATAAGAATCATGTACCTCAACTTGGATAGTCTATACAAATTAATAGATAATGACATCCCTCGATGATGGAAACTACAAGATGTCATCCATTTATCCGTATCAGATCAAATGAACGGGTTAGGAACCCAACTAGATTGTGGACCTTTATGTCAGCATAATCAAATCGTAAACTGTCAAATGATACTTTCATGAATCACAGTAAAGATATCGAATATCAATGTGGGGGCAAGAACTAAAACTCCTTTTAATTGACCTTGGTCCTATGCATATGGGCACATACAAACTCTAGACATCATTTGAAGCCCAATAATTGACCATCACATTGACATCATGTGATTACCTTAAGCACATTTGAGTATCATTCCTCAGTTTGCCCTTTGGCTCTAACCAACATAAATCGAAATAGCCCAGTTCCAAGAGCAAAACTATAGTCCCCTAATAACTATAGGTTCAAAACCCACATACGAAAGAGACTGAATGACCTTGTGGAGAAATAAGTTTGGAAGCAAGAGTTTGCTTATGATTAGTTTGTTCACTGTGCAAGAAAACTAACTAGCTTTAATCATGCATGTATTACATCCATGTAGATAGCATGTACTAACCACTATTTCTTATAGGAATAATCATTTTTCCATTATAGGATTTTTGGCATCCACTTCATGCATACATGCTCACCCTTTTCTTTTGCAAGCACATGTCATGCATCATTCATTTAGCTAACCCTAATAAATGTACTGGAATATGACATTCAAACATGAGTGACCAATAAGATAACTCTATTAGTAATTCAAAGACAAGCTAAAAGAGGGGATCTAAAAGTTGCTTGCTGATGGCACCATAGCTAAAATCCTCTAAACCTAAATTAAAGCCAAAAGTACCTGAGATGGGAATAACATACCACTAAATGAAGCATCTAAATTTGTTCACTGGAGCATAGATAAGGCAAAAGGAATTCCCCACACTCCAATTCAAGCTGATTATGACAATGTCTACTACTAATATCTCAAGAATGCACCAAAAGCTATAAAAATTGCTAACATGACCAAGCCTGAATTGACAGGGGAGGTTAAACTATTGGCCAATAGGATGGCTTAGTTGGAATTCACCTTCAAAAATAAGGGAACTCATGGCTCCAAAAGCTTCACCGATCTAGCACTATTCAAAGATAAGTCGCTTCTATATTATTTTAAGCTACCAAACTTTGCTAAGTTTGATGAAATGGCAGACCCCATCTAAGGCAATATGCTACCTTCATAGCCGCCACAAAGCTTACAAAATCACATATTGTTTGATTCTTCTTCACATCACTAGAGGAAGGACCAAGGGCATGGTTCTTTAACCTTGAAGATGAAATAAAAAACAATTAGCTACTACTGACTTAGAAGTTTATCAAGTAGTATGAATACAACACTTAGTTAGACATCACTCGAAAGGACCTTGAGACCACAAGATAGAAGCCCAGTGAAGCTTTCTTTGATTTGTCACCAGTTGGTGAGGAAAGGCAGTCAAGATGATAAACCATCCTCCTAAGGATGAATAAATAGAGCTGATAATCAAAGGGGAACTACCACACTTAAGAAAATAGATGATCTTTGCTCATTATCCTAACTTTAGAGCTCTCTATTAGGTTAGGATCATAATTGAGGATAAGGAACCTTAACAAGCTAGAAACACTTTTCACCATAATACCTAACCAAACACCTTCACCCGAGCCATAGAAATAAACATGATCCAACCTGACACCCATAACTCACCATCTATCAATGGCATCAGACCACAAAGAAAATTCTCAAACTTTAACCTTCCACTATCCAAAATATTCCAAAGGTTTTAACAAAAGAACCTCCTACAGCCATAAGAGCCTAGGCCTTTTCTAAACCCATTACCACCTCAAATTAAGCAAAACTTGTTCTGCCACTTTCACCAGATGCCTGGCCATACCACTGAAAAATGCAGAACTCTTAAAAATGCAATATGAGACCTCATTGACTCTGGAAAAATGATGACCCAAAAAAATGACCTAATATTAAGACCAATCCTCCCCTAAACTATCAAGACATGCCTCCACGAACCATCAACATGATCTCCTCCAATCTACTAAAAGACCTTATTGGAAAATCAATCCAAGCCATACAAGAAACCCAAGATAAGCCCTCAGAGGACAAACCCTCAAATCCCATTCCTGAGCCTCATGATTTTAGTGAAGATGAGCAATGTCCTTCTACCTTTGAATACATTCCAATGCCTCAAAAATTCCTTCCCCACTTGATGATGCAAAAAAGAGCTAGGGATATAGCTCTTCTTTTGAATGGTGAAGTGATTGATTGCCGTTACTCATAAGAAGGAGACATAAATGAAAATTTCAATAATAACCATGAAGTGTGGGATTTATTGGGCCAACCATCTAGGAAATCTGACTACAAAGTCAAGTACATAGCACCTCCTGCTACCCACACACTTTTAGAAGATATAGTGCCATCAGGATGGGGAGAAGAATTTGACAACAAAGATGGGATGGTCAGTACTATTCAGCTTCAGAACCTATAAATCTTAGGGATAAACATATGGTATGACTCTGATGATCCTAAAATCATTGTTTAGGACCAGAACAGCAGTACAAAAGCTAATAAGAAAGTAGCTGAGGAGAAATTGAGAAAGAGAAGGAACACTTTAAGGAGAAAGAAGTAGCAAGAGATCAAGCTTCAGTCAAAGAGGAAGACACTACCCTCAAACAGCTCAAGAAAACTCAAGCACAAGCTAGTATCTGGGACCTACTCATGGCCTCCTAAAAGCACAGAGATGCCATAGTCAAAGCACTAGATGAAGCAAAGATTGCCACTGATCCTCACCTTGCAAGATGATAGCCTCTCTAATAAAATTTCCTTCTAAAGCAATCACCTTTTCAGACGAAGATTTACCCCTTAAGGGAAGGGTCCATAATTGTCCTCTCTTTATATATGTAATTATTAGGACTAAGAAGAACCCATGTGTTATGGTAGATGATGGGTCTACCAATAATGTTTGCCCCTTAAGGTTATAACATAAGTTCATGATGAATGTTGAAAACCTGGATGAATCCAATGTAGTTATACGAGCCTACGATGATTCAAAGAAGCTAGTCACTAGCACTTTCAAAGTAGTAGTTATAGTGGGAGATATCAAACCAGTAATAAAATTTACCATCATAGGCATCCCTTCGACTTTTGCCCTATTTCTAGGAAGACTTTGGTTCCACCCACTAGGGGGTATACCTTCCACTGTGCACCAGAAGATCAAGTTCCCTCTAAATGGAAAGGTCGTTACCATCCCTACTGAAATAAATAACATTATTGCTTGTCTAAATGTGGTCCCACCAGGATTCTAGGTTTCTATGATCAGTGATGGTCATGTCGATCCTAAAGTTAATGCTTTGATGAAGAAGATGCAATATCTTCCTGGAACAAGATTAGGAGGAAGAAACATTGGAGTCACAAAATTGCCTGACTTCCGAGGACATACTAATAAAAATAGTCTAGGGTATAATCATAAAAAGGATACTTGGGCTAAGAAATCAACCTCTTATATGGTTGAAAGCTCAACCCAAGTCTATCAATGGCAAGCTGAGGAATGGATAAGCAATGGAATAAAAAACTGGGGTTTGAGATCTTCAATGAAACCCTTAAGGAGAAGCACTTACAAAACATGATCATCGAGACTAACATTTGTGAACTAATGAAAAACATGGAGATATAATATGAGAGTGAAACCATCAATCATGCTCAAGTTGTAACCATCCTTGAATCGAGCATTGATGACATCCTGTTCGAAGATATTGCTGATGATGATCTTTGTACTTTTTCTTTATTTTAAATTGATGATGTAATGAATTGTAAGTTAATGCAATGAAATCTAATTTTCCTTACTTGTTTGATGTCTTTCCTTATGATAGAGTGCATTGCATTGATAAAAAACATTAGCATATTTGAAATTCATTCCATATGCACTAAATCATTTCACATTGGCATGTAATCTGAACCATGCATTATATATATTTTGAAAGATGTTACCCCTAAAGAGTGGAGAGAAATTGAAAAAATATTAATAGAATATTCAAAAGTATTTGCCTAGACGTATAATGATATGCCTTGTATTGACAAAGACATTACTCAACACTTCATTCCTACTAAGGAAGGAGGCAAACCAGTAAAGCATAAACTAAGAAGACTAAGACCATAATGGGCCCAACTAATGAAAGAGGACATCGAGAAACAAATCAAGGAAAAATTCCTGGAGGTATTAGACTATCTAGAATGGTTAGAAAATATGGTGCCAGTATCGAAGAAAGATGGAAGGGTTAGAATTTGCGTCGACTTTAGAGATTTGAATAAGGCTTGCCCAAAGGATGATTTCCCATTACCTCATATAGATATACTGGTTGACCACATTGCCATATGTGCAATGTACTCCTTCATGGATGGATTCTCTGAGTACAATTAGATCCTAATGCCCATTATCAATAAAGCATAGACAACTTTCATAATAAAATGGGGTACTTATTGCTACAAAGTAATGCCTTTTAGACTAAAGAATGCAGGGGCAACCTACTAGAGAATGGAAATTACAATGTTCCATGACATGATACACAAAGAAGTGGAGATATATGTCAACAACATGATGGTCAAGTCAAGAACCAAGGAAGAACACCCCTCTAATCTCTAAAAATTCTTTAGAAGGGTCAAAAAGTATGACCTTAAGCTAAATATAATGAAATGCATATTTGGGGTCACTTCAGGAAAGATGGTGGGCATATTGTCAATCCGAACGACATTAAAATGGATTTAGACAAAACAAAAGACATCAAAGAGATGCCAATACCCAAAATAGGGAAAGAAATCAAAGGGTTTCTAAGGAAACTACAGTTCATTAGCAGATTCATTGCTAAGTTGCCAATAATGTGTGAACCATTCTTAAAGCTATTTAGAAAAGATCAACCATTTGAATGGAATGAATAGTGTCAACCAGCATTTGAGAATATTAGAAGCTACCTAGCCAACTCACTAGTTCTAAGACCACCTAAACCAAGGATGCCTCTAACCCTGTATTTGGCAATTAAAGGGAACACAATCAATGCAATGTTAGCCCAATAGGGAGAAACAAAAGTAGAATATGTAGTCTACTACTTAAGCAAGAAGATGCTACCATATGAGGAGAAGTACTACCAAGTTAAATAGATATGCCTAGCAATGGTGTGGGCAATAAAGAAATTTAGACATTACTTTCAATCCTATAGAATTCAAGTCATGCCAAGTGGCTCATACAGCTAATAGAATTTGACGTGCACTATCTAACTAAAAAGGTAGTAAAAAGGAGAGCAGTGGCCGAATTTCTAGCCCTTAACTACATTCTAGACTTAAAAGAGATCCAACTAGACATCCTAAACAACCTCAGCTCCGCCATTGAAATCCAAGGATAGCACATGTACTTTGGCAGAGTAGTCAATTAGTTTAGCATAGGAGTCAATGTCATACTACAATTTATAGAAGGTGAAGTAGTACTAATTACTAAAATGCTCGAGTTCAGAGTCATAAACAATGAAGTAGAATATAAGGCATGCATACTTAGAATAAAGGCACTAATAACCCTAGATGTCATAAAAGTCAAAATCTTTAGAGATTCCACGTTACTAATCAACCATGCCACGGAAGAGTGGGCACTAAAAGAGCAGCACTTAAAGCCTTATCTAGACCACTTGAGGCTACTCACCATCTCCTTCTAAAAATATAGATTCATTCATCTCCCTAAGAACCATAATCAGATGGCAGATGCACTTGCTTCTTTAGCATCAGTATGGGAAGGACCATCTGAAATGCCTACGAAGCCTTTAATTCTACTCAAATTAGGATAACCTTGTCATAAAGACTATAGAATAGCAAAGATATAAGCAACTAAAAATCCATGGTTCTACAACATCAAAAGATATCTGAAGGAATGAGCCTATCTTGATCAAGCAGATGAAAGAGACAAAATTGTCATTCGGTGGCTAGCTTCAAAATGACTAAGTTCATAAAAAGAAAACCTATTCTGCCAACACAAGATCCCCTATCACAACATCTTTAACAATAATGTCTAATTCCAAGGAGAAGTTAAAGAGCTACTGAGGAGTTATAAGGTGGAACATCACATATCTTCTCCTTACGGACCACAAGCAAATGGGGCCATTGAAGCCAAGCATTTGGCTAAGTTCACAAGGATAAGAGCCAAGCAATTCACAAGTATAGGAGCCAAGTAATTAGCTAAGTTCATCAAAAGAAACCTGTTCTACCAATACAAGATCCCCCATCACAACATCTTTGACAATGATGTCTAATTCCAAGGAGAAGTTAGAGAGCTACTGAGGAGTTATAAGGCGGAACATCATAGATCTTCTCCTTACTGACTGCAAGCAAATGAGGTCTTCAAAGCTATAAACAAGAACATCAAAAAGATCTTATAAAATATGACTTGGACTTACCGAGACTGGGCAAATAGATTACCACATGCCTTATAAGGGTACTGAACAACAGTCAGAACTTCAATAGGAGCAACTCCTTCTCATTAGCATATGGATCAAAAGTAGTTCTTCTAATCAAAACAGAGATCAAGTCTCTTTAGATAGCAATTAATCTGAATTTCTAAAAGTACAATGGGCCCAATAGAGGCACGACAATCTCACTCTCTTAGACAATCGATGGCTTAAGGCTCTATACCACACATAGTTATATCAAGCTCAATTGGCCAAGTCCATCAACAAAAAAGTAAAATATAAGAGTTTAAAAGCAGGAGACTGGGTGCTAAAGTAAACAAGACAGAACATTTCAGACCCTAAAGGGAAATTCAAACCAAACTGGGAAGGCCAATACCTGGTAAAACATTTCCTATCAAAAGGAGCAATCAAGCTGATGGATTTTGAAGGCAAGGAATTCTCTGAACCTATCAACACAAATCGCTTGAAAAAGTACTACATCTAAGGCAAAAAAAATCATCATCCGCTAAATTGAAAACCTAAAAACTACAGCTCAGACAAAAGTTAAGGACTTCCTGTTGAGTTAAAAACCTAAAAATGGCAGCTCAAGAAAAAATTAAGGAAAAAGATAAAATACATAACTAGAAAACTTGAGAAGGCTTATTAAAGATAGGGGTAACCTCATGTTCGAAATTTATACAAATGCAACTCTAATTTTCTTAAATGATTATAGTGAAATGAGAATGATTGCCAATTTATGCAGAATGTTTTTGAAAAAAGTGCAACACATTTTATTATCATGAATTGCATCAAGAATGTTTTGCATTTTATCTCATTACATGACCATGGTTCTTACCATCCTCTTTAAACTCTCCTTGAGATCAGCCATTACCGTATAGCACAAAAAAAAACCTAGCTGGGTGTGAAAGGCTCTAAAAGGAGACACCCTAGGGAAAAAAAGGAAGAAAAAAAGAAAACCCAGCAAAGTGTAAAAAGCTCCAAAAGGAGACTATAGACATCCAATTTTGGGATGATGAGTTATGGATGCGACAGAGGGCTCCAATGATGAAAATATCATAAATAGGTCCTTAATACTTGAAGTTTAAAGCCTCAAAAGTTAGGATGCATTTTTCAAAGAAAGGGTTTAATGTTTTTCAAGGACTAAATTGTAATACTTTTTTAAGGATCTAATGGTTCTTTTTGTAATTAAATGTTAAAAAAAAATTTAACGGATTGAAAATCTACAATTTCAATTAGAATTTTACTATTTTGATCGGGTTTGGCACTATTTTTCCAATTTGTTAATTTTTGAAAATGTTTTTCCTAAATTTTAATTGGTTAAAAATTTTCTAAAATTTATTTTCAAGATTTTAAAGAAATAAAGTCCTTTTAAATCAGGAACTCTTAAGTAGATAGGATTAGTGTTTTAAGCTCTTATCCTATATAAGGATGGTTTAAGCTCTTGAAGGAGGGAGGCTCTTTAGACGATCTCTCTTTTTTTGCTTAAAAAAATTCTCTCTATATTTCTTCTCCTTATTTTTTGCTTTACAATATTTTTTTCTTGAGATTTTGTTTATTTTTAAAGCAAAAGCAATAGACTTTTGAAGAGGAGGACATCAAGTTTTGAAGATCCATTAAAAGCAACGGTGATTAATAACACTCTGAGGAGCTAATCAATACTGCATCCATTCATTCATCCCTTCTTTTACTATTTTTCTTTTATTTTTATTTGATTATTTAGTTTGATTTTAATTTTATTTAATTTTAATTTTAATTTTATTTAAATTTAATAATTATTTATTTTTTGCATTTATGTTGGTGATTATAGAGGAAAACATATGATGATCACACTTGGAGAATCAAATGCAGTAGAGGTCCATAGAATGTCATGGATAAGACCTTGTAGAGATATAGTTTCTAGGGTTTTTTATTATTTTTTTATTTTTTATTGCTTTATTTTATTATTGTTTTGGGGTGTGTTAATTATTTTTATTATTATTTTATATATATTATTATAATAGCCCTAATAGTAGGAATAGTGGAATTATGTGTGTGATTGCTTGTTTATTTTAATTAATTGGTTAGTAAAATTAGGGTTTCAATTGGGTAACTAATTAAAATCAATAGTGGGAGTAGATTAATTTAGGTTGCATGTTAACAAAAATTAGGGTTTTACAAGGAATAATTAATTGGTTGTTTGATCTTTTATTTAATTATTTTAATATGTTTTATTTGTTTTCGGGCTTGTTTATTTATTCTTATGTGTTTTGGGCCTTAAGCCCATATTAAATTTTAATCCACTTAAATAATTTAGGTTTTTTTAGGTTTAATTAATTAAAATGTATCATTAGGCCCATAATTAATTAGATTTTAGGTTAGAGATAACATAGTCCCATTTAGTAAATTAGACATAGGCCCACCTAATTTAATTTTATTAATTAGACTTAGCCCACTTAATTTAAGCCTTTTTCATAACTTATAGATTTAAGATTACCTTAGAATTAAAACATGTAGAACTAGACCCATTAATTTAAGTACTCCATAATTTGTAGATTTAGACCCATTTTTATAATTAAAATAAATAGACTTAGGTTCATTTAATTAAAATTTAAAAGAATTAGGCCCTTTAGGCTCATTTATTAAAACATGTGGATTTAGCTTGTTTAATTGAAATTAATGTAGATTAGACTAACTTAGGGATTATATGTTTGAATAAACACATTATTTACTTGTATTTTTATGGCTGGTTTACTTTGGAGTTAATTGCTAGAATAAGGGTTTATATGAAATTGCATGTAAATAGAGGATAGTATAGTAATTCATAAAGTAATTCCAAATGAACGTAAGACTGAAAGAAGTTGGTATTCCATACCTAGAATCTCTTGATTGTGCTGCTAGCTTTCTTTTAGGGAATTGAGTACCACCTTTTCTATTTGTCCCAATTATTACCCTGGGTGGCAACTCCTCATCTCCACACCATGTCTTTGTGATTAGTGTGTTTTCTAGAGCCCTGAGCTCAAACAGTGTCACAGTTGCTAAAATCTTGGATGCACACTAAACCCCACCGTCTGCATAAATGCCTTAGGCAAAAAAAGAAAAAAAGGGCAGATGATAGTAATGGCAAACATCATCATCATTGCACAATAAGAAGCATATACAATCATCATTGTACAAACATCATACAACATGCGAGACAAATGTCCAGATACAACACCATAGTCCATAACCTTGGAAAAATGATACAACAAAGAAAACAATAGACCAAAAGTCCTACAGCTAGCTCCTAAAACAACTACATCGACTGTGGCTGCCATCAAAATCAAGTAATGATCTTGCTCAAGCATCGCCCTCGTCTGATCCTAACTCATTATTGTTCATTGCAAAAGGATGCTATTTGTGATTCCAACTCACTAATGCAATCATGATAAGCTACATGCTCTCGTTCCCATTCACAACTAGTAAGATGGTGCTCAATTTGCATTACACATTGCATATCATACACTTATACATAAAACATGTACATAAAATAAATAGGTATAATAAAGAAGGCATACCCTATGAGTAGTGGCAAACTCCAAAAAGTACTATTGCGTACTCCCTACAATGGTATACCAGTACTGGATAGAGGAGATAGGAATCTACAAAAGCAAGCAAATAAATCAACCATCACACACTAAATAAATGAAACATAAGCAATAATAAGTGAAGAATGTGAACATGGGTAGCATCAGCATGATCAACACCCGACTGAGGAAAGCTAGGTCTAGGCAAATTGAAGCTCATTGCTCTACCAAGGATATCTATCCAAAGCAAAGACAAAGATGGCTAAACCATCAAATCCCTAGGGATAGTGCTACTAGAAGTCACACTACTAGTATGAGCAGTCACCTTAGTGTGGAGTGTGCCCTCATTCTCCTAAAAATGATATCCAAATCTCCTTTAACGTCATTGCAAATGAGTTCTCATAGCTCATGTTAATTATAGTTTATTGCTAATATAGTTTGCTACATGTTTACACCAAAATAGGAATAAAAGCTTTACTGAATCAGAAGAAGCGACCCTTGATAACCCATATGATGGCCTAGCCATCGAACCTGAGGGATGAGATGCATCTGCCTGGGAAGATAGAGGTGAAAGAAAATTCCCACTAGTAATAGCATCAATCAGCTGAGGGATCAATACATCAGTATAAGGCAAACACTCACTCTTCAAGAGGGTCTTAGAGGGGAATCCTATCATAACAGTAGTAAGATCATTACTGTAGAGCTCATGACCCCAAAACATGTCCCTAGGGGGAGGGACAAGAACTCTCATCATGTATGTGCCATCCCACTAATGATGGACTCACTCACCCAAATACCACACCTTTTAAATGAGGCCAAAAAACAACACTTGTCTCTCTATCAATTACTATACAGCCACCATCTCTGTCGTCCAGTAAGATCTCACCACTCAACAATAAAGAAAGATTTGCTTAAAGAGGCAACAATAAACAAATGATCCTAAAGAAAGGAACAACCAATACAATAGGAATCAGACAAACCTAAGCAAGGGATAACCTCCTTATATGGTCCCGAGCTATCATGTAATCCTCGATCAAATTTGTAATCTTTTAGATTTAATGAGAATACCAAGGGAAGCCATCATCCTGGAAATTCTTGATAGGCAAATAGGGGAGAATCCTAAACTCATACACCCAGATCTATCAAAATCAAAAAGTCATAAATAAGAAACCAAGAATAAGGTAATAGACAACAGAATTCCTACTCACGTCTAGCACAAATAGACATCCACGAATCCTCAAGCTACCTCAACATGTTGTGTCAAGCCCCAAGAACATATGAGCAAAGGCAGCAGTGCCCCAATAATACCTCAGCAAGCTATCTAGGTCCCTTAAGATAGGCAACAATCTTAGATCACCCATACCCAAAGAGTTCAAGAAGATAATAGTGCTCAGTGAATAAAATAAAAAGTAGTGGTCCAGCTGCTCCGTTGAGATGAGACCATCATCATACAAAGCCCTATGGAAGAAACAAACTCTGTGTACCAAGCAAAATATGGGCAACCAGACTTTATAGGAGTGACTAGCCCGAGCAAATCCCTTGTGAGATGCCTCCTTGCCATAGTAGTCGAACACTCCTCATCACTAAAAGGAATGGGCTCCCCAGAGAAGCTCAAGCATGTAATAGCAGTAAAATCCAGTGAGGTAATAATTATCTCCCTAACAGGCAAATGGAAAGTATGCATCATGTCCATCCACTACTCTATCAATGCATACACAGCAATCTAACTCGATGCATATGAGTTATAAGACAGTGCAGTAATCACTCCATCACAACCCTTTTCGATAACCATCCACTTCACACACATTGAGAGACCTTGATAGTACATGCTGATCTTATTAAAACTGCCAAGGAGCATGGTGACATACATATGGGGCTATAAACAACAAGTACGCTATCAAGCATTTGCACGATTACTAAATAATGACATATCTTTTTTCTCTATCACCCAAACAGGATCAAAACAATAATAAAGGCTAAAAAGAAAAGCATCATAGCAAGCAAACAATCATAAAAGAAAATAAAGTAAGAGCTATCAATAGTCAACATTTACAATGAAGCTAGACAGGTAATTATAGCAAGAGCTACATATCTACAGTTACAACAACTTCATACAACAATAAAAAAAGCAAAAATGGTCAACGTTCAAAATAAAGGCAAAGAGGGACCTGCCTCATAACGATGATGCACCTAAGCATGAGTCTCTAAGCTATAAATAATGGGGATCGGATCTCCTCGAGAAAGCCTAGAAGGCTGAGAACTCTAAGCACTAGACATGCTAATCCTTGCTGTGAACATTGTAGATGGTGGTGTTTAACACACATATAAGATTTTAGCAACTACGACACTGTTTGGGCTCAGGGCCCTAAGGAACACACTAACCATTATCACAAAGACATGTTATAGAGATGAGGATTCACCACTCAAGGTAATAACTGGGAAAACTCATTTTAGTGGTACTCGATTCTCTAAAAGAAAGCTAGCACCATAACCAGGAGATTCTAGGAATGGAATATTAATTTCTTTCAGTCTTATGTTCATTTAGAATTACTTTATAAATTACTATCTTATTTTCTAATTACATGCAATTTTATTTAAACCCTAATTAAATATCCATTTAACCTAAAGGCAATAAGTCAAAATATTACATGTAAAAAATGCATACGAAAGACAGCTGTAGACGGCGGGGTTTAGTGCACATCCAAGATTTTAGCAACCGCGACATAGTTTGAGCTCAGGGCTCTAAAGAACACACTAACCACTATCATAAAGACATGGCGTGGAGATGAGGAGTCACCACCCAGGGTAATAACTGGAAAAAATTGAAAAGGTGGTACTTGATTCCCTAAAAGTAAGCTAGCACCATAACCAAGACATTCTGGATACAGAATACTGACTTCTACCAGTCTCATGTTCATTTAGAATTACTATATTATCCTATATTTACATGCAATTTCATATAAACCCTTATTCTAACAATTAACTCCAAGGCAAACCAGTCATGAAAATACCAGTAAATAATGCATTCAATCAAACATATAATCCTTGCGTTAGTATAATATACATGGATTTTAATTAAATGAACTAAATCTACAAATTTTAATTAATGAGCCTAAAAGGCCTAATTCCTTTTAATTTTAATTAAATGAACCTAAGTCTATTTATTTTAATTCTAAAAAATGTGCCTAAATCTATAATTTATGAAGGCATTTAAATTAATGGGCCTAATTCTATATAATTTAATTTTAAGGTGACCTTAAATCTATAAATTATGAAAAAAGCTTAAATTAAGTAGGCTAAATCTAAATTAATTAAATTAAATTAAGTAGGCTTATGTCTAATTTACTAAATGGGCCTAAGTTACCCCTACCATAATTTCTAATTAATTATGGGCCTAAAATGCATTTTAATTAATTAAACCTAAAAAAAACTAATTTTAAATGGGTTAAAGCCTAATATGGGCCTAGGGCCCAAAACATATAAAAATAAGTCCAAAAAAAATTAAAACATATTAAAACAATTAAATTAAAGATCAAACAACTAATTAAATTAATCCCTTCTAAAAACCCTAATTTTCATTAACATGCAACCTAAATTAATCTACTTCCTCTATTGATTTTAATTAATTACCTAATTGAAAATCTACTTTTGGTAACCAATTAATTAAAATAAATAAAATAAAGCAATAAAATAAAATAATAAAAAAAACCTAGAAACTATATCTCTATAAGGTCTTATCCATGGCATTCCATGGACCTCTTATAGATTTGATTCTCCAAGTATGATTATCATGTGTTTTCCTCCATAATCACCATAAAAAATAAAAATTATGATTAGTGAATAAATTATGACAATAATAAAACAAAATCAATAATCAATAAAATAAAATAAAGAATAAATAAATAAAATAAGGAGAAGATGATGCTTATGGATGATTTTAATAGAGTGCTCCTCATATTTTGTAGAATCACCATTCTTCATAGGTCTTTGAATATTGTTCTTCACAAATTCCCTAATGATCTTTACTTGAGTAATTAAACAAAAGAATTTTTGTATAGAATGCAATACTCTTTTTCTTTTTCCTTTTTTTCATTCTCTCCTCCTCTCTTTTCTTTTTCTTTTTCTTTTTTCCTCTTTCTTTTCCCTTCATCTCCTTTTTTCCTCTTTCTTTTCCCTTCCTCTCATTTTTTCTCTGCCTTCATTCATTTTTTTATTTTCCTCCTCCCTGTTCCATTTTTTGCCTCCCCCTATTTTTAGTGCCAAAACCTTCCTTATATAGGGATACATGTTGAAACCCTAGTTATAAATTAATTCCTAAAAGACTTCTATTTTCTTAAAAACATTATCAAAATAATTTTAGGATAATTTTAGACCAATTATGACTCAATTTATCTCAAAAATTCTAGAATTAGCAGAAGAAATCTAATTCCGACCGGAATTATGTAATTCCAATCGAAATTAGCGTAATTCTGATCAGAATTAGTGTAATTATAATCAGAATTACATAATTTTGATCAGAATTAATGTTATTATGACCATTTTTAACTTTTAATTACAAAAAGGTCTTTAAAAGAATTTAAGTTTTGCAATCAGGTCCTTAAAAAAATATTACAATTTAGTCCATGAAAACATTAAATCCTTTCTTTGAAAAATGAACTCAAACCCCTGAAATTTCAAAGTTCAAGTATTGAAGACCTATGACATTTTCATCATTGAAGTCTTTTGTCACATCCATAACTCATCATCTCAAAATTAGGTGTCTACAATTGCCCCCCTTTGTCGTTGTTTGCTTGACAAATTGCAGCAAAGTAAACTAGCACCCAATTTCTTAATTAAAAGTTAGTATACTTACTTGTGCTTCATGAAGTTTTTACTTATGAACTTACTATACTTGGACATATAACATTGATTTGAAATGACATATCATACTCGGTCGTGTGATATTGACTATACTCAGTCGTATAGTCTTGGGTGAAAGAAACTCATTGCACTTAATCGTACAATGTTGACTATACTCTGACGTATAGTCTAAATTGAAAAGGAACATCACACTTGATCGTATGGTGCTGAAAATGCATCATACTCGGTTGTACAATGCCGACTACACTTGGTCGTATAGTCTATTTTAAAAAGAAACATCACATTCGGTTGTATGATGTCGATTATACTTGGTCATATAATCTTAGTTGAAAATACAATATATTCGATTGTACAATACCAACTACACTTGGATGTATAGTCTGAATTGAAAAGAAACACCACACTCGATCATATGTTGCCGATTATACTTGGTCATATAATCTTGATTGTGGATACATTGCACTCGATTGCACAATGCCAACTACACTCGATCATATAGTCTGATTGAAAAGAAACACCACACTCAGTCATATGATGCTGATTATACTCGATTGTATAATCTTAATTGAAAATACATTGCACTTTGTCATACAATGGTGACTACACTCGGACGTATAGTCTAAATTGAAAAGAAACACCACACTCAGTCGTATAATGTTGATTATGCTCAGTCATATAATATTGATTAAGGATACATTGCACTTAGTCACACAATGCTGACTACACTCGATCGTATACTCTAATTGAAAAGAAACACCACACTCAATCCTATGTTGTTGATTATACTCGGTCATATAATCTTAATTGAGGATACATTACACTCAGTCGTACAATGCCGACTATAGTTGGTCGTATAGTCTGATTGAAAAGAAACATCACACTTGATCGTATAATCTTGATTGAAAATACATTACACTAGGTCGTACAATGCCAACTAGACTCGGTCGTATAGTCTGAATTAAAAAGAAACATCACACTCGGTCGTATGATGCTGATTATACTCGGTTGTATAATTTTGATTGAAAATACATTGCACTTGATCGTACAATGCTGACTACACTTGAATGTATAGTCTGGATTGAACATACATTATACTCGATCGTACAATGCTAACTACACTCGGTTGTATAGTCTATTTTGAAAAAAATATCACACTCGGGTGTATGATGCTGATTATACTTGGTCATATAATCTTAATTGAAAATACATTGTCCTCAATCGTACAATGTTGACTAAACTCGGTAGTATATTCTGTTTTAAAAGAAACATCACACTCGGTCATATGATGCTGATTATACTCGATCGTATAATCTTGATTTAAAATACATTTTACTCCATCATACAATGCTAACTACACTCAAATGTATAGTTTGAATTATCTTATATGATTATGCATCAATCCATAATTGCTCACGATTAGCTGCAACCCTTTCATTGCTCGCTGATGATAATACTACAATCCATAACTGCTCACGAATTTGGTTATTTGAATTGAATGCTTTGAATTCATGCTGTGTTGTCTAATTAGAATTTCTTTACTGACTGATTTTAATTTTGCTATGCCAACCATCTATACAAGTTGGGTGCACTTTCTTTTAGATTTGTAATTCTTGCAAACTTGTTAAAGTTAGTTTCAATCATGATGAATGTATAAAAGAACATTATGACATTTAAAATTTATAAGAAAATTCATCACTTTTCATAAGATAGCATGTACTCAATGAATCTTAACTATCATTTATTTGCCATTTGCAAAGGTCAGAGTCATTGTTAACCATCTTATGTTGAGAGCATGTCTTTTACCAAGTGAAGAGCTTACTTCCACACCTAATTTTAGGGAAAATTTGCTAAAAAAAAACTCATGAAAATTTAGCATAAAAAGATTGAATTATGAGTATCAAAATAGTATTTGAATTATTTTTTTATGCTTTCCTTCCTTATCTAAGTATTCCCTCGCCTTTCTTATATTACTCAACATGGATACTGTTGGAAAGGTCCTTTGGATACTCATACTCTTACAAAACATTGGAGTTAATAGAGTAATTTTTTTTGGCATAGTCCTCTTTTAGTATTTCCCTTCCCTTTCTTGTATTACTCAGCATGGATACCGTTAGAGGTTTCATGTTGATACTCTTACTCATGCTTGCTCTTCTTTCGATTCTCCTCTTAGTATTCCCCCACCTTTCTCTTATTACTCAACATGGATACTGTCAAGGGATTTTATACTCATACTCATTTATGAGCATTGGAGTAGATTATATGCACATTTATTATTCAAAAAACTAAAATGATACTTTGAAATTCAAGCAATTTATGCTTCTTGTCCACATATTTTTTTTTGCATTTTCCTCCCTTTGTTTGGGTAAAAAGCAAGAAATAGATTGATTAGAGTTTATAAACTCTCAGCATAAAATTATTAACTACTCATCTGAATTCTACAAGGCTAATAAAAGAAAGCCACTATGGTTAAAAGTCATGAGATAGGCTTTTCACACATGATCTTGTGAAGTGGATGAGTTTACTTTCCATTCATGAATTTTATGATTGAGATGGTTCTTTATTAGAAAATCTATGAAATAGAGTTCTGTTACTTCCCTTTATTATCTTAATGAGTGCTTGCCATGCAAGATGATACTTCAAATGAATGATTAGCATTTGCAACCTTTCCCATTCTTGTTGATGTATCGGTTCCTTTCACCTTCTTCATTCTTTTTTGTTCTTCCCTACATGAATTACCATAAGTTAGTATAGTCTATTCGAAAGTGAAGAAATTTTGTCAAAATACAGTGTTACTATTTTTTGCATTCTTCCCTTTAGATTTGTCTTTGATCGCAAGGTCATGATACTCCACCATTGAAGTTGTGGCTTTAGGCTACATTTGTATTTCTGTCATTCCATTAATGTGATGTTAGAGGACTTCATTCCTCTTTTTGAAATCTCCTACAAAATGGGTTCAGTAGTTAGAGATCTTATTTCTTGATCAAATAATTTTTTAGAGTGAATTCATTTCAAGTTTTGAGTGCATTCTTCACTTTTTACGGTTCAATGTATTGCTAATATGTTTGACCTTCTCATCACTATATTCCATACTATACACTGGTCTAACTTTTATGGAGAGATATTCCAAATGATGCTTCCGATGACACTATAGAGATGGGTACTGAGTTTAAGGAGCCCAAACGTCCTATCCAACCTCTTAAGGTTGCCATGATGATGCTTTTGCAAGTATCGCTATCGATGATATTCCCTCACTAGATGGGCCTATGATTTATTAGTCTTTTGCAGTCTAGAGTCTCATTAAGGATCAGGTTCACCTTGATAGTGTTACCCTTTTCTCTTAGATGTGAACATTTTGAATACCTTTATGCACTTTTGTAACGCTAATTTCAAATGTTAGTAGTAAAGTATTAGCACAATCTTGCCTAAGCTTAAAGACTTTATTATGCAAAGCAAGTATTTCACCATAAATGTATGCAAGTGTATGCATACAATGTATGACATGCATGATCCTAATAGGTCTCCTATTTGGAACAGAGCCATGTTTACATCTTGGAGTGTGAGAACGAGGTGCCTCATTAATAACCTATAGGTTTGAGCATTGACTACTTCACTGTTGGTACTTATATTGTTAGAGCTTTTGATACAGTTCATTAGACTGATTAGGCTAGCGATTGGGGTCCATGGCTTGACATTGGAGCTTATGATTAACTGATGCACTATTTGATTTTTTTTTCCATTGCTTTCATTGCATGATACCCGATGTATTTGTATGCTTCTTTTTTCCTTGAGATCTCTTGTACTAGCTCTTATACTTTTGCATCCATTGTCGCTCTTTAAATGCATACTCAATTTTTCCCCCAGTTCCATTTTAGATTCATTCATGCTATTCTAGCAGTCTTTTTATTTTATTTTCATGTGCAAGAGACCTAGTTCGTTCATTACTGTTGTATATCTTTTGACTTACTAACCCTATTAGTTGCAGTCTCATGCATTGAAGATGCCGAGGAGTGGGTGAACTAATTGAAGTGGTCTCTTAATGATGAAATCAAGTGGACTTGCACTTTGAAGGACTCTTGAGCTGAATATGAGGCTTCATGTTGATACAATGATTGATGATAGTTATAAGACAAGACTTGCAATGCAAGTTACTGAGTCACTTGAATTCTCATGGTATAAGAGGACACTGGGCTTACATGGAAAATTACAAAGGGGAGGAAAAAAAGAAAACATAACTAAAATAGTGATATTATAGCTTTGATTTAGCTTTCATTATGTATTATCTTTCCATTCAGATACTTATGCAGTATGATATAGAGGAATATGTGATATTTTGACAAAAATTTCAATTTCAATTTTAATCATTCATTAAGCAAAAAAGAGAACATTCATTACATCACATGATACAACTCATGCTATCAGCCAGTCCTAAATTTTCTATTTAATTTTTACCTCACTGTTCTTTTTTCTCTTTTGTTCTCCTTATTGTTTTTTTATTCTTTTCATTTTTTTTCTCAAATTTCCTATCTTCAGAAGTTACGTCATGTGATATATGTATGTTCTTTGAATTTACATTTGTGCTCATGCTAAATGAATCTAATTGAATTAAATTTATGTCAAACATGTAGAAGCAATCAATATCATAATGCATAGTACCATTAGGATGTACATTACATAAGTAAGCATGATCATAATTTATATCATCGATCCCTAAAATAAAACAACTTTCTAAAGAAACTAAAATTTTATTCAAAGAAGACAATAAGAAAATTTATTTCCTATTCTAGATGTTAAGGATGCTGAGTCTCATAGTGCTTGTCTTTCAAGTGGCTGACATAATAATTATTCTTGCATCTTCTTGTCAACTGTCTCCATGACTTCATCTTCTTATACCTGAAATGTGCATTTTTCTTTCTTGTCTAGTAGCTTCTAATCATCAAACTCATCACCCCATCTTGTAGGCACAATCGACTCAAAGGATATGTCAAATAATGTGGTTTAGTGTAAAACCTTGTAGTCAAACTTGCTTGAGGGCTAAACCAGTAAATGTTCAACTCTTTCCACATCTTTGGGGGGATTAGGAGATTTCTCATTAGTTTTAAGATCTAGATCCTCAAAGGAGCTTAACACTTCTTCCTCACTAACTCTTGAGTTAATCATCATGGTAGTTAGGGGTAGTACATTTTGGTAGTTTGGGAAACGATTGTTTCTGGTGCTTGGGCTTTCAGGGTCTATGATTTTTCTAAAGTCTATAAGGTTTTGAATTTTGTGTTTAAGGCAGATGCAGTTATCTGTGGAGTGTTGGAGGTTTTGATGGAATTTGTAGTGCCTATTTAGGTTATAGCTTAGGGAATTTTGGTTTGGTGGGTTTGGATTAGTTAAAGGTTGAAGTAAGCCCTTTTGCATTAGGCGCCCTAGGACTTTTGACAAAGGTTGGTTAAAATTGGAGAACCTCCTTGGTTGTTGAACAACATCGACTCCCACAACCCAACTAGCATTTCTTTGTTATGTGCCCCCAATTAGGTAGTTTCTTGCTCCAATGGTTCTAACAATCTTCTTTTTCTCACTCTTAATATCCTCAGCTTGCAACCGATTATCATAAAGGTCTATAAATTTCTTAGGATTCATCATCTGTAACCTCTCAACTAGATTAGGTAGCACATTTTAGACTATCATCCTAACCTGATCCTTCTTAGCCAGCTTGTTCCTCATTAGTCCTGCTTTATTCATTAACCTGGTTAGAAAATTTGAGAATGACTCATTAGGCTTCTGGTTGGTTAGTTCTAGATCCCTGATAAACACTTCAAGCCTAGTGTTGTAGTCATATTACTTTAGAAAAATAGTGCACAACTCTCTTCAGTTTGCACAAATAGACTTCTCCAATCCATGATACTAATTGACAACCATACCCTCCAAGGATAGTACAAATAGCTTGGTAACCACAGACAAAGGAGCCTTAGTGGTGCTCATGGTAGTTGTGTATTGACTAAGGTGAATCCTTGAGTCCCTAGTACCATTAAACTTCTGCAGCTGTGGCATTTTGAATTTTTCAGGCAATTTTTCCTCCCCAAATTACATCATATCATCAAAATCAAATGAATATCCAATGCCCTATCCTCTCATAAATTCCTCCATCTTGGACATTTTTTGAGTCAGTGCTTTCATCTACTTGGATTCCAGCTCTTGAACTTGCTCAAGTGATTCCCTTTTTTCCTTTTCAACCATATAACTCTCAACATCCTCGAGTTTCATTTCCCAAACATTATCATTATTAGTAGGTGGTGTACCAAAAATAGGTGGATTGGCCACAACAGGTGGATTGGCTATAACATGAGGTGCAGTAGTAGCATGTGGGGCATCAATCTGGCTAAAGCCTATCTTAACTCATCTTGCATCATCGCTCTCATGTCATCCATCAATGATCCTTTAACATCCTTTAGGGTCCAGTTTCCTCCTTCATGTTGTTCCATTTCTTCAGCTTGTTTTGGTTGTGCAACTTTTAGGTAGAGTGGATTGATGGGACTCTTTTCCAGTCTGTTGAGAATCTCTTTTGTAATCGATTATGGACTCAAATCAGTTCTCACTAGTCTACCACCCTTTTGACTCCAAACATAGGAAGACCCAGATGAATCTTTGATCATTGAAAGAAAAATGTTAGTATGATGCATGTATGCATGATGCACATGCTATGCAATATGTAGCAAGTAACAAGTTAGGTATACATACATCCTTCCAACCTTTTTCCTCCCATACATATATTCAATGGTGAGTCTCTTTTCCTAGGATTTTTTATCTTGGCAAAGGGAATATCAAGGATTGATGTGCATGACAAATCTCACTTAAAGCAATAAAACATAGAAATAGTATTTCTAGGTATAAAAAATTAGCCCAATCTTTATTAGTCCAAATAGGCTTTTAAAGTATGGTCTTAGGCCTTTATAGATAAAAATACCTCATGGAAACATTCACAAGCAATTTGGGTAGATCCTAAGGAAAGTAACTAAGCCCTTATATGTGGTTAAGGTCTAGTAATAAGGTCAAGGTTCCCTTAGTAAGATGCCCTCCTCTAAGACTTGAGTCATAGGCCAAGGTCAAAGGGGCCCAACATCTTTTGCAAACTCGAGAGAAGGCTACCCCATTAAGGTTTTGGGTTACAGACTCTTATCAGATGAGCTTGGTAATCTCTCTTGAACTGATTTAAGGTTAAGAGTGATAGTTAGCAATTTATAATCCCATGAAGCTAGTGGAATCATGGAACCATAAACCAATGCCATCAGTTAATAAGGACAAGCAGAATGAATGCAAGAATAAAATAATTTGAAAGAACACAAGTAGAATCAGTATCTCTTATCCCCAGTGGAGTCGCCATTATAGACTACGGGGTTTAGCGCACGTCTAAGATTTTAGCAACCACGATACTATTTGAGCTCAGGGCTTTAGAGAACACATTAACCACTGTAACAAAGATATGGCATGGAGATGAGGAGTCACTACCCAAGGTAATAACTAAGACAAATCAAAAAGGTGGTACTTGATTCCCTAAAAAAAAGCTAGCACCACAACCAGGAGATTTTGGATACGAAATACCAACTTCTTTTAGTCTCGTGTTCATTTAGAATTACTTTATGAATTACTATATTATCCTCTATTTACATGCAATTTCATATAAACCCTTATTCTAGCAATTAACTCAAAAGGCAAACTAGTCATGAAAATACAAGTAAATAATGCATTCAATCGAATATATAATCCCTGAGTTAATTTCATATACATGGATTTTAATTAAATGAACTAAATCTACATATTTTAATTAATGAGCCTAAAAGGCCTAATTCCTTTTAATTGTAATTAAATGAAACTAAGTCTATTTATTTTAATTCTAAAAAATAGCCCTAAATCTACAATTCATGGAGGTTTTTCAATTAATGGGCGTAATTCTACATATTTTAATTCTAAGGTGACATTAAATCCATAAATTATGAAAAAGGTTTAAATTAGGTGGGCTAATTCTAAATTAATTAAATTAAATTAAGTGGGTCTATGTCTAATTTACTAAATGGGCCTAAGTTATCCCTACCCTATTTTTTAATTAATTATGGGCCTAAAATGCATTTTAATTAATTAAACCTAAAAAAAACCTAATTTTAAATGGGTTAAAGCCTAATGTGGGCCTAGGGCCCAAAACATATAAAAATAAATAAGCTCAAAAACAAATAAAACATATTAAAACAACTAAATTAAAGATAAAAAAACTAATTAAATTACTTCCTTCTAAAACCCTAATTTTCATTAACATGCAACCTAAATTAATCTACTTCCTCCATTGATTTTAATTAATTACCTAATTGAAAACCTAATTTTACTAACCAATTAATTAAAATAAATAAGCAACCACACACGTAATTCCACTATTCCCACTATTGGGGCTATTACAATAATCTATTAAAAATAATAATAAAAATAATTAATACAACCCCAAAAATAAATAAATAAAATAAAGCAATAAAATAAAATAATAATAAAAAATCTAGAAACTATATCTCTACAAGGTCTTATCCATGGCATTCCATGGACCTCTTATAGATTTGATTCTCCAAGTATGATCATCATGTGTTTTCCACCATAATCACCATAAAAAATAAAAATTATGATTAGTGAATAAATTATAACAATAATAAAAAAAATCAATAATCAATAAAATAAATAAAAGAATAAATAATAAAATAAAATAAAATAAGGAGAAGATTATGCTTATGGATGATTTTAATGGAGTGCTCAGATTTTGTAGAATCATCGTTCTTAATAGGTCTTCGAATATTGTTCTTTAAAAATTTCCCAAAGATCTTTACTTAAGTAACTAAACAAAATAATTTTTATAGAAAATGAAATACTCTTTTTCTTTTTCCTTTTTTTCGTTCTCTCCTCCTCTATTTTCTTTTTATTTTTATTTTTTCCTCTTTCTTTTCCCTTCCTCTCCTTTTTTCTCTGCCTTCATTTGTTTTTTCTTTTCCTCCTCCCTTTTCCGTTTTTTGCCTCCCCCTATTTTCAAAGCGAAAATGCTCTTTATATAGGGATACATCTTGAAACCCTAGTTATAAATTGATTCCTAAAAGACTTCTATTTCCTTAAAAACATTATTAAAATAATTTTAGGAGAATTTCAATCCAATTAGGACTTAATTTATCTCAAAAATTCTAGAATTAGTGGAAGAAATCTAATTTCGACCAGAATTGTGTAATTCGATTGAAAATATACAATTTCGGCCGAAATTAATGTAATTCTGACCAATTTTTAACTTTTAATTACAAGAGGTCCTTATAATAATTTAAGTTTTGCAATTAGGTCCTTAAAAAAGCATTGCAATTTAGTCCATGAAAACATTAAATCCTTTCTTTGAAAAATGCACTCAGACCCTTGAAGTTTCAAAGTTCAAGTATTTAAGACCTATGACATTTTCATCATTGGAGTTTTTTATCACATCCATAACTCATCATCCTAAAATTGGGCGTGTATAGCAGCGTCCCTATGTCTAAACTAGATTAATTTTGTCAATTAAAGTTAGCTAATTTACATATTTTATTTACAAGTAAAATGGACTAGAGATGAGCCTACATTTTAATTGAATTAGTGAACCTAAATCTACTTGTTTTAATTGACTGAGGAAATGGGTCGATTGTCTACAAATTTTAGAGAAGAAATTATTTTATTAAGTGGGCCTAAGTCTAATTTAATTTTAACTCAAATAAAAAATAGAGCCTAAGTCTATTTATTTTAAAGGAAATGAAATTAATGGGTGGAGCTAAATCTAAGTTAATTTTATTAACTAAAAATGGGCCTAAATCTAAATTAAGCTAAATGGGCCTAAATTGATTTTAAAATTAATTAAACCTAAAAATCCAATTAAAACCTATTTATTAAATGGGTTGACCCTACCATGGGCTTGGGGCCCAAAGAAAATAAAATCATAAAAACATGCCCAATTCAATAAACATCCCAAAAATAAATCAAAACAATAATTTTTACATGATTTTTCTAAGAATCCTTAATTTAATTTCATGAAATCCTAAAATTAATCTATTATTATTAGTAGATTTAAATTAAATTTGACTAAATTGAGTCTAGATTACTAATTAATTTTTAGTGCATAGAATTAAAATTCCACTAATTTCCCTCTATTAGGGCTATTACAAACTATGATGCAGGAAATTAAAGAAAATTAATTACAAACCAATAAAAGCCATGAACAAAATAATGCAAAACATAATAAATCCTAAATTCTATGAGGATTTCACAAAACTCAGTCCATGGCATCTAATGGATTCTTCAATATCGCCAAAATCTCTCATCACCAACTTCACATCCAAAGCACCATAGGACAACAATCAAAATAAAAAAAAATTAATCAATAATGAATCAATCAAGAAATAAAATAAAGAAATAAAAAAGAGTATAAGATGCTATGCAAATGCCATTTGAATGCCTCTCATATTAGGATTATCACCATTTTGAGATTGGCTCTATTGTTTTTTTTCTTGACTTTCAAAAAAAATAATGCATTTTTTTTTATTTAAAACCTACAGTAGAAGGTTTGTGTTTTCCAATCCACACTTTTTTTATTTAGGTTTTTTTTTGCCTCTCTCTATTTTGTTGCAGCCCTTTTGCTTCTCTAGTGTTTTTATAGACTCTGCCTCTCTTGCTCTAGCTCTCTCCTTCTTTACCTCTAGCTCTCTCCTTCTCTTCCTCTAGCTCTCTCTTCCTCTCTCTGGCTTTAGTTCTATCTACCTCTCTCTAGCTCTAGCTCTCTCCCCTTCTCTCTAACTCTAGCTCTCTCTCCCTCTCTCTAGCTCTAGCTCTCTCTCCCTTTCTCTTTTTAGCTCTAGCTCTCTCTCCCTCTCTAGGGTTCTACAACCTCCCCCTTTTGGCTTTTAAAGCCAGACCTAGCAACCTCCAACCCGGTGATTATGCAAGGAAGTTGTATTTTTAATTTTTAAACTTTCAAAATCAAGAGATAGAGATTTGAAAAAATCAAAGACTCGCACACGCAGGGACACATGGTGTCCTGGACTAATAAAAAATTAAAAAATTATGAAAAAAATTATTTTTCAGCATAAAAAATCACTTTTTAGCAAAAATTAGCACTTTGGAATGTCGATTTTCATCCTGTAATGCCGATTAGCATTGCTTAATGTTGATTGGCATTATGTAATGTCGGTCAGCATTACACAATGTCAATCCACATTACACAATGCCCATCGGCATTAAATGCCCGCCGACCACATTTTTTTTATTCTTTTAATTAAATTACAAAATAAGTCCTCAGAAGTTTTTAATTTTTGCAATTAAATCCCTAAAAATTATTTTGTAGTGAAATCCATAAAACATAGTAATTTAGTCCTTTAAATCATGAAACTAGACATTAGAGATCAATTCTCAATTAGATTTTCAATATAGGGGCTTTCATCGCACACGCGGACAATTGCATCCCAAATTTGGGTGCTTATAGTTACCCCTTTTGTTGCTGCTTACTTGACAAATTGCAACAAAGCAATAGCAGCACTCAATTTTGAAAGAAAAATTAACTTATTGTATCCTACTTGACATGCTGATGCTTAAATTATTGAGCAATTTTAAGCAAGATGCTTTGTTTAATATGTTTCACTATATTTCCTATGGAATGTCTAGTGAAACTTATGCATTTCACTATATTCCCTGTGGGATGTCTAGCGACTTGTGATTTGAAAATATACTATAGTTCTTATGGAACGTCTAGCAATAATACTGTAACTACTGTGTAGTGACTGGCAAACTACACTATATTCCTTTTGGGACGTCAAGTGACAGTGGATTTCGTTACATTCCTCGTGGGACATTCAACGAAATAAATGCAATGATTCTCGTTATATTCCCTATAGGATGTCTAGCGAGCCTTGATTTAAAAAAGTGTTATTGTTACCATGGAACGTTTAGCAATTTAATGATTTTCAAATTTTGATATATTCCCTGTGGGACGTCTAGCGACTCATGATTTGAAAACATGCTATAGTTCATATGGAACATTTAATAATGATACTATAACTATTGTGTAGTGTCTAGTGATAAAAGGATTGAAAAATTTTCATGTTATAACTGCTATTGATGGACACAACATGCTGAATTTGAAATTCAAATTATGACTACTATGCAGCACATAACATGATAAATTTGAAATTTTTGTTTCAACTACTATGTAGCACGAAATGAATTTTGAAATTTTTTTATTTAAAATGATGCATGTAAAAATCCAAAACTGAATTATATAATTATATTTTATATTTCGTACTTAAATACTGATGCAATTAATAATAATTCATTAATTGATGACATGAGTTAAATGAATTAATTATGAATCAAATCCTAATCAATATGCAATTATGGATGAAATTGTAAGGAAAAAACTTGATTTTGAATGCAAACATAGTCAAGGGACTAAAATGGATATTTTCCATTTATAAGAAGCTTCCCTCCTTATTTTTCGATGCCATTCTTTCATTTCTCTCTCCATTTCTTCTTTTTTGCTTTGATTTTATTATTTTAATTTCTTGCTCATCCGAAGTTTGATTCATGATCCGTCAGATCCTATGGTTGACCCACAACAGAGGCTACATAGAGGATTAGAGATTCCAACTAACCTAGCCATTGTGCCTCTTCATTTTTGTTAGAACAACCTTGGACTCTGAGAGGGTTCTAATGTGCTTCCTTCGACTCACCTTCACATTCATAGGTGCACAGATGTGGGCAATAAGGTAACACATCCTCATTTTTATTTATTTCTCCAAAATTTATTCATAAAATTTTAATCATAATTGATTTTAGAATGCAAATTATTGTGTATATTGTTGAAATTAGATTAAAAATACCCCAAAGATGTATGAAAAATTTAAATTTAACCCAAAAACATAGGATTTCAATTGAATGGCCGATCGAAAGTTTGAAAATCCAAGTCGAAAGTCCAAAAATTAGTCAAATTTTGTGCAATTTCAATTGGCATTGCACAATGCTGATATAAAAATAATAATGTTTTTAAATTTTTTTAATCAATTAATTATTATTTCTCCCTCGAAATTCTCCTAGCAATCGATGAAATTCACGGGCTATTTTCACATAGCTCGTGAACTATTTCATGGGCTGCTGGAGATTATGGTGCATCTAGTATAGGCCTTTAGGTTTAGACGATTTATTACTGGGCTTCTGATAGCTCGAGGGAGGTCTGATCACCATTCTTTATTCACACTAATTGAGCAGTGGATGGACACCATCCATACATTCCATACTCGTGTAGGCGAGTTGACACTTTCACCTATGAGTTTTTCTGTGATCATCAGGATTGCCTTGGAAGGGACTCCCATTTGATATCAGCTACTGCAGTCTCCCTAAGCATGCACAGAGTCAATCTATGGGAGATTTGATCAGGTGCACTCCGACGTGGAAGAATTGGAAGAATGTTTTTCTTTCATCGTAATTTGAGGGGTTCAGACATTTTCCTACCACCACTCCTCATCAAATTGCCCATAAGGTGAGGTGTCTCCTTCTGATATTTTTGGGCATGACCTTCTTATGTGAGACTAGTAATGAGGTGAGTATTGCCCTTCTCGGCCTTCTTCGAGACTTAGACTAAGTCATCACCCTTGACTAGGGATCTACGGTGTTGGCTTATCTATATTATAGACTAGACATTGTCTGTAGAGGTGTTGTCACCATGTATAGCTTTTGGCATGCTTTGCATGTATGTCATCCTTTTTTTAACTTATTTCCTCTTTCCAGATCTGGAGTCTAGAGATTGGGCTTATTTATGGTTTCAGTGCTATCAGTTCTAAAAGGAGGCTCCCTTTAATGCAAAGATAAGGCTCTTTCCATCTAGCGAGCATTAAGAACACTCTGTAGACTTACTGTGATCAACTAAACATTGTCGAGTGCCATTGGTAGGAAAATATAATCATTAGTATTTCATTATTTAATGTAAGTTAAACTTAATAATATGATTTTGCATATTAAATCTAATTAGTTGGAGGAAGCGAATGACATCTAGAGTTATAATTTTATGGTTGCTACAGTATGACTCGAGGACATAAGGATTCTACTCCTTAGTTATGGCTACCAGATGTAGTATTTGGGAGAGCAAGTGTATCAGTGGCATTTTGGACCTTCCTGACATCTATTCTCTTTGATGTCCCTCTTTTGATGTTATACAATTCTCATCTAATGGGTTTAAAGTTAAGAGGGGCGTTATAAGGATATGATGCCATAATTTTTCTTAAGCGATCTCGCCATTATCGGCAGTTCATCCATGATAACCTATTGGAGCAGGTTCCTGCTAATAAGGTTGGGGTGACTTCTGATCATTTATCTTCTAGAATGTTCAAATCACTTATTTTCTTTTCTCACAGTTTGAGGAGATTGACTCCCCTACCGACGAGGTAATGGAGGAGCTGGGACTACTCAGGGGGTTATGAATGCTCTTGAGCCTGAGATTGTGCTTGAGGTATCTGGGCCTAAACCTGGTTATGCACAACATACTCAACATATTGGGACCAGTTACGAGGGAACCTTTGCTAGCACTATTTTTGGTGATGTCCCCTTTCCTAACAGATCTATGCTCTATTGGGCTCCTGCTTTTCAAGCTTTGATTGATCAACATATGCATTTTAGTGATGTTTAGCTCCTCAGCTTTTCTCCAATAGATACTTCTCATATGAGTTTTCCTGACTTATTTTTCTTGTATCACCTATACACCTGGAATTAATTTTAGTACAACTTTACAAAATAGATCCCCTAAACACAGGCAGAATATTTGCACAGACTCATCTCATCTCATAGGTTATTTTCCATGCAGGTCATAGATAGTTGGCAGGTAAGCATATACACTTATTATGCAAATCTATGCATGGAATGCATATGATATGATGTTTCATATATGTGTAGAGTTATTATAGGGATATGGAGTGGGAGATCGAGATGTTTCATGGGTAGCTTGCGGACTTAGGCTTGGACCCCCATAGTGTTCATACTTCATCTGTCAAACCTCTAAATACTTATCATCATGATGATCCTAGTAGAGGATGGAGCCCATGGCTTAATAGTGGAGCCCGAGATGACTAATTTCAGGCTATCTTTATTTTTTATTTGTAGTTATGTTAGACCGCCTTCTTATAATGATCTATTTCAAATTTCCCTTTCTTAAAATTAGACTTGGATGAATATAAGGTCTTAAGCGATTATTATTATTATTATTATTATTATTATTATTATTATTATTATTATTATTATTATTTATTTTTTTAACCTTAACTTTTGCCTAAGTCACCCTTTCAGGTTTTTAACTTAGCAGGCATGCCCTAACTTTTGCCTAAGCTCCCTTTTAGGTTTTCAACTTAACAGGCTTCTTATTTTTACTTTTCAAATTTGGTTACAAGAGAAATTGAGTTTGCTTGCTACTCCTGCCAACCCTTTATCCTATCAGCCTCATCATGTATAGTCTCAACCCTTGAAGATGAAAGATAAGCACACTATAGACCATTAAATTGATTGGATGAAAGGTATCATAGACATTGATATTACATGGGTCTACCCTTGGTAGAGACTAAAGTTCATGACTCTTGACTTATATGATCACTGTGTTCCTATTATGGGGTTGTGCTTTTCGAATTTCATTTTCCTTTTATGCCTTTATCGTCATATAGCCACCCATAATTCATTATTACTATTCTAATTGATTTTGAGGGCTTCTTCTCAAGCAGGATTTATTTGGATAAGGTCAGGGACTTATGGCCATGCAAAACCCTTGAGTGCAACATATCTTTGAATGCTGATAAAGCTACTAACAATAATTACAATACTTAGGTCATGATATAAGCTACAAAGCCACCCAGATTTCTAGATACAAGAGGACTCAAGCTTTAATGAAGAATATTAGAAGAAGAAGAAATATAGGCACCACTAAAGAGAAATGGTCTCATAGAGCTGATTTTAAGCTTTTATGTTCTGTTTGCCTTTCTAGTACTTATGCATTATAAATAAGATAGAACATGTAATGATATGACAAAATTCAATTTCAATAAGATTCATTAATTAAGGCCAAAATGAGTACATTTACTACATCACATGACATAACTCATGTTATTAACTAGTCCTTTTAGATTTTCTAACTGAATATTTTTCGTTCATATTTTATTTCCCTAACTTTTGCCTGACTGGCCCATTGTGGGTTTTCTAATCAGTGGGAACTTTTTCTTTTATTTATTCCCTAATTTTTGTCTACCAGCCCTTTACAGGTTTTCTAAATAGTGGGAATGTCCTAATTTTTGATTGACTAGCCTTTTCAGATTTTCTAGTTAGCAAAATTTTTTTTCTTTATACTACTTTTATTTATTTTTATAGTTTGTATTTCTTAAGGCAATCCAGATTAACAGGCTCTATGAACTTATTCCCTTTAAGATCAGATATCTTGGCAACTCCCTTTGGTAGAACTAACTTGACTAAGTACGATCCTTCCCAATTAGGTTTGAATTTTCCTCTTGGATTGAACACCATTACTCTATACTATTTTAACACTATGTCCCCAGCTTTTATTTTCCCTGGCCTTACTTTCTTATTGAATGACCTTGCTATCCTCCTCTGATATATTTGAGTATAAAATAAAGCATTCATCCTCTTGTCGTATAGATATACCAAACTATCATATCTCTTTTACACCCATTCACTCTCATGCATTTTGGCCTCCATAACCATTCTTAGAGACTTGATCTCAGTTTCTATAGGCAAAACTGCTTCATAACCATACACCAAGGAGAATGGAGTTTGGCCTATGGTAGTTTTGGCTGTAATTCTTGATGAGTGTGAAAAATGCATTATTTTAAGTAGTCTTTGTGTTAGGATTATATGCTATTTCAGTTAAGTTTGTGTTTCTTTTATTCAGTTTTTATTTAATTGATTACTTAATGCATGTCTTATGTGTTTATTTATTTTTATGTATTAGTTGGTTTATTTTTTGTTGATTTTTATGTATTCAGGGAAGTCAAAGAATAGTAGAGGAAGGTTACATGGGAGCCGTGGGCACTTGAAGTGGGCCCAAAAAGCAATGGAGGTCGATATGCAAAAATGGTGAAGAAGTGAGGTGCACGGCCATGCGCAAAATGCACACGACCATGCGACCTGGTGATTGGGAAATTTAGAGTCAAACTTATTTGCTGACTGATGAGGGATAAGATGGAGATTTCGCATGGTTGTAACCTTAGGGCTGGTAATTAGGGTTTTATAAGAGGGTAGCCACCAGATATATTGGGGAGGATATTTCATCAATTTTTTATATACATTTTCTTAGAACAGTTTTAAAGAGAACAAGGATTTTTCTTGCTTATGTTAGTTTTAGAGAATTGAGAATAAGAATTGAAGAACATCAAGCTTCCTATTGAACAGGGGGTTTCTTCTATTCAATTGTGTTTATTGATTCTTAATTTTTATTTAACGATGATGTCTATTTTCTTTCATTATTCTTCTTTGTCTCTTACAATTAACATGAGTAGCTAAATTCTTAGTTAGGGTTCTTATTGCAATTCAACCATGGGCTAATCACAATTAAACTTAAGCCATTAATCTAGATCCTTTGGTTGTTGTTGAACTTAATGTCTTCTTAGGATTAATCACCCTTTGATTGAATATACATAATAAAACCTGACTAAGAGATGGGTTGTATTGGATTTAAACAATAACTTGTTAGATGCTTTCTTAGCTGAAAAACACTTAAGCAACTAATATTGATTAACAATAGGTGCTTAAATTGGGTTAACCGAATACTTAGTAGGCAAGAGCTTTAAATCTAAGAATGTCAATTTACTTGGTTAATCATAGGGTTGTCTTAGGAGGAAAGCCTATGATTCTTGAGAAACCCTCAAATTGGATTAAGGTTAAGTATGGCTTAGTAATTAATTGATCTTAAATAAAGGTTGATTTGGTAATAAGAACCCTAGCTCTCTAAAGTGATTGTTATTTCATTATGATTTTTTATGTTTTTTCTTAGTTTAATTTTTAGTTTAATTCAAAATACCCTTTTTCATTGTTTAAACAAACAAACACAACTAGTATCATTATAGTCAATCTGCAATCTCTGTGGGATCGATATTTAATTACTACTTGTATGAATCTATATACTTAAGGAAACCCATCAGTGTTGTATTCCCATAAGCCAAAGCAAAGGTACTTAGACTAGTCTTTGTAAGTTTTGACCATTTTAGAGAGGATTTTCTTGCTATTCTTATTTACTGCTTCCACTACTCCATTAGCCTGAGCTCGATACGGTGAAAACTTATGATGCTCAATCCTATATTTCTATAATAACTTTGCCATCTCTACTTGAAACTGAACCCCATTGTCCATCACAATGTGATGTGGAACCCCATATATGCAAATAAGATTCTTCTCAATGAACTGAGTCGTCTTCTTTGCCTTTAGAGTATTAAAAGATTCAGCTTCTACCCATTTTGAGAAGTAATCAAATCCTCAACTCCTCTTTATGGCTATTCTAAAGTATTAGATTATTTTTCTTCTTCTGTTGGCTCATTATTAAACTCATTACCCCATCCTGAAGGCACTATTAATTTAAAAGGGATATCAACTGAGAGTGGTTTGGAGTAGAACAATTTGTAATCAAATTTGCTTGAGGGTTGTCCCAGCAAATCTCCAACCCCATTAGAGGTGTTAGGAGATTCCTTACTATCTATAGGGTTTAGGTTTTCAATGGAGTATATCACTTCCTCCTAGCTAACTCTAGAGTTGATGATCATGGTGGCTAGTGATGGGACATTTTGATAGTTTGGGAAAGGATTATTTCTAGTGTTTGGACTAGGATTGGGTTTTTTAGGTCATTGATTTTTCTCGAGTCTATCAGGTTTTGGATTTTGTGTTTAAGGCAGATACAGGTATCTATGGAATGACCAGCTAAATGGTGAAACTTACAATAGTTGTTAGGGTCATAGCCTGGGACATTTTGGTTAGGTGGTTTGGAAAGCTTAAAGGTTAGAGTAAGCCTTTTTAGATTAATTGATCTAGGACTTTTGAGAGTGGTTGATTAAAGTTGGAGAATCTCTTGGGCAGCTAAACTGTGAGCACCTCTATAGCTTAGCTAGTACTTCCTTATTGTATGCCCCCCAATTGAGTAGTTTCAGGTTTTGGTGCCTCTAGATATTTTCTTCTTTTCATTCTCTATCTATTCAGGTTGTAGACTGTAATCATAGAGGTCTATGAATGTTTTGGGGCTCATCATCTGCAATCCCTCAACTAGATTAAGTGATACATTGTGGACTATCATCCTAACCTAATCTTTTTTAACCAAATTATTCTTTATCAATCCTACTTTATTCATGAACCTAGTAAGAAAATCAAAGAAGGATTCATTCTATTTCTGCTTTGTCAATTCTAAATCTCTGATGGAAACTTCCAATATAGTGTTATAATCATACTATTTCAAAAAGGAAATACATAATTCTTTCAAAATCAGCCCTGACAAATTTTTCCAACCCATGATACCAGTTTACAAGCATACCCTCTAAAGACAACACAAATAACCTAATGATTATTGCTAAAGGGGCTTTAGTAGTACTCATAATGGTTGTGTACTTACTGAGAAGAATTATTGGGTCTCCTCTTCCATTAAATTTCTGTAGTTGTGGCATTTTACACTTATCAGGTAGCCTATCATCTCCCATTTGTAGCATGTCATTAAAGTTAAATGAATATCCTATGCCTTGTCCCCTAATAAGCTCCTCCATCTTAGACATCTTCTGGGTCAATGCTCGCATATGCTTAGACTCATAGTCTTGCACCATTTCAAATGACTCTTTATTTGCTTTTTCTACCATGTAGTTCTTAACATCCTCCAGCTTTATATCAACAGCAAGTGAATTTCTAGCAATAAATTGCCCCCCAACATTATTGGTAGTAGGTGGAGCATCTACAGTAAGTGGGATAGCTGCAGCAGTAGGTGTTGATCAATTATAGGTGGTGGTATGACAGTAGTGGCAAGTTGTATTAATCCAAACAATGCTTGTCTCACTTCATCTTACATCATAGCCCTCACATCATCCATTAAAGCTCCCTTGATATCTTCTAAGGTCAAGTTGCCTCCTTGTTATTATTCCATATTTATGGGTTCAAGTGTAGTTAGTTCAACTTCTAAGTAAAGCATATTGATAAGACACTTCTCTAGTATGTGCAGGATCTCTTCTACTATGGTTTTAGGATTTAAATCTATTCTTCTTAGTCTGACACCTTTCCATACCCAAATACAAGAAGACCTAAGTGAATCTATGATGGCTGCAAATAAGGTGTTAGTATGATGCATCTAATGTTTACATGTATGCATGATGCACGTGCTATGCAATAAGTAACAAGTATTAATCAAATGTACAACATACATCCTTCTAACCTTATTCCTCTCACACACGTATTCAATGGCAAGTTTCTTTTCCTAGGATTTTTTATCTTGGCCTTAATATCAATAAGGGATAACGAGAACTGATGCATATGCCAAATCTCTCTTAAAGCAATAAAAGCATAGAAGTAATATTTCTAGGTATAAAGGTCTAGCCCAATCTTTATTAGCCCAAATAGGCTCTTTAAAGTATGGGCTTGGGCTTTTATAGATAGAAATACCTCATGGAAACATGCACAAGCAATTTGGGTAAATCCTATGGGAAGTGACTAAGCCATTATATGTAGTTAGAGTCATGTGAAAAGTTAAGGTTCCTTTAGCAGGATGCTCTCCTTTAAAACTTAACTTACAAGCCAACGTCAGAGGGGCCCAACATCTTTTACAAACTCAAGAGAAGATTACCCCCTTTTAGGACTTGGGTTATAGACTCTAGTCAGATGAGCCTAATAATCTCTTTTGAACCAAGTTAAGGCTAAGAGTGATGGTTAGCCAATTTACAACTCCATGAAGCTAGTAGAATCATGGACTCATAAACCAACATCATCGATATAATAGGGACATATAGAATGAATGCGAGCATAAAATAATAATTAATAAAATAATTCTAAAGAACAAAAGAAGAATTAGTATCTCTTATCCCCAGTGAAGTATCCACTAGAGATTACGAGGTTTAGAGCACATCCAAGATTTTAGCAATCGCGACACTGTTTGGGCTCAAGGCCCTAGGAAACACACTGACCATTATCACAAAGACATGGCATGGAGATGAGGAGTTGCCATCCATGGTAGTAACTATAACGAATCATTTTGGTGGTACTCAATTCTCTAAAAGAAAGGTAGCACCACAACCAGGAGATTTTGGGAATAGAATACTAACTTCTTTTCAGTCTTGTGTTAATTTAAAATTACTTTATGAATTACTATCTTATTCTCTTATTACATGCATATTTATTTAAAACCCTAATTAAACATCCATTTAACTTAAAGGCAATAAGTCATAAAATTATATATAAAAAATGCATACAAAACGCAGCGTCCCTATGTCTAAACTAGATTAATTTTATCAATTAAAGTTAGCTAATTATACATATTTTATTTACAAGTAAAATGGATTAGAGATTAGCCTACATTTTAATTGAATTAGTGAACCTAAATCTAATTTTTTTAATTAACTAAGGAAATGGGCCTATTGTCTACAAATTTTAGAGAAAAAATTAGTCTATTAAGTGGGCCTAAGTCTAATTTAATTTTAACTCAAATAAAAAAAATGGAGCCTAAGTCTATTTATTTTAAAAGAAATGAAATTAATGGGTAGAGCTAAATATAAGTTAATTTTATTAACTAAAAATGGGCCTAAATTGATTTTAAAATTAATTAAACCTAAAAATCCAATTAAAAACCTATTTAGTAAATGGGTTGACCCGACCGTGGGCTTGGGGCCCAAAGAGAATAAAAACATAAAAATAAGCCCAATTCAATAAACATCCTAAAAATAAATCAAAACAATAATTTTTATATGATTTTTCTAAGAATCCCTAATTCAATTTCATGGAACCCTAAAATTAATCTACTACCATCATTGATTGTAATTGAATTTTACTAAATTAAGCCTAGATTACTAATCAATTTTTAGAAGTGAATTAAAATTCCAATAATTTCCCTCTATTGGGGCTATTACAAACTATGATGCAAGAAATTCAAGCAAATTAATTACAACCCAACAAAATCCAAGAACAAAATACTGCAGAAAATAATAAATCTTAAATTCTATGGGGATTTCATAAAACTTAATCCATGGCATCCCATGGATTCTTCAATACTGCCAAAATCTCACATCACCATCCTCACATCCAGGACACCAATCAAAACAAAAAAACAACAAAAATTAATTAGTAATGAATCAATCAAGAAATAAAATAAAGAAATAAAAAAATAAAAATAAAGAGTAGAAGATGCTCTGCAAATACTATTTGAATGCCCCTTAAATTAGGATTTTCACCATTTTGAGATTGACTCTATTGTTTTTTTTTCTTGACATTCTAGACTTTTAAAAATAAAGAACATATTTTTGTTGATTTGAAACCTGTAGTAGAAGGTCTGTGTTTTCCAATCCACACTTTTATTTGTAGTAGCTAATTAGGTTTTTTTTGCCTCTCTCTATTTATTTCACAGCCCCTTTGCTTCTCTAGGTTTTTTTTATAGACTCTGCCTCTCTAACTCTAGCTCTCTCTCCCCCTCTCTTTCTCTTTCTAACTATAGCTCTTTTTCCTTCTCTTTCGCACTCTCTCTAGCACTAGCTCTCTCTCCCTCTCTAGGATTTTCACAACCTCCCCCTTATGGCTTTTAAAGCCATACCTAACAACCTCTAACCATGTGATCACATAGGGAAGTTGGATTTTTAATTTTTGAACTTTCAAAATCAAGAGATAAAGTTTTGAAAAAATCAAAGACTCACACACGCAGGGACACGTAATGCCCTGGACCAATAAAAAATAAAAAATTATGAAAAAATCAATTTTGAGCATTAAAAATACTTTATAACAAAAATCGGCACTCTGAAATGCCGATTTTCATCCCATAATGTCGACTGTCATTACTTAATGCCAACTGTCATTGCTTAATGTCGATCGCCATTACATAATTTCGATCATCATTATGTAATGTCGATTGGCATTACACAATGTTGATTGACATTACGTAATACCGACAGACCACATTTTTATTTTTTAATTAAATTAAAGAAATAAGGTCCTCAAAAGTTTCTAATTTTTGCAATCAAATCCCTAAAAAACAATATTCAATTAAATCCACAAAATATAGCAATTTAGTACTTTAAATTGTGAAACTTGACATTAGAGATCAATTCTTGATTAGATTTTCATCATAGGGGCTTTCGTTGCATGCTTGCACAATTGCATCTCGAAATTGGGTGCTTATAGATGTCCTAGCTCAAGTAGCCTTTAGAAAGTCACCCTTGAGATCAATATCAACATCAATAAAAATGTCCTCTAGACCCTCAGGAATATTGGGAAACTCCATGTCACATGAAAGAAAATGGAGTACAAAAGCAAAAAAACATAACAGAAAGCACTCAAAACACAGAAAGGATAAAGAAAATTCAGAAAACACTTAAAGAAGTCCATACAAACCCTTCCCACCTCTAAAATGGCTACTTAAATAAGCACGAAGAGGGGGAAGTGCGTGACCATGTGCCAAGCACATGACTACGCACGCTTCCCCTTTCCACATGCTCTTCTATAGTTTTATGCGCATTTTGAGACTTTGCACACTCACTTATATAGTCCTAAACTTCTATTTGAGCATAAGATATGCACCAAACTCACACAAAAGTACACTAGTGAGGACTTCATCTATCCAAAGACACTACGTGTGCACCACTTTCTTTAGAAAACTCAACATCCTACAAAATAAGAAGAGTAAGGAAAATTCATCGTAAGGATATCTTACCCCAAATCATCAAAATAACATCCTCAACATGACATATCACTATAGCATTATTGCATCATCACTGCATCATTACTACATCATCATTGTTCTACTACTGCATCATCTTATGTCACTTCTGCACCACTACTGCATCATCACCACTATCTTATTCATTGCTTAGAAGCATTCACACTACATAAGAGCACTCTCAAATTTCTTAGGACCACTCTTACATCTCATTAATTGCTTAGAAGCACTCACTTTCACATCACTCAAAAGCACTCTCTCATCGCTTAGAAGCATCCACGTCGCTTAGAAGCATCCTCACGTCGCTTAGAAGCATCCTCACGTCGCTTAGAAGCATCCTCACATCGCTTAGAAGCACTCATGCATTACTTAGTAGCACTCTCAGAACTCATTCATTGGTTAGAAGCATTCACACTAGTTAGAAGCATCTTCTCATTGCTTAGAAGCATCCTCACATCACTTAGAAGCACTCGTTCATTACTTAGAAGCACTCATTCATTGCTTAGTATCACTCTCACATCTCTTTCATTGCTTAGAAGCATTTGCATTACTTAGAAGCATTTTCTCATTGCTTAACAGCACTCACACTCATTGCTTAGGAAAATTCACATTGCTTAGAAACACTTTCACTGCTTAGAAGCATCTTCTTATTGCTTAAGAGCACTGTCATCACTTAGGAGCATTCACATTACTTAGAAGCACTTTCATTGATTAGAAGCATCCTCTCATTGCTTAAAAGCACTTTTCATCACTTAGCAGCATGTTCATTTTGCTTGACACCTAAAAAGGTTATAGTCGCATGTTCATTGAAGCAGGTCGAATTGTATAACCCTATTCTCTAAGGACTTATTATAGAGTAAGTAGGGTCTTAAACACTAGGAATTGGGGAATTTTTACATTAACCTTTTAGAATTAACTAATTAAAATTTTATATTAACCAATTAGTTACTCAGATGGATAGGAAAAACTAAGTTAAGATAATAATTGGAACTAATTTAAAAATCTAATTACAACTAATATACTATAATACTAAACAAAAATAAAAAGCAAATATATATATGTATGAAAATCATAATTTAGAATATAAATAAGAACTTATAAAAGATTATCATAAAACATATTCATTAGAAATTAGTGCATATAATCTTTAAAAGCAACTCTTGTTGTTAGATTAAAGTAAGGTCCCTAAAAGTAACTCTCATTATCAATTAGAAATATTTCCTCTTAGAGTCTACAAGCTCTCTCGGTGTATTGTAGAGATAAGAGAAAATCATAAATCACATTATAGCAATAAATCCATAAAAGCAAATCTCATTTTCAATTAAGGATATTCCCATCTAGAGTCTACAAGCTCTCTCAGTGTATTGTAGAGATAGACAAGGAAATCACAAGTAAATTTACTAATTGTTTCCCTTAAGATGAATTCCTTATTTCTAAGTAAATCCAATTCTTAAGTAATCTCAATTATACAATGACCAAATTACTCCAACTCTCATTACAAATAATATGATTAAAACAAGTTACATATGGTGATCAATCATAAATAACTTAATTAAGCACTAATTGAAATTAAATCATAAACAAAATAAGATAGAAAATGTAGTTATCATTTAATTCATCATTGCAATTCTTAAACAAGACTTAGCCAAGAAACATAGTTAAAGTACAAAAAAAGAAGAAGAAAGAGAATTGATAAAACCCTTTTCACTAAGCCTTCTAGTACTTGCTTAGTGTAGAGCAATCTTCTTTTCTTGCTTGCTAACTTAATCTTCAAAACTATAAACTAAGTCCTAACGAAAATTTGTATTTCTTCACATATATGTGAGATATTTCTCTTTCTGGTCCCCTTATTACATGTTATAATTGACATATATATAAACCCTAGAGGTGGTTAAAAGAAGTTACAATTGGAAAGGTACCCTTTCGATTGAAGGGTCATAACTCTATGCAGATATAGTAACTTATAGAGTATTTTGGTCCTTCCAAAAGAGTTTATCTTGAAATAGTTCCTTCATTAAAGTTCTAGATCTTTGAGTTATCTTTCTAGGGAAACTTGAATCACCTCATTTACATGTCTATAGAAGACTTTATAGCAAAAATACAAAAACTACTCAAAGTTGAAAAATTGCATCTCTTTGGTGATGGAACGAGTCAGCACACCAAGATGAGTCGGCACGGATTGGCTCTATCATGACTCGTTCTAGCTGTAACGAGTTGGCATAGTATCAATTCAGCTTTCTTTTGCTTCTTAAGCTTCATACTTCATTCTAACAAGTCCAAAGTCCTTTTAATACATCAATTGAACCTAAAAATATATATAAAACATACAAAGAACATAAAAAACATTTTGAGCTAAAAATAACATTTTCATAACTAAATAAACACACAAACTTAACTAAAATTAAACAAAACAATAATTATAATATACTAAATAACTATGCATATTTGCATTGTATCAAACTCCCCCACACTTAGACCTTACTTGCCCTCAAGCAAATAAAAGATCTAATATGAAAAAGATTAAAAAAATTTTCATTTACTCCCAAAAAAAATATAGCATTCTTAACAAGTCATTTTAATCATAAATGAAGTTAAAAGAAAAATAATTCAATAATTGAACTTTCAATGATCAACAATGGTAAAATAAACAAGTCTCATAGCATAAGCAACAAGTTTACCAATTTATCTCAATCTACTAAGAATACAATAAAAAATGTAAAGTCAAAGTTCTAACCAAGCTATTTAGCCAAAATAGTCATGCTTCAAACTTAGGAATTCTAGAGGCAAAAGCAACCTTGAGACAATGTAAAGCACACACATTGACTCACTCTTCTCATGTCATTTTTAGACATTTTTATTCATAAGCATATTTGCTAGATGTACTCTTTCTGAATGAATGCAAATGAGGAGCAAACACAAATGCACATAACTTACTCGAGATCCATTTACCTGTGACATTATACATTTCTTTCCGAATGAATGCAACTACGGAGCATACTCAGTTACACACAACTTACTCAAAATGCATCACATCACAAACATTATTTACTTATTTATTTTTATTATTATTTCCTTTTTTTTTCATTGTCCTCATCCATTATTGAAAAGCAAGTGTTTTATGTATTATGGCTATAATTTCTCTAAGGTTACCTAAGTCCTTAAGAAAACCAAAACTTAAATCATTACTACTTAGCCTAAAATATAGTTAGCAAGTTGACTAATACATTCTTTAGATTTTAGAAATAATAAAAAGAGATAAAAACATAAACTTATTACTTATATTATATAAAACTTAGACTTTTACCAATTGAGCAATAAAAGTACACTATTAACAAAACATATTAACTTCAATCAAAATCAAAAAGACTAGTAAGGATAACTACTTATTAAATATGGGAGCAAAATGAAAAGCAATGCAAATGCATAAAAATGTAGAACAAAATAAATAAACATATATAGAATACTAATATACTAATACTAATACTAATACTAATATCCATATCAATAACCCTTCCCCCACACCTAAAAGCATGCATTGTCCTCAATGTAATGAAAAATAAAATAAGGGAAAGGATAGAAATACTCCCTTAGTCATTGGTTGGAGTGGTGGGTGGAGATTCACTTGAGTATCTAGTTTGAGTAAAGCATCGGTTCAACTTGTACTCCATTTTCCTTTGACGATGAGCCAATTGTTTTTAGTGAAACTCCATTTCATTTAATTTCCCTTGCATGGCAATTTGATTGTTCAGAATTTGATCCCAAATTGGAGGGTGTTCACTTGAAGAACCCGATGCACTTTACAGAGGGTAGGTCAATAAAGGTACATCTCCAGAAGGTTGATATTGAGGAAGCTCTTCTTCCGGCTCACTTTCCGTTTGATATTCAGAAATGGTTGAGGGTTCCTCAAATCTGGATGATCCAGCAAGTCCATGCCAACATGAACAAGAGCGGGCGGGAACTAATTGAAATCCTGTATCACATACTTCTCCTCTCATAAGAGCATGGTTAGTAAAATAAGAGCATTCAACTTTTCTAGTGTAACCGGCAAGATCAACATTCAAAGCCTTAGCAACAATTGTGATCACATGTCCATGTGTTAAGGGTGAATCTTTATATGGAGCACATATCAATAACTGATTGAATATCCAATGAGTCCAACAAACTTGCTTTTTTTAATGAATGTACCACATAAGAAACATTTCTTGTGCAAAAACCCTATTAAATTCAGACTTATGAAAAACAACACATGTTAAGACCTTATGCAACAACCAATATTTCATATCTTTTATGAACATAGCCTTGGATTTTTTAGGTTGAAATAGGGTATGCAAATCAGTCAAGAATATCCATAATTCATTCAACTTAAAGTTAGATGGGGGATCACATAACCCATCTTTCTTAAAACCAAACACACGGTTCATGAAAGCATAAGTTTATTGGTGTTTCTTGCCTTCCATCATAAATTCCAGAATTTGTAAATTATTCTCATTAACATCCAAGGTGGTGTAAAATTCAGTAATTAAATCCACATATGTATCCTCATCTATTGAAACAAAATTCTTAAGGCCACATTGAGTGAGCATTCTATCAAACACTTCAAGCATACCCACATTGTTCAAGAGAGAGTTAGGAATGTACTTACAACCCAAGATTTCTCTAAAACTTATTATTGTCAACTTTGCACCTTCTACATGTGAAATGATTAGGAACTTTTCCTTGTAAGTCTTGCTCAAATTTTCCTCCTTTTCTTGATGTGATTCTTCAATGTGTGGCCTCTTGGATGATGATCCTCTTGTCTTACCCCTAATGTTAGTCTTTCTTGAATGAAATTAGAAATTTGCAAAAATATGTAGATGATAAGAGATGAAAATAGAAAAATAAAGTAAAGATAAGGGAATGGAAAAGGGTGTTGATTCAATTAGGGTTAAATTATAGAGAGAAAATAAAAAAGGTTTGTCATTATGGAAGAGAGTATGAAGAAGATGAAGGAATAGGTAGTGTCTATGTTTTAAATACTAAAATTCGTATGGATTTTTATAAGCATAAAATATAAGTGATTGGGTGGTCAAAAGGGTGTATATATAGGTGTTACAGAGGTGTAAGATGTAGGGGTGTAAGGGTTATGTAAGAGTAATGTAAAAAGGTGTGTGTGGATGTGAAAAGGTGTATAGGGAAGTGAAAATGTATGACACCTTTTTGAAAAATTAGACACCTTTTCAATTCAAAATTGAATTTAAAACAAAATAAATATTAATAAAAAAATGTTAAAAATGCAAATTGAAAGCTACTATAAGTGCATGTGTGTGTAAATGAAAAATGAAAAAAGATTTGATAGGTGGCATGACTCGGCATGAGGGGTTGAGTTGGCATGCCATGTCTCTGTATTGAGTCTTTCCAAAGGAACGATTCGTTACACCTTATTTCTTGATGTGTCGAGTCATACCAAGTGCAACGACTCGACACGCTTTCTTTTTATAATGAGTCATGCCAAGCGTAACGACTCGTTACGGACATGCATTTGTAGCTCAAGTCATTCATTTATGAATCGACTCGGCACCCATCTTTTCTATAATGACTCGATCCTCTGTAACGAGTCGTGACAGTATGCAAATATACATAAAATTATTCTAAGTTATTTTTTAAGTAATATGTGTAAAAGAAATGTATGAAAATAAGATTATAAACTAATCATAAACTAAATATATACTAATAATATACCAAATGTATACTAAAACTAAGAGTATGCAAGTAAAGAAAATAAGTAAAATAAGCTAAAGAAAAGAAATAATATAAAATAAAAAATGTGTGATTTTGAAAACCTTATAAAATTAACTTTGAAACCTTATAAAAATAAATAATTTTGCTAATTAAATGAAATAAAATAAGAATGAAAAAGTAACATAATAAGTAAACAAAATGTATAATAAAATAAAAATGTGATAATGCTACCATGTTAAAGGTAAAAGTCTGACCTTTATTTCATTAAGAATTAGAGAGAGAGATAGATTGATTCAGAGTAGTTACTTCACCAATCAAATAAGGCTTATGATGATGTCCATTTACCTTGAAAATTTCCCCTTTACTATTAGTAATGTCCACTGCACTATAAGGATATACCTTAACAACTGTAAAAGGACCTGAGCTCATGAAATAATTTCAATCTTAAATGATAAAGCAAAACAAGTTCTCCCTCATGAAATTATTTCTTGATCAAATGCTTATCATGCCATAACTTAGTGCAATCCTTATATAACTTTGCATTCTCATAAGCATTCATTCTCAACTCATCGATTTCATTAAGATGAAGTAACCTTTTCTTACCTGTCTTCTTCAAGTCAAAATTCAAAGCTCTTGTCGCCCAATATGCCTTATGCTCAAGCTCTATAGGTAAATGACATGACTTCCCATAAATTAATTGATAAGGAGTAAGGCCTATTAGAGTCTTAAAAGCTATCCTATACACCCATTATGCATCATCAAGCTTCAATGCCTAATCTTTCCTTGATGAGGAAACGATTTTTTCAAGAATCCATTTAATCTCTCTATTACTGACCTCAACTTGCCCACTTGTTTGTGGGTGATATGAAGTAGCAACCTTGTGTGTTAATCTATACTTCTTCAAAAGTGCTTCTATCACATTATTGCAAAAGTGTGAACCACCATAACTAATCATAGCTCTAGGGGTACCGAACCTTGGAAAAATTACTTTTTTAAGCATCTTCTTGACTACTCTAGCATCATTTGTCAAGGTTAGCATTGCTTCTACCAATTTAGAGACATAGTCGACTATAACCAATATATATTTGTAGCCTAAAGAACTAGGGAATGGACCCATCAAGTCTATACCCCATACGTCAAAAAGTTCTACTTCAAGAATCCCCTTTAAAGGCATCTTGTGTTTCTTTGATATATTTCCCATCCGTTGACATCTATCATATGTAAGCACATATTCTTTATCATCCTTAAACAAAGTAGGCCACCAAAAATCAGATTTTAGTACCTTAGATGCTGTCTTTGATGCTCCAAAATGTCCACTAATATCCAAAGAATGATAATGCTTCAAAACATCTTGGACTTCATCTTGAGGAATGCATCTTCTAATCAAACCATCTACACACCTTTCATATAGTAATGGCTCCTCCCAATAGTAGAATCTACAGTTATGTAAGAACTTTCCTTTGTCTATAATCCATACCATAAGGAAGAATACCGCTTATAAGATAATTTACGATATATGCAAACCATGAAAGTTCTTTTGATGCAATTCTTAGAAGATGTTAACCTTGAAATGTCTCATTGATTGTCACACCATCATTATGCTTCTTTAATCCATCTTAATCTAGCCTTGATAAATGATTTGCTATAAAGTTCTCACTTCCTTTCTTACCTTGAACTTCCCAATCAAACTCTTGAAGCATCAAGATCCAACGTAAGAGTCTAGGTTTTGCATCTTTCTTTCTTAGAAGATACTTAAGAGTAGCATGATCTGAATAAACAATCACCTTTTGCCTCATTAGGTATGCTCTAAAATTTTCAAATGCATAAAAAATAGCAAGCAACTCCTTTTCTATAGTGGTATAGTTGATTTGAGCTTCATCAAGTAGCTTGCTAGCATAATAAATCACATAAGGCTTGCCTTCCTTTCTCTGTCCCAAAACAGCTCATATAGCAAAGGTACTAGCATCACACATTATCTCAAATGGTTACTCCCAATTAGGTGGTTACAAGATAGGTGCGGAGATAAGAGCCTTCTTCAAAATTTTGAATCTTTCCAAACATGTGTCATCAAACTCAAAAGTAGCTTCCTTAGCAAGTAACCTACACAATGGCTTTGCTATCTTTAAAAAGTCTTTGATAAACCTTTAATAAAAGCCTGCATGTCTAAGAAAACTTCTTATATCCTTAACACACTTTGGAGGTGGTAATTTTTCAATCACTTCTATCTTCGCCTTATCGACTTTAATGCCTCGCTTTGAAACTATATGTCTAAGAACTATGCCTTCTTTCACCATGAAATGGCACTTTTCCCAATTTAAGACTAATCCATGCGTTAATACATCTATCAAGTACTTTAGATGGGTTGTCTAAACAATTAGAAAATTCAATACCATAGACACTAAAGTCATCCATAAAAACTTTTACATAATCATCAAGTAAATCACTGAATATAGAAAACATGCATCTTTAAAGTAGCTAGTGCATTACATAAACCAAAAGGCATACGTCTAAAAGCAAAAGTTCCATATGGACATGTAAAAGTAGTCTTAGTTTGATCCTCAAGATAGATAGGAATTTGATAGAATCCACTATGTCCATCCAAATAACAAAAATAAGAAAAGTTTGCTAATCTTTTAAGAACTTGGTCAATAAAAGGCAATGGGAAATGATCTTTCCTAGTTGCTTTATTAAGTTCTTAATAGTCTATACACATACGCCATCTTGTCATAGTTCTAGTAGGTATTAAATCATTAGATTCATTTCTAACAACGGTTAAGCCTCCCTTCTTTAGTACAACCTGAATGGGGCTCACCCAATTACTATCACTAAATGGAATAAATGATTCCATTATCAAGCAACTTAGTCACTTCTTTTCTCACCACTTCTTTAAGAGTGGGATTCAACTGCCTTTGAAATTCAATGACTTGGCATTATCCTCTAAAAGAATCCTATGCATACATATTTTAGGACTAATAGCCTTCAAGTCATTTATAGAATAGCCAATGGCATTTTTATGACTATTCAACTCATCATATAAGGCATCAACATTATCACTAGGCAAAGATGAATTAACAATAAAAGGAAATTTAAGATTAGAGTCAAGAAATGCATATCCGAGATTTGATGGTAGAGGCTTGAGCTCCATCTTTACTTCTTCATAAGGTATATTGTCCTTTGGATCATCTTCACTCCTTAAAGGTTCAAATCTCGATGTCCTTTGAAAAGGTTGATATGGAACTACCTCCAAAATTTGCTCATTAGCTTCTCGCACCTTGTATGGCTCCATATCATCATTCCTTAAACACTTATGAATCACTTCTTCAATACATCCATCAATAATATCAATACAATCAACTCTACTTGCCACTTCTATAGGTGTTGACTTCATTATATTCAACACATCAAATTCCATACATTCATTATCCACTTCCAGTGTGATCTTTCCATTCTTCATATCTATAATTGCTCCTGTTGTCTTAAAAAAATGGTCTTCTAAACAAAATTGGAATCTCAAGATCTTCCTCCATTTCCAACATAACAAAGTCAGCTGGTATCACAAACTTACCTACTTTTGTTGGCACATTCTCTAGAATGCCAAGTGGATATGTAATAGATTTATCTGCCATGGAAAGACACATATTGGTAGGTTTAAGTTCTTATAAATCAAGGTTTTTGTAGATAGAGTAAGGCATAAGACTAACACTAGCACCAATATCACATTAAGCATTATCAAAATGCGTACCTCCAATTACACAAGGAACCGTAAATGAACCAAGATCCTTAAGCTTTGGTAGAGACTTGGAGTACATAGCCTTGGATTCTTCAACAAAAGATACTAAACCATAATCTTCAAGCTTGCTTTTATGGCTAATAATATCCTTAAAAAATTTACCGTAAGATGGCATATCTCTAATAGCTTCCACAAATGGTATAATAATAGTGATATCCTTAAGATAATCAAGGAATTTACCAAACTGCTTGTCCAAATTCCGCCTTATGAACCTTTAAGGAAAAGGAAGAGATTTAACATCTACCTTTAGTTCAGCATTCTTTAATGAGATGGCACTTTCCTTATTACCTTTCTTTGCACTTTTATCATCATTTTTACTTCTAACATCCATTTCCTCAATCTCTACTACATCATCATCATTAACCTTTTTATTTTTCTTATTAAGATCCTTTTTAACCTCCTTACCACTACGCAATGTGACTGCTTGACAAGACTCTTTTTGTACATACTCTAGTTGGCTAGGAAGCTTTCCTAAAGGTTTAGTGTTTGAGGTAGAGGCTTGTTAAGCAATTTGGGTTTCAAGGATGTGGTTATGAGTGGCAAGTTGGTTAAGCTTAGAATTAATTTGCTTAAATTGCTCCTCATTTTGTTTGTTGATGGACATTTGTTGGTTAACAAATTGCTCTATAAGAGTTTTAAGGTTAGGTTTATATTGGGTAGGATTAAAGGGTTGTTGTTTCATGGAAAATCTAGGTGGGTTTTGAGGTTTAGTGTTTGGGTTATATGGAGGGTTTAATTGAGAGGATGGGTTTGACCATGAGAATCCAGGATGGTTTCTCCACTATGGGTTATAAGTGGTGGAATTCAACCCCATTCTTTGGTTAAAACCTCCTTGCACATAATTCACATCCTCATTTGTAATTGCATTGCATTGAGAATATGAATGAGATCCTTCACAAATCTCACAAACAAGATTAGTACATTCTAATGAATTAATTTGAGAATTACTTACCAATTTGGTGAGGGCATCTACCTTTGCATTCAACATCTTAATTGTGTTAAGTTCCAAAACTCCTCTTGCTTTAGCCATAGTATTTTCTTCACCCATGTATCCTTATGATGCAAGTTCCTCTAGCAATGTAACAACCTCTCTAGTCATTTTATCCATCCATTTCCCACCAGATGCTGCATTGATAATGTTTCTATTTTCATCCATTAATCCATTGTAGAAAATTTAAGGAATCATCCAATCTGGCAAACCATAATGTGGACACTGCCATTGAAGTTCCTTAAACCTCTCCCAAGCTGAATAAATTGTCTCACTTCCATTTTGCTTAAAAGTGGTAATCTCATTTCGAAACTTGGCTATCTTGTGTGGTGAAAAATATTTATGCAAAAATGCTTGCTTTAATTGATCCCATGTTGTGATTGATTCATTTGGCAAACTATCAAGCCAAAGTTATGCTTTGTCCTTGACTGAAAAAAGGAAGAGTCTTAGCCTTCTTGCATCATCTGTCACACCATTGATCTTGAAGGTTGCACACACATTAAGGAAAGTCAATATGTGAGCATAAGGATCTTCTCCTTATAAGCCTCCAAACTGATTATTTTGCACCATTTGCATAATACTTGGCTTGATCTCAAAATTTTTGTTAGCAATAGTTGGAGCCATAATTCCACTGAAACTACCCGAGATGTCAGGCATTATAAAATCACCTAATGTCCTTCTCTCCAGTTGAGAAATATTATTAAAATTCTATCAATTTTCTCTTCTTTGCCTTTGTTCCCTACGCAAATTTCATATAAGTAAATCAATTTCAGGATCAAAGTATAAATTATTATCACTAATACTTCTAGTAAGCATAAAAAACAAAAAATGTAAACTCACAATTAAATAAATTAAACTAAATAATCAATAATAATAATAAAGTATAAACAAAAAAAAAGTAAAAAAAGGCCTAAAACAACCTTTCTCTAACCTAAGTTAATAAAAATTTTCAAACCAATTAGACTAACCAATCCTTGGCAACAGCACCAAATTCTGAAGCGGGTCGAATTGTATAACCCTAGTCTCTACGGACTTAGTATAGAGTAAGTAGGTTGTCGAACACTAGGAATTGGGGAATTTTAAAATTAACCTTTTAGAATTAACTGATTAGAATTTTATATTAACCAATTAATTACTCAGATGGATAGGCAAAACTAAGTTAAGATAATAATTGGAACTAATTAAGAAATCTAATTACTACTAATATACAATAATACTAAACAGAAAGAAAAATAAAAAATACATATATGTATGAAAATCAAAATTCAGAATATAAATAAGAACTTATAAAAGATTATCATAAAGCATATTGATTGGAAATTAGTGCATATAATCTTTAAAAGCAACTCTCATTGTCAGATTAAAGTAAGGTCCCTAAAAGTAACTCTCGTGATCAATTAGAAAAATTTCCTCTTAGAGTCTACAATCTCTCTCAGTGTATTATAGAGATAAGAGAAAATCCTAAATCACATTATAACAATAAATCCATAAAAGTAAATCTCATTGTCAATTAAGGATATTCCCATCTAGAGTCTACAAGCTCTCTCAGTGTATTGTAGAGATAGACAAGGAAATCACAAGTCAATCTACTAATTGTTTCCTTTAAGATGAATTCCTTATTTTTAAGTAGATCAAATTCTTAAGTAATCCCAATTATACATCGACCAAATTACTCTAACTCTTGGTGCAAATAATTCGATTAAAACAAGTTACATATGGTGATCAATAATAAATAACTTAATTAAGCACTAATTGAAATTAAATCATAAACAAGATAAGATAGAAAATGTAGTTCTTATTTAATTCATCATTGCAATTCTCAAACAAGACTTAGCCAAGAAACATAGTTAAAGAAAAAAAAAGAAGAAGAAAGAGAATTGATAAAACCCTTTTTACTAAGCCTTCTAGTACTTGCTTGGTGTAGAGCAATCATCTCTTCTTGCTTGCTAACTTGATCTTTAAAACTATAAACTAAGTCCTAATGAAAATTTGTACTTCTTCATATATATCTAAGATATTTCTCTTTTTAGTCCCCTTGTTATAGGTTACAATTGACATATATATAGACCCTAGAGGTGGTTAAAAGAGGTTACAATTGGAAAGGTACCCTTTCGATTGAAGGGTCACAACTCTATGCAAATATAGTAACTTCTAGAGTATTTTTATCCTTACATATTACTTTATCTTAGAATAGTTCCTCCATGAAAGTTCTAGATCTTTAAGTTATCTTTCTAAGGAAACTTGAATCACCTCATTTGGATATCTGTAGAAGATGTTATAGCTAAAATATAAAAACTGCTCAAAGTTGAAAAATTGCATCTCTTTAGTAATGGAACAAGTCGGCACAGCAAGATGAGTCGGCACAAATTGGCTCTGTCACGACTCGTTCTGACTGTAACAAGTTAGTATAGTATCAATTCAACTTCCTTTTGCATCTTGAGCTTCATACTTCATTCTAACAAGTCCAAAGTCCTTTTAATGCAACAATTGAACCTAAAAACATATATAAACTTACAAAGAACATAAAAAACATTTCAAACTAAAAATAACATTTTTATAACTAAATAAACACATAAAATTAACTAAAATTAAATAAAAAAAATACTTATAATGTACTAAATACCTATGCATATTTGCATTGTATCATTCATTCACATGACACCTAAGAAGGTTATAGTCACATGTTCATTCATGTGACACCTAAGAAGGTTATAGTCATATATTCTTTTATATGACACCTAATAAGGTTATAATCAGATCCACATTTTGCTTATTGCATCCTCATTTATGTGACACCTAAGAAGATTATAGTCATATTTGGATTTTGCTTTGTAGCATCCTCAATTGTGTGACACCTAAGAAGGTTATAGTCACATATGCATTTGGCTTCATAGCATTCTTATTTGCATGACACCTAAGAAGTTTATAGTCACATCCACATTTTGCTTAGTAGCATTCTCATTTTCGTGACACTTAAGAAGGTTATAGTCGCATCTACATTTTGCTTAGTAGCATCATAATTTATGTGACATCTAAAAAGGTTATAGTCACATCTACACTTTACACTTCGCATCAATCATAGGCTTGCATATGTCCCAAAATAGCACCCTACGTGATGACCAAGTGACAAAACAATGAAAATAAACAAAGCACAATAGTAGCAATCAAATCTTGACAAGACGTCTAAAGAAGACCTACAAGTAAGTACCTCTCTCTTTACTAAAACATCTTTACATCTTTGCATTTTGCTTCATGTGTATTGACACTAGTGCTAGGTGAATATACAACACACGTGAAGCAGGGGGCAACTATTATACATCAAATTTGACTATCCCTAAAAGGTCCAATGATGAAATGAATCCTCAAGATGACTAAAGTTTGCTCACTTATAGCACCTCTAAAGTGTGCAACCTTAAAACACCTCACCAGTATGCAAATTTGATCACCAAGTCATTAAGTTATGCTCTGACCTTGTAAAATACAAATTATTAGAACAACGAGAGGTTTATTTTGAGAAGACTTTTCTCAGAGACTTAACTCGTCAAGCAGGTGCCTATTTCGTTAGATCGGGTCCTAGCTTCATGAAAAAATAGAAATAGATTTTGACAAAAAAAATTGAAAATACATTCAGAAGGCTCTATAACCCTTGAAAGTGGTCTCAGAAAGGTCCAACACAACCCAGGTATCAATGTGTATTGTTTAGAAGTGTGCATAAACACCCCTAAGTGTCATGTGCTAAAATCAAAGCCGAATTTGGTCAAAAAAACTCCAAAAATGCATCCAAATGGCCCAAAAACCTTAGGAACCAACCTTGGAACATTACATGTAGAACCTAAGAAGAGTGCATAGAGCATCAAAGTGCGCGTGAAAAAGCACATAGGAGCACATGGCCATGTGCCAAGCATGTGACCACTCGTATACTATGCATACTCATGCACACTTGGCATGGCCACACATAAAAATTAACTTACATGTGCATGACCATGCTTACACCAACCCATTCTACACATTTTTTTCTATAAATAGAACCTTCTACACACCATTTTAGGGAGGAAGCAAGTGAAGACATACACCCTCAAGAGTCAGTCCAGTCGAAGGTGCTGGAAATCCTTTCCTATAAAGTTCTTGCTCTCCCAAAGCCTCTCCTTTAGGTTGTTAGATCCCTTTTTTACCAAACCCAGCCTCATCTTTATCCAAGCATGCTTCAAAGGTATAGAATCACTATCGCTAACATTTAGGAATACTATTGTGCTTCTGTGATGGGACTGGCAATCTTGCATGCAATGTGAATAATATATGCATTATTATGCTCATTTTACATCATCACTCTTCATCCTCTATTTCCAAAATAATGAAATCACATTATAAATATCAATAATGTGAAAACTTCATGCCCCAGAATAGAGACATCATGCTCTCGGTCTGATGATGACCTCATGCATCCTTTATATATTATTATCATTTATCATCATAATACACATAATCACTGCAAGCATGATCATCCTATCATTCATCAAAAAAAATGTGTAAATGATTGTATTATCCTTGTAGATTAATCATATTACATTTACTTTTCTGCAATCTTTCCCTTTTCATATGTGTTTTGTTAGGAAAGCGATGTAATAAAATTCTTAGCTTTATTATCCTATACTATCTTATGTATTGTGTGAACTCTATATAAACTATCATCACTGAAACTAAGGTGTTATGGTTGCTATACATTGAATATCATATAATAAGAAATAGTCAAAAAGTAGATGTGATCTCCCAAACCCAGAAATCTCTACTGGGTATAATACTCGCTGAGTGACCCAATGTTGTCCCTTTCTTTTCCCGATTTTTTAAAAATTGGGTGGTGACTCCACAAAATCAAAAGCATCTCATCCCCCAAGACCAATCAATTATCCTTATTTAGTAAAGTTTCCATGTTCCTCAAAAATAAAAAAACCAACCCTGAATAAAAAATAAAAGAAAAAAACCTAAAGGGTCACTCATAGCAACACATGTGATGCATGGGGCAACTATTATACCTCAAATTTGACTGTCCCAAAAAGGTCCAATGATGAAATGAATCCTTAAGATGATTATAGTCTACTCATTCATATCACCTCTGAAGTGTGCAAACTTAAAACACCTAACTGACCCCACCAGTGTGCAAAATCAATCACTGAGCCATTAATTTATTCTCTAACCTTGTGAAATATGAATTATCATAATAATAAGAGGTTTATTTCCAAAAAAATCCTATCGAAATACTTAGCTTGTTGGGTTGGCGCACATTTCATTAGACCAGGGCCCAGCTTTGTGAAAAATAAAAATTGATTTTCATAAAACAGACTTCAGAAACACATCCAGAAGGTTCCAAAACCTTTAGAAGTGGTCCCAGAATGGTCCAACACAACCCGAGTATTAGCGCATATTGCTTAAAAGTGCGCATGTGCTAAAATCAAGGCTAAATTTGGCAAAACATACTCCAAAAACATGTCCATAAGGCTTAAAACCCTAGGAACTAACCTTAAAACAACACACATAAAACCGTGGAAGAGTGAGTAGAGCGTCAAAATGCACATGGAAACACACACGTGTGTGCATGGCCACGTGCCAAACATGTGACCACGCACAAAAATCCCCTTATACACGAATGACCATTCCTACACCACCCTATTGTACATTTTTTCCTATAAATAGACCCCTCTACACCCTATTTTGGAGGGGGAGAAAGTAGAAACACACAAACACTCAAAAATTAATGCAATCAAAGCTATTGGAAACCCCTTTCCAAATAGTTTTTGCTCTCCCACAGCCTCTTCTTTAGGTTGTTATATCCCTTTTTCACCAAACCAAGCCTCATCTTTGTTAAAGCATGCTTCAAAGATATACAACATAGCATCATTCTGCTATCATTTTGAACCTTTCGATGAGCAAAGCTTGATAATCTTTCAAAGCTAAAGCTTCAAAGCTGACACAAGCTTAATTGAGTATGAAAACCATACAATCATTTTATCATGTTTATTTTATCGTATTGCATTTTATTTTATTATCATCAGCATTTTTGAATACTGTTATGCTTGCATGATGAGACTAGCAATCTTGCATGCTGCGTGAATAATATATGCTTCATTTTGCTTATTTCGCATCATCATTCTACATTCTCTATTTCTAAAGTCATGAAATCATATCATAAATACCAATAATGTGAAATTTCATATCCTGGAAATAGAGTCATCATGCTCTTGTTCTAGTGATGACCTTATTCATCCTTTATATTATCATCATATATCATCATAGCATAAATAATCATTATAAGCGTGCATGAACATCTTATTATTCATGAAATTAAGAAAACTATCTTAATGGTTGTGTTATTCTTGCATATCAATCATATTAGATTTATCTTTTCACAACCTTTCCTTTTTCATGTGTATTTTATCAAGAAAATGATGTAATAAAATTTTTAGCTTTATTCTCCTATATTATCTGATGTATTGTGTGCATGCTATACTAACTGTCATTATCGAAACTAGGGTGTTATGCTAGTTATACACCGATATAATGAGAAATAGTCAAAAAGTATATGCGATCCTCTAAACTCAAAAATCTCTACTGGGGACAATACTCGCTGAGTGACCCGATGTTGTCCCTTTCTTTTCCTAATTTTTAGAAAATTGAGTGGCGACTCCATAAAATCAAAAGCATCTCATCCCCCTAAGACTAATCACTTGTCCCTATTTGGTAATGTTGTCATGTCTTATGAAAATAGAAAGATTCACTACATTGTCTAACAAAGTATAAAAAAGAAAAACAAGAGGTTACTCACACCATCATTTAGGTTTTAACTCATTTATAACATTATTTTAAATTTGATTTTAGGTTTAATTAATTTTAAAATGAATTTAAGCTCATTTTGGTTAATTTAGACTTAGGCCCTCTTTTAGTCTAATTAAAATTAATAGATTTAGCTCACCACTAAAACATTTTCTTTTTAAAATAATAGATTTATTCTCACCTCAATAAAAATAAAATTTATTAGAACTAGGCCCATAATTCTTTTTTTTCCTTTTAAAATTTAATAGACTTAGGCTCATTTTCTTTGGAATTAAAACAAGTAGACTTAGGCTCATTAAATAATTTAAAATGTAGGCCTACCTTCAGTCTTATTTTTCAATTGTAAATAAAAGTAAAACTTAGTTCACTTAAAATAAAATCAATGTAGATTATACTAACTTAAGAATGTTGCATTTTGCATGCATGAAATTTTTATATGCTATTTCTGTTAGTATATATGTGCTCTAGTGCCATTATTGTAATAAATAATTACATTGTAAATTATTCCTATGCAAATAAAATAAATATTTAAATAAATAGTTTTTTGATTTATATATTTACCCTTTAGCAATATGTTAAATAAATTTATTATCAAGATTTGATAATATGAGTTACAAATTTATTTAGTACATATTCTATAAATTATTCATAGTCAAATAATTAATATTTGGGTAATATTAATTAGACTATCATGTTTATCTATTTTCCTTGATTAGTATATGATGCTAATAGTAGGAAGTAGTGAGTCTCATACTACTTGATATGAGATATTAGAATAGACATGTGGATACTCATGTGATGGGTGGATCAAATAGTGACGTTAGATTTGTGATTGCAAGGACACTCACTTGTTATCAACAATTACAATCTAGGTCATAATGGTGCATATAGTCCTTTGACTTGATGTAACATGGTCATCCACATTTAAGTGGTTAGAGTTTGTTACCGCGTACATACTTGTGTTATCCACCCATAGGTATATAGCATGTGGTGGCTCTAGTCAGTTGAATATAGCGATGAGTGTTTCACCAAGATGGGATTCATTACCTGAAGTGAACCAGGATAGATCCTATATTATCTAAGTTTATTCTTGATGAATAAGTTCCTAGCCAGGACAAACATTACACAGTCTGAAAGAGTTTTAAATGCTAGAAAATGTTTCTAGTATTAGTTATGTTTTATCAAGAATAACTTGAGATGAGGTCATATGATAAAGCTATTAGAGTTTGATTAAACCTTGACTCTAGGCTATATTGGGATATTCTAATAAAGGGATTTTAGTGCACAGTAATTAAGACCATAAGGTTCGTGTGAATCAATATATGCATTCATATCTAATTAGGTAGTTGTGATATTGATGCTAGGGGTCACTCACAACTTATGAGAACTAAATGTGCATAATTGGGTTTTTCACATTTAAAATTGAAAAATTTTTAAATAATATCAAGTGTTGATATTATTTTCTCATTGCTAATTAGACATGAACCTAGTAAGTCACACCTAAAAGAGTTTTGTCTTATCACCATTTAATATTAATCTAATTATTGATTAAAGAGTTTAATCAATTAATTGAGATTAATAGAATTGGATTTATGCTTTAAGCTATGATTCTAGTATATCATAAAATCTAATTACAAAAAGAGTTTTATTAGTAATTTATATTTAATTAATATAAGATATTAATTAAATTAGTAAATTAATAACAATATATGTTATTAATTAAGTTATGAAATTTAATATGAGATATTAAATTATTAATAATTAAATTAATACTAATAAATGTTATTAATTAGATTATTAAATTTAATATGAGATATTAAATTATTAATAATTAAATTAATAATAATAAATGTTATTAATTAGATTATTAAATTTAATATGAGATATTAAATTATTAATAATTTAATTAATTATGTGTAAAATGTTGATTTTGTATAAATATAATACATGATATGTATTTTCTACACATTTCTTTATACATTACCATGTCAAGGTGGCAAGCTAATGATGTAGTAAGTTACTTGCACAATTTGTATACTAACCATGTCAAAGGTGTATGCAAGGTGGCATGCAAAGTTATATACTAATGATGTGGTATAAGTGATATTTCATTTGTGCATGTCTATATCAACTCACTTTCTCTACACACATATCATTAGAAGAGTTCTAACATATATAGAGATACGTGAGTGTGCAAATGAGATAGAGAAATCAATATAAGTCATTACTTTGAGAAAGTGTGGAGAGGTTTTTGGTAAGATAATATACCAAAAGGAAAAGCAACATATACAACAATAAACTCTAAAGTTCTTGCAAGTTTTAAGTTAGTGCAAGTTTACAAGGGTCACTTAGAGAAGGTACTTGCTACTAAGATTAGTCAAAGCAAGAAGGTTGTTGACAAAGCTTTAGTGTTTCAAGCTAAAGGCCTAACACTTGGGAGGCTAAGGATTTGATTCAAGAGTTTAACCAAATACATCTAAAGCTTAGGAATTTTTAAGTATTCTCAAACTTAGAATTCCTAGGTTGTTGTTTACATGTTTTTTTGATTTTTTGCTATGTGGTTAAATGTAAATTGGATCCTTAGGATTGGAATTCTTCATGAGATGAAGAGTTATATTAAGTAAAATTTTTTAAAAAAATTTCTTTACTTATGTTTGTGCTCACCACACTATTCTTGATGCCTAAGTAGCATAACTAATTCCTAACAATTTCATGACTGGTTGCCTTAGATTTAGATGAATGTTTAATTAGGGTTTAAAATGGAATTGCATGTAATCAGGGAATAAGATAGAACTCAATAATGTAATTCTAAATTAACACAAGACTGAAAGAAGTTGGTATTCCATATCTAGAATCTCTTAGTTGTAGTGCTAACTTTTCTTTTAGAGAAACGAATTACCACCACCTTTAATTTGTCCCAGTTATTACCATGGGTGGCTACTCCTCATCTTTGTTCCATGTCTTTGTGACATGGTTAGTGTGTTCCCTAGAGCCCTAATCTCAAATAGTGTTACGGTTGTTAAAATCTTGGACGTACACTAAACCTCATCGCCTATAGTGGTGACTGCATTGAGGATAAGAGATATTGATTCTACTAATGTTCTTTAGAATTATTTTATTCTTGCATTCATTTTGCATGTCCCTATTAGCCAATGGTGTTGGTTTATAGTCCCTTATTTCCACTAGCTTCATAGGACTATAGATTGGCTAACTATCACTCTTAACCTTAACTTGGTTTAAGAGAGATTACGAAGCTTATCTGACTAGAATATGTGACCCAAGTCTTAAATGGGTAGTCTTCTCTTGAGTTTTCAAAGGATGTCGGGCCCCTCTAACCTTGGCCTATAACTCAAGTCTTAAAGGAGGGAATCTTGCTAGGAGGACCTTAACTTTTCCACTAGACTCAGCTCATGTAATGGCCTAGTTACTTCCCCTAGGATTACCCAAATTACTTGTGTTTGGGAGGAATAAGGTTAGAAGGATGTATGTTATACTCTTGACTTATTACTTATATACTTGACTTGACTTGCTACTTGTTGCATAGCACATGCATTATGCATATATGCATACACTTCATGCATCATACTGACACTTTATTTTTCAACCATCACAAATTCATTCGGGTCTTCCTATGTTTGGAAATGGAAAGGTGACAAAGTCTGAGATCAATAGCTAAAGCATCTTTAGAAGATTGGAAAAGAGTCCTATCAATCTAGTTAGCTTAAAAGCACATCCAGTACCAATTAGTCACTCAGTTGAAGAAATGGAAAAACAATAGGGAGGAAATTGGATTTTAAAAGACATCCAGGGAGCTTTAATGGATGACATGAGAGCAATGATGCAAGATGAACTACGATAACCTTTAACTGGGTTAATGCCACCTACTGCACTTACACTCGCTGTTATAGTTCCACTCACTACTGTTGTAGAAGATCCACTTGCTAATAATGACAATACTAATGGGCAACCATTGAATGTTGTAAGGGATGTGCCTATTGTAGAAATGAAATATGATGATATAGAGAACTATACGGTAGAGAAAGCCAAGAAAGAATCACTTGAGCTGGTTCAAGAATTTGAATCAAAGCAGACGCAAGCACTCACTCAAAAGATGTCTAAGATGGAAGAGCTAATGAGGGGTCAAGGCATTGGGCATTCTTTTAATTTTGATGAAATCATGAGTACTGATGGAGATAAGCTCCCATACATGTTTAAAATGCCTTAGCTTTAGAATTTTGATGGTACTGGAGATCTAAAGAAACACCTTAATGAATATTCCACAACTATGAGCACCACTAAAGCCCTATTATCCATGGTCGCTAAATTGTTATTCTTTCCTTGGAAGGAATGGCTATGAATTGGTATCATGGTTTAGAGAAATTTGTTCCAGCTGATTAGAGAGAACTATGCTTTACTTTCTTGAAGAAATATGACCATAACACCAGGCTAAAAGTGTTTATTTAGGATTTGGAATTGACCAAGTAGAAACCTAATGAACCTTTTTTAGACTTCTTAACCAGATTCATGAATAAGGCAACATTAATGAAAAATAAACTAGTTAAGAAATATCAGGTTAGGATAATAGTTTGAAATTCATCACCTAATTTGGTTAAGAGGTTACAAATGATGAATCCTAAAATATTTATGGACCTTTATGATGATGGATTGCAAGTTGAGGAAATTGAGAGTGAGAAGAAGAAAACTACTGGAATAAGGAATTACTCAACTAAGGCACATAGTAAGGAAGCACTAGTCGAGCTATGGAAGTGCATATTGCTCAAACACCAAGGAGATTCTCTAACTTTAACCAACCTCTATCTAAAGTCCTAGACCACTTAATGCAAAAAGGCTTGCTTTAACCTTTAACCTTTTCCAAGTTACCAAACCCAAATGTCCTAGACTATGACCTAAATAGTTACTACAAATTTCACCAAGTAGTTGGTCATTCCATTGATACATGTATTTGCCTTAAACATGATATCCAAAACCTTATAGAATCTGGAAAAATCACAGACCCTGAAAAACAAAATCTAAACCCTAGCACTAAAAATAATCCCTTTCCAAACTACTGAAATGTACCTCCCCCAACCACCATGATTATTAACTCAGGAGTTAGTGAGGAAGAAATGATAAGCTCCTTTGAGAATATAAATCCACCATATGATGAGAGATCTCTTGATGCCCCTAATGATGAAGGAAAAATTCTAGAATCTTTGACTCCTAAGCAACACTACAGAGGAGTTAAAGATTTATCGGGCCAACATTTAGGCAAGTTTGATTACAAGGCATTTTATTCCAAGCCAACTTCATTTAACATTCCTCTGGAATCAATTACACCTCAAGGTTGGGGTCATGAATTTGGAAATGATGATGAACCATTGAGGAAGAAAAGTAAGAAATTTGAAACTCTTGAGCAACTATAAAAAAAGAGTTGAGGATTTATTATTGTTAGTGTAGATATGCCTTAGAGACATTCTTGTAATAAATACTAACATTGTAATTTATCCCAAATAGCAATAAAATATTCATTTAAATAAACTATTTGTTTATTTAAGTATTTACCCTTTAACATTATGTTAAATAAATTTATTATCAAGAGTTGATAATATGAGTTATAAATTTATTTGGTACATAAGCTATAAATAGTTCATAGTTGAATAATTAATATTTAGGTAATATTAATTAGACTATCACCTCTATCTACATTCCTTGATTAGTATGTGATACTAATAGTGGGAGGTAGTGAGTCTAATGCTACTTGATATAAGATATCAGAATAGACATGTGGATACTCATATAATAGGTGGATCTAACATTGACTTTAGATTTGTGATCGCAAGGATATTCACTTATAGTCAATGATCATTGTTTAGGTCATAATGGTGCATATAGTCCTTTAACATGAGGTGACACGATCATCCACATTTGAGTGGTTAGAGTTTGTTGCTGCTTATATACTTGTGCTAATCACACATGGGTATATGGCGCGTGGTGGCTCTAGTCAGTTAAATGTAGGGATGAGTGTTCGACTAAGATGAGATTCACTGCCTGTAGTGAACTAGGATAAGATCCTATCCTATCTGAGTTTATTCTTAATAAATAAGTTCCTAGCCATGAAAAATATAACATAGGCTAAAAGAGTTTTAGTGCTAGAAAGTGATTCAAGTATTTGTTATGTTTTATCAAGAATAAAACTTATGATTAGGACATATGACATAGCTATTAGAGTTTGATTAAACCTTGACTCTAGGCTATGTTGGGATCCTCCAATGTAGGGATTTTAGTGCATGATAATTATTACCAAAGGGTTCATGTGAATTAATAAATATAATCATTTCTAAATAGGGAGTTGTGATATCAATGTTAAGGGTCACTCACAACTTATAAGAACTAAATGTGAATATGAGATTTTCATATTTAGACTTAAAAGAGTTTCAAATAATAGCAAGTGTTGATATTATCTTCTCATTGCCAATTAGACATGAACCTAGTAAGCCCCACTTAAAAGGTTTTACCATATCTATATATATTAATCAAAGTATTGATTAAATAGTTTAATTATTTAATTAAGATTAATAAAATTGGATTCATGCTTTAAAGAAATGATTCTAGCATATCATAAAATCTAATTTCAAAGGAAGGTTTAACCATTAATTTATGCTTAATTAATATGATATATTAATTAAGATATTAAATTAATAATGGTTATATGTTATTTCTTATTTACTTAGATTAATGGCCCAAGTTTTAAGGACCTAGGCCAAAAATTGTTTTGGACTAAAGATTGAACCAAGTAATTGACAAAGCCCATTAACCTTGTTTGAGTCCACTTATTTGATGGAATGGGTTTTGAGTCAAGAGTTGGCTCAATGGTTTAGCCCATATCCATTTGGTGATATATTTGATTTATATGTATGTATGTATGTATGTATGTATGTATGTTTAATTATTAATTTATGCTTAATTAATATGAGATATTAATTAAGATATTAAATTAATAATGGATATATGTTGTTTCTTATTTACTTGGATTAATGGCCCAAGTGTTATGGACCTAGGCTAAAAAGAGTTTTGGACTAAAGATTAAACTAAGTAATTGACAAAGCCCATTAACCTTGTTTGAGTCCACTTGTTTGATGGAATGGGTTTTGAGTTAAGAGTTGGCAAAATGGTTTAGCCCATATCCAGTTGGTGATATATTTGATTTTATCAAATCATATATATATATATATATATATATATACACACATATACATATACATATGTTTAACTATTAATTTATGCTTAATTAATATGAGATATTAATTAAGATATTAAATTAAGAATGGATATATGTTATTTCTTATTTACTTGGATTAATGTCCCAAGTGTTATGGACCTAGGTCCAAAAGAGTTTTAGACTAAAGATTGAACTAAGTAATTGATAATGCCCATTAACCTTGTATGAGTCCACTTGTTTGATGGAATGCGTTTTGAGTCAAGAGTTGGCCTAATGGTTTAGCCCATATCCATTTGGTGATATATTTGGTTTTATCAAATCATATATATATATATATATATATATATATATACATCAAATCAAAATTTTAGAAACTAGGGTTGCAATCTTAGAAGACTCCTATGAAATACTTAATGAAGAGATTCAAAAACTCAAAAAAGGAAAACAATTTAAGAAATCACCTAGTATAGGAATTAAAATTACTAAACCATGTGAAACTTCAGACTTTCAATTTCATACTTTAATGGCCTTAGAATCTCTTGACTTACAACTAAAAAAATAGTGTATTGCAAGATACCAACAATCTGTAATAAGACACCTCTTACTAAACTTAAGGTTTCTGTACTGCTAAATATTAAGGGTAAAGAAATAGTTCTTAGAATTTTGTAGAATTTTTAGACAAAAACTCTATTAGACATCATCCCCAAGGATGAAAAAGTATATAATATGATGGAATAACCTTCCACATACATAAATACATAACAAATGCACACTTAAAAATTGCAGACAACTGTAACTAGTATGGTCAAGCATGTAAAGTTAGGCATTTTTGGGTAGACACACTTAACCACTAATACATCAAAATGATCATAGGATTATCATTTTTATTTAGAGACATAGGTGGATTATTTACTATTTCAAACTATGTTTTCTTTGTTAGAATACATATACTAAGCCCTATAATATCAAAGTATGCACTCATGTAGCATGGTGAGAATTATAGTGTACCCATTCCACTTTTAAACTTTTATTTTTAAAAAGAACACTAGTGCCAAAAAGTTTTATTGTCTAAAGATATACAAGAATATATCTAAAGAAATATGGGTCCTGATTTCAGGTTAAAGTGTACAAATTGCTTCACAATCTTTTAAGTATTTTATTCTTTCTCTAGTCCTTTCTATGTCCCACTTTGTTATTGTGATGTGATGATTAAGTCCATATGTATTACAACTATTAAAGTAAAGTGAATTTCATCTAGTGATGAGTCTTAAGTACTATTCTTCTAAATTATGAAGTCTAATTGTCTCTTGTTTAATCTGCCAATTTATATTTTGTAAAGTTTTTTTAATACTCATGAGGAGTCTGAGTCCGATTTAGGTGGACTAGTGGGCTAGTAGTTTCAAAAGATTCTTTTACAAATTATAAATAGGGAATATTAAGAAATTGTCTAATTAGAACATTTAATGAGTCTACTAAACCTTGAAATAAAAATAGTCTTCTAGTTACTTCGTTATAGTCATAGTTTAAATCATGGTTTTTAGTGTGATTATTGTCTTCTACATCTATATAGTGTAAGGTTTTTTGTTTAAATTCAGTCAAACTTTCAACTTCTTAAAGATTTCATAAACAAAAAGTTTCTAAAACTTTTTCAATAGTAGTCATGAACAAGTACTATAAAGATCATAAATAATATACATAAACAGGTACTGTTTAAATTACAAGTCAATAATTTGAGGCTCAACCACAAGATACTCAAATAAATTCAAAAGTATTCCATAATTCCAAACATTCTGTAATGAACTTTCTTAATGCATCACCCTAAGCAATTTGATATTATAAAAGATTACATATTCAAATAATTAAACCAAGATAATAAACTTAATATATATGCTTATCATTCTAACAACCAGTGAACTTCCCAAAAGTCCTACCCATTCATAATCCTTCTCAACTGGAGTACTTTTTGTAGCCTTTCCTCACAGCCTTCTTTTCCTCCCAAGGATAATACTAAGGACTATTACTAGTTTTATATTTTAAGCATATAGCTCTAAAGAATTATTATCATGATTATAAACTATTTAAATCTTTCATACAAATCATCATATCATGAATGGAGTCATACAGAAAGAAGTTCAAGACAGAGTACCTGGAGAGAATAATACTTTCTTTTATTTATCTTTTCTTTGAGGTTAAACCTCAAAGAGAGCTTAGTTACAACACATAGATAGAGCATCTACTATTTATAGTATTTATGCCAAACTCATAGGAAAGTGAATTTTCTCAAGATCCTAATATGGGCAAGAGATGTGTTTTCCCTATAAGCTGTTATGCTCTTGTAAGAAGAGGGCTATAAGAGACTTCTCTATATCTAAACTAAAGAATAAAGCCTCTTTACTTAGGCTGGAAAAGAGAAGATTACAATAGATGGCCCTTAGTGGAGGGGTAAAATAGGAAAGTAAAAATACATGTAGATGCTTTATGGAAAAGCATCAGTATAAGTCTTTCATGTGGGTTGGCCCATATTGTCAATAGTGGAGGGGTCCACCACTTGTCTTCCGCTTTAATTTTTATCATCTTCTTTAAGGGATGTAGATGTCTTTTCTATCTTACTCTGCTACTTTTTAAAAAGGGATTCGTAAAGTCTAACAAGTGTCATGAATTCATGAGTTCCTTTAATAAAGAAACTAATGAAACCAGTGTCTAATATCCTTTTGGTAATAAAAAAATTTTCATAATGATTTCCATCACAAAAATTATAGTCATCAATATGAGGATAATCATTATTAAAAAAGAAATTATTAGCACAAACTCGAGCCTTCCAACGTATAATTTATTTTTCCCATGAGTTTTTAGGTAGAGTCCAAGAATAGTCCTGATGAGTATGTCTTTTAGGAATGTCTAGATATCTTGGATGTCCATGTGGATGGATGAGCATCATAAAGTAACAAGGCTCTATGGATCCATTTATGTATTCTAAAGGAACAACAATTATTTTAGTATGAACTGCTCCAAGTCCAGCTGCTTCAAGTTGTGGAGTTTCCAATATTTCAAGAATTTCTATAATGTTTGAAGCATTAATAACCTATAAGTCAGTAAGAAGTCCATGTTGGTAAAAAGTTAATGGGCTTATTTCCAATTCTTTAAACTTTCATCCAAATGGAAAGTTGTCTAATAAGATACCACAAGTCCTGAATGAGTAAACAAGTTGACAATGGCATGAAGTATTTTTTCCATAAGAATAATGTGTATTTCTACAAGGAAACTGGGAATCATAATGACATATATATCCACAGTAAATCCCTTCCTTTAATGCATTAGAATTTTCAAATTGGTCTTTATGGCAGAGTTCTAAAAATTCTTTTAAAATCAGGAACTTATTCCATGATGTAGAAAGTATATCATCAATCCAACTGTTAAGATTGCAACCCTACTTTTTAAAGTATTAAGTCTTTGATTTCTTATTTTTGTATAAGTGATATAATTAGTATCTTGTCTAGGAAATGTAATCTAGAAATGTTGTTCTAAACATATTTTTCATATTTCTATCATGTGTTTTATACATCTAGCACATATTGTCATGTATGGATAGTGTTTACAGTTAAAGCAAGAATTAATGTCTAATCCTCCTTTAAAATGCCAACCATGTATGCAGTCTATATTAGTGTTTTTTTGTATGAAAACATAAAGTTTATATTTTCATTATCAGTCTCACTTGAGCTAGAATCTATGGAGTAATCTTGTATTTTGTCTGTTTCTTTTACAAATTGATTTATAAAATAATAATCTTTAGGAGTCTCTTATATTTCTTCATATATATCCTCTAACATAATTGAATAAATAGAAGATGTATTAGACATTTCTTCATCAACATGAATTAAATTCATGTTAGTTTGTTTTATAATCTATGCACTTCTTGGATAGAGATTATGCTTGTAAGGGCATTCCTTAGCAAAATGTACTTCCTTATTACAAGTAAAAGAAGTAAGTTTGTTTTGATAATTTTTATCAGTTTTTGTCTTCTTACATGTCTATCTTTCTTAAGATAAGTTTTTATTTCATAAGATTTTCTTATCTTATAAGATTTTTTCTTAGTCTTTTTTTATGTCTTAGGTGTTTTATGTTTATGATGCTTTGTTGTCTTAGTGTATCTAGATTGATAAACCTGAGGGGTATTTATGTTTTTATAGTATCCAGTATTATGTGTCTTGAGTTTTTTTTGTACAATTATGGCTATACATTTATCTTTTAATACTTGCATTATATGTTGTATTATGTGTCCTATATTATCCTATCCAGTTATTAAGTCTAGTGGAATGTCTCTAAGTTTTTCTTTTCACTTATTATGTATTTCTAAGCCTAATTCTCCTTGAAGCTTAGAAAAAAAGTCTACTTCTTAGTTCCTAAGAAAAGCAATTTCTTGAGATTAAAGCTAAGTGCATGTAATCACAACAAAATTCTTTTATGTATTCCCATGAATTAAGTTGAAGTTGTTCTAAGTTTCTTAATGCTTATTCTTGTCTTATTTTAGAACCTGTAGTGGTTTCTTGTCTTGTTATCGTTCTATGTATTAGTCCTGTAAAGTTTAAAATGTTTGGTCCTAAGGAAATAATATGTTGGAGTTCTTCAAGGTTTTCTCTTTTATAAGTCTCCCAAGCTCCTCTAACACTTTCTCCTAGGAATGTCTCACCTTACTAATAATGGCTTTGCTAGATGCTATGTCATAGTGAAGTTGAATGTGATGTATTAGAACTAATGCAAACCATTGTTCAATATAAGTATCCCATTCTTGGGGGTCTACTTTTGCAATGTTCGGTAGTATTTATGCTCCAAAGCAATAGTCTTTATTAGGACTTCCTTTTTTTTCCTACATTATATCTTTTAGGAAGTGTCACGTCAGGTTGAATTTCTATCATTGTTCTAGGTGAATACCAGTGTCATAAGTAGTAGTGTAAGAGTCTTCTATACTATACTGTGTAAGTGTAGTCCTAAACATTGGATTTCTCCTAGTCTATGTATTAGATTTTTTGCTAGCTTCTAGTGGATTCATTAGTATTTTATTTATGTCTTCTATTTGTATACTTAATGAATCTATGTATAATTCTATTGTATTTTTATATTTGATAAGTTCTTCAATCTTATTAAAAGATTGTTGAAATTCATCAATATAGTCTGAATTGTCATTAGTTATTTCTGTATTAAGTGTGTCACTGTCTAGTTTAATTCCTAAGTTTGTTAAAGTTAAGTATTCTACTTTTCTAATATTATAGTCTTTTTTTAACCAAAATTCATCAATTTCAGGGTCAAAGTCTATAATCCTGGATAAGTACATCTTAATGTATGTCTTTTTTTTAATGTAGATTCACCCCATATATTTCCTTTAACAAGTATAGATCAATTTTCATTAAGTTTTTATATGATTTTGATTCATTATTGTTGCTTTCATCTTCTATGACAGATTTACCTTTTTCATAGTCTGTAAATCTAACACTGTAACAGTTGTTTGTATGCTGGTAATATTCAGCATTAGTAGGTACTAGTATCTCATTAATGGGTCTTAGGTGTCCTAAGTTCCATTCTAAACCTGCTAAAGTTTCAGAATTTATTTTTCTAGGTGAAATAATTCCAATTCTTGATGTTGATATAATGTCTACAAGTCCTCTTAAGTCTAATTTATAGAAAGTTGTTATGTTGTGCATGACCTTTTCTATGAATTGTATTTCTAAAATGATGTTGTCACCTACAAAGTCTTGGTATCCTTTAGTAAGTATTTTGATTTTAAAGTATTTTTTAAAATCATTTATTGTCATATTAAAGTCTAGGGCAATATAATTTATACTACAATTGTTGTTCATGTCTACTTCCATTATTCCTATAATGGCTTTGTTAAAGTCTGAATGTCTAGTGTCATATAACATTACAAGTACTTTTGTTCCTATTCCTGCTCATGCTAGTGTTCTTATTCCTATAACCACTAGTCCAAGATGGATATAGTTTAGTCTTCTACGAGTCCCAAGTTGATTACTACCCTCTTAATATACTAAAGGGATAATAACTTCTTGTCTGTTTGGGCATGCTACCCTAACATTTTTTTTTAAAGTCATAAGAGAGGTTCTTCTGATTAATGTGTGAATGTATCCTTGTTGATATATAGTTCTAGGATTTAAAGTTCTAAGTTGTCTGTTAGAAAAGATACTAGTATCATTTTCTAAGTCAATAGTTTGTTCTAGAGTTTATGTTGAGTTTTGTCTATAGAATAACTTTGATGTCCTATTGTCTGGGTTTTGTTCTCTAATAGTTCTGGACCTGCCTATGAAGGGCCTAGTTTCAGGTTGGGTTAAAGTACTCATTGTGTTTTGGGTTTTCCTATAACCAAAAATTTTTTAGTTTATTTTTGTTTTGGATCTAAAACTACCTTTTTCCTTTGTCTGTCTTAATTTTTAAGTTGCCAAGTCTTGAAGATATAATGTCAAGTTCAATTTTAATGTCTAGTGGGCTATTCGTTATCTTGGAGCTTAGTTGTATTTGTCTAAATTCTATTTTCTCTAGTCTTTTATGTAGTTGGGCCAAGAGTGAGATGATATTATTGTTTTGGGCTATAGTTATTTTGTCTGGAAGTGCTTGTACTTTAAAGTTTTGAGTATATCCAGTATCAAATTGGGTTGGAGAGTTATTATAAATTTGTGTGTATGTTATAGCACTTTCATAGTATGTTTTTTTATAATCATCCATTAATATCGTAAAACAGTCTTTTTATGGTCATTAATCATGTCTTTTAAAATAAGTATTTGTTCTTTGAAGTGTGTCTTATTAGAGTCAATTTGTTGTTCTAATTTTTCAAATATTTGTATAGTCTGTATTTCTATGTCTTTTGGTTTATTTTCTATTATAAGTTAGGATAAAGTATTAATGTCTTTTTTACTTGGTAAATTTTCAACCTTTAGTAAGTCAAGTCTTTTATTAAAAATATCTTGAGTATTTTTAAGATAATTGATTTGATTTTTAAAATCTAACAAATTATCTTTAGTCTTAATAAAGTTATTAGTAAGTGATTCTATAGCCTCACTAATTTTGTCTAAATTGGTCTTTATAAAAGTACCTAATGATATTATTAAGTCTATAATAGTATTCAAGTATAAGTTAGAGGAATGTAAACAATGTTTAAACTATTTAGTATGTCTATAAAAACAAGTATGTTTAGTTTTATCTATGGCTATTATAGTCTTTTCTCTACTATAAATAGCCAAGTCTAAATATTCAAAGTTTTTATAATCTAAATAGTCCAATTTTATTCTTGCTATGATACCATAAAGGGTTGGAGGATTCTTTACCAAAATTTTATTTTTGAAAAGAATACTAGTGCCAAAAAGTTTTGGTGTCTAAAGATATATAAGAATATATCTAAAGAAATGTGGGGCCTGATGTCAGGTTAAAGTGTACAAATTACTTCATAGTCTTTTAAGTATTTTATTCTTTATATAGTCCTTTCTATGTCCCACTTTGTTATTGTGATGCGATGATTAAGTCCAGATGTATTACAGTCACTAAAGTGAAGTGAATTACATCTAGTGATGAGTCTTAAGTACTGTTCTTCCAAATTATAAAGTCTAATTGTCTCTTAATTAATCTGCCAGTCTATATTTTGTAAAGCTTTTCTAATACTCATAAGGAGTCTGAGTCTAATTTAGGTGGACTAGGTGGGCTAGTAGTTTCAAAAGATTCTTCTACAAATTGTAAATAGGGAATATTAGGAAATTGTCTAATTAGAACATCTAATGAGTTCTAAAGCTTGAAATAAAAATAGTCTTCTAGTTACTTCGTTACAATCATAGTATAAATTATGGTTTTTAGTGTGATTATTGTCTTTTATGTCTATATAGTGTAAGGTTTGTTGTCTAAATTTAGTCAAACTTTCAACATCTTGAAGATTTAATAAACAAAAATTTTCTAAAACTTTTTCAATAGTAGTCATGAACAAGTATTATAAATATCACAAGTAATATGCATAAACAGGTACTATTTAAATTAAAAGTTAATAATTAGAGGCTTAACCACAAGATACTCAGATAAATTAAAAAGTATTCCACAATTCCAAACATTATGTAGTGAACTTTCTAAATGCATCACCCTAAGCAGATTGATATTATGAAAGATTAACGATTCAAATAATTAAACCAAGATAATAAGACTTAATCTATATGCTTATCATTCTAACAATCGATGAACTTCCCAGAAGTCTTACCCATTCATAATCCTTCTCAACTGGAGTACTTTTTGTAGCCTTTCCTCACGGCCTTCTTTCCCTCCTAAGGATAATACTATGGACTATTACTGGTTTTTATATTTTAAGCATATAGCTCTAAAGACTTATTATCATGATTATAAACTATTTAAATCTTTCATACAAATCATCATATCATGAATGGAGTCATACAGAAAGAAGTTCAAGATAGAGTACCTGGATAGAAGAATATTTTCTTTTATTTATCTTTTCTCTGAGGTTGAACCTCAAAGAGAGCTTAGTTACAGTACATAGAGCATCTACTATTTATAATATTTATGCCAAACTTATAGGATAGTGATTTTTCTCAATATCTCAATATAGGTAGGAGATGTATTTTAATATATATATATATATGTGTAAGGTTATTGTTAACAAGTGTAAGGCTAGGATATTATAGAGAATTTATATGAGATGTAATCTCTACATCCATTTGTTTTGGACTGTAGTGACTTATAGATTTGTCATAACATTATGACAAGTGGCAAGTAGGTTATATAAAGGGTGATGTCATAAATCTATACACTTATCCTTACCATGATTATCTAGAAGTGTTTTTGGATATATATATATATATATATATATATATATATATATATATATATATATAGGTAAAGATAAGAAGAAAAGGGTAGGGAAGAGGGAAGTAATAAATATAAGAAGGAAAGGAAAACATATATCCATATAAGCCTTAAAGTTCTTATAAAAAGGAAAAAAGTTAGTGCAAGATTGTAAGGTTAATTAAGAGGGGATGCTTCCTACCAATTGATCAAAGCAAGATGGAGATATGGTGGAGCTTGGTGTCTCAAGGTAGAGGTCTCACATATGGGAGACATGAAGATTAATTCAAGAATTGAATTAAGGAGGACATACCATTATGGCAGATTAATTGTGGTCTATACCAAACACTTAAGAGATTGTAAGTTTTCCAAAACTTAGATTTCCTAAGTTTTTTATTTATACATGTTGATGTATATTAGCTATGTGTTAAATTACAAATTGGATCCTAGGGTTAGAATTCTTTATGAGATTAAGGTTTATGTTAAGGAAATTTTTGAAATTTGCCTCACTTAGGATTTAAGTCACATAACTAATTCCTAATAGTGGTATCAAAGCTCCTTTTTGCACTTAACACATGCTAATTGATTCACAATTGCAAGTGTTGTGGCTATGTTAGTATTAGTTGCGAGTGTTATAACTAAAATGGGCATATTCAGGTGACTAGTTCTATGTAGAACTAGTGACGAGTCGGCATGGTAGTGATGAGTCAACATGATTCCTCTCTGTCATGAGTAAACATACTCATGCCATATCAGTATGTAGCCAAACCTACTTCTATGCATAACTAGTGTCGACACCTATTGCCATCGTGATGACTCAGTATTGTGATAGTGAGTTGACATGCTTGCTTGCTGTCAAGAGTTGACACACTATGGTGACGAGTCAACATGCCCCAATTCATGCTTGTATGCTTAACATTTCAACCTTAACATCCAATAGTTGCATTTTATGAGTTTTATGCTTATTATACATGCATGGAATGATCATGTTCTAATATTACATCCTTGGTTTTGCAATAATAATTCATTTTATTGTTAAGTATGTAATTAAATTTTAACTACATAGAATTAGGGTGTAATATTCACCTTGGAATGCCAAGGATTCAATGTAATACACAAGAGTTATGATATGGAGCTTGAAGAGTTCAAGTTAGAGATCCTTGAAGATGATCACAAGCCTAAGTGATAAGGCCCATGATCACAAAGCCCATGAAGTCAAGACCCTTTATATATTCTAAGAGTTAGAATAGGATTAAGTAGGGCCCATGATAACTCCATATTTGTGCATCCATAATGCATGTTCTATGTATATATATGATATATATGTTGAAACATGAGTTATATGCATATATGATATGTATAGATGGATGCCATGAAATATATGCATATGTGATATGTGTATAATTTCCATACTATGTATATATGTGATATATGCAATGTTTAAATGGCTAATGTGCAAAGTGGGACTTTTAAAATTAAGACCTGAAAATCTTCTAAAACAAATTTAGGTCTAGGCTCTGCATTAGAGAAATAACTTGCATGGTTTTGGACTATGTGCATCGACTATGGATATACAGGGGTGTACATGAGATCCAAAAGATTAATGTAGTGTTATTATTAAGCATCATGTCAAGAATGGAAAATAGGCATACCTAAGGTGTGTGGTGTTCAAGTTTTTACATTTCACTAATCCAATGGTATGGACTTCACTAATGCCAAGGGCTAAGAATGGCAATGTGTACCTGAGGTTTGTAACATTAGAAGCCAGATTGATGGAACCTTATATGACATGTGATGGCAAGAGTTGCCACATAATAAGAACTAATATTCCAAGAATGGTAATGTGTACTTAAGGGATATTAGTAACCCATTAAGAACTCCATCACCCACTAGAAATCCATCAAGGGATTTTCGTTTTCTGCTATAGAAGTGTAGAATTCACCAAGTTAGTGGGAGGCCATTATGATTAAAGACTAAATCTAATGATAATATATTAATGTTATAAATCTAACTTATCTTATTACATTGCAAAATTTGATAATATAAGACAAACAAACCCACTATTATTCATATTTGACCTAATAGGCTCACATGTCCTAACTTTATTGATTGGCTAAGGAATCTAAAAGTTATTTTAGCTTCTGAAAAGATTCTATATGTATTGAATCAAAGTCCACCTAGTCCTCTTTTATTAAATGCTTCCTAAGAGGATTATAATACTCTAGTTAAGTGGATGGATGTTGATTTACAAACACGATGCATAATGTGCACTTCAATGAGTACTAAAAACCATCAATAATATGAGAAGTACACAAATGCAAAAGTAATTCCACTTCTCCTTCAAGAGTTGTTTGGAGAATATAATAGGACCACTAGATATGAGATTTCAAAGCAGTTATTTCGTGCTAAGATGAAGGAGGATAAGGATGTGTGAGTCCATGTGGATTAGAATGTCTAGACTTTACAATGGACTTCCATCTCCAAATGGATTTGATCCTTTAATCCCTTCCTAAATCTTTTAGGTAATCCATTACAAACTTCCATTTCAAAAAAATAAAGTGCACTCTTAAGTGTTTTTAAATATGCTTGTGATGGCTCAAAAGGCTATATGTAAGTGACCACTTCTCTTCTCGCTTTTTGGATAATGACATGTTTTTATGGGACATTGTGCGGGTCTTTCCATTTCTAAGGGACATGGCTACTTTACCAAATAAGGATAAATGATTGGTCTTAAGGGGATGAGACACTTTTAATTTTATGGAGTCGCCACCTGATTTTTTAAAAATCAAGAAAATAAAGGGACAACTACGGGTCACTCAGTGAGTATTATCCCTAATAAAGATTTTTGGGTTTGGCGGATTGCATCTACTTTTTTACTATTTCTCATTATACGATATCCAATGTATAGCTACCGTAACACCCTAGTTTCAGTAATGATAGTATGTATAGCATTCACATAGTACATAAGATAGTGAAAGATAATAAAACTAAAAATTTAATTATTACATCACTTTCCTGATAAAATACATATAAAAAGGAAAAGATTGTGGAAAAGTATATCTAATTAGGATATGATTGATCTGCAAGATTAACATGGCCACTCACATAGCTTCCTTGATTTTATGAATAATAGGATGATCATGCATGCTTGCAATGATTATTTATGCTATAATGATGTATGATGATAATATAAAGGATGCATGAGGTCATCACTAGACTGAGAGCATGATGACTCTATTTCGGGATATGAAATTTTTCACATTATTGGTATTTATTATGTGATTTCATGATTTTAGAAATAGAAGATCTAAAATGATGATATGAAACGAGCATAATAAAGCATATATTATTCACATAGCATGCAAGATTATTAGTCTCATCACATAAGCAAAACAATTTCCCAAATGCTGGCGATAATAAAATAAAATGCAATGTGATAAGATAAACATGCTAAAATAATTATGTGGTCCTCAAACTCGACTGAGCTTGTGTGGATTTCGAAGCTTTAGCTTTGAGAGATATGAAGCTTCCTTATCGATAGGTTCAAAATGACAATAGAATGATGCTAGATAGTATACTTTTGAAGCATACTTTAACAAAGATGAGGCTTTGTTTCATGGAAAAAGGATCTAACAACTTAAGAGAAAAGTTGTGGGAGAGCAAAAACTATCTAGAAAGGGGTTTCCAACGCCTTTGATCAGACCTATTTTTGAGTATATGTGTGTTTCCACTTGCTTCCCCCTCTAAAATGGGGTGTAAAGGGGTCTATTTATAGGGAAAATTGGGTAGAATACAGTGGTGGGCCATGGTCACGTGCGCATATCTAGAATTTTTCATATGGCCACACCAAGTGTGTGTGGTCGCGCACATTGTGTGCGTGGCCACGTGCACTTTGATGCTTTATGCACACTTCTTGGGTTTTGTGGATGCTATTCTGAGGTTGGTTCTTAGGGTTTTGGGCTTTTCAAACACATTTCCAGAGACCATTTTGCCAAATTCTCAATTTTAGAACATGACCCTTAGGGGCATGTGTACGTACTTTTGAGCGTGCTAATCCTCGGGTTGTGTTGGACCATTCCTAGACCACTTCTAAAGGTTTTAAAGCCTTCTAAACATGTTTTTAAAGTATGTTTTATCAAAATTGATTTCCATTTTTTCACAAAGCTGGGTCTCGGTCTAATGAAATGTGCACTGGCCCAATAAGCCAAGTATTCTAAGAGGAGTTTCCTTGAAATAAACCTATCATTATTCCAATAATTCATATTTTTGTAAGGTCAAAGCACAACTTAATTGATAGGTGATTAATTTTACACACTTTAGAGGTGTTACCAAAGAGCAAACTTCAATCATCTTAAGGATTCATTTCATAATTAGACCTCTTTAGGGATAGTCAAATTTGAGGTATAACTGTTGCCCCATGCATCACGTGTATTGCATAGCCACCTAGCGCTAGTGTCAATGCACGTGAAGCAAATGCAAAGATGCAAAAAATGTTTTAGTAGTGACAGAGGTACTTACCTATCGGTTGTCTTTAGACATCTTGTCAAGATTTGACTGCTATTATTTTGTTTTGTTTGTTGCTATTCCTCGCAAGGTGCTATTTGGGACATATGCAAGCTTGTGATTCATGCAAAGTGCATTGGGATTTATATGACTGTAAGCACCCAATTTTAGGATGCAATTGTGCATGTATTCGACGAAAGCCCCTATGATGAAAATCCAATTGAGAAGTGATCTCTGGTGTCGAGTTTCATGATTTAAAAGACTGAATTGCAATGTTTTATGGATTTAATTATAAAATTTTTTTTACTGATTTGATTACAAAAAATAGAAAATTTTGAGGACTCTTTTCATGATTTAAAAAATTTTTAGTCAGCTGGCATTTAATCCCATCCGGCATTATGTAATGCTAGTCAATATTAGGCAATGCCAATCGGCATTACGGGTGAAAATCAGCATTATGGAATGTCGATTTTAGATAAAAAGTGATTTTTATGCATTTTTTACACTGATTTTGTCAATTTTCAATTTTTTCATTAAGCCAGAGTTTTAATTTTTCAAAATCTTATTGCTTATCATTTCATTATCCTGAGTTTGAAAATTCAAAACTAAAATGCAAACAGGTCTCCTGATCGCTTCTAGCTATCACACAACTTCCTGCATAATCACAGGAACTGAAGTGATTAAGTCTGGCTTTAAAAGCTAATAGTGAGCAAGCAAGAGAAAAAGAAAAAAGAAAAGAGAAAGGCAGAGAGAGTCTATGAAAAAAAAAAAAGCTATATGAACACCCTAAAAAAGAGCTTCAAAAAAAACTAGAGAAAAAAAAAACCCTAATTAGATACTGCAAAAGAAAACTATGATATTTGCTTTTAAGGTCTAGAGAATTAAAAAAAACAACAAATTCAATCTCAAAACAATGACAATCTTAATTTGAGGGGTATTTAAACAGCATTTGCATAACATCTTCTACTCTTTTCTTTTCTCTTTTCTTTTTATTTTTTATTTGATTTCTTTATTTTATTTTTGATTGATTCATTACTGATTAATTTTTTTGCTTTTCTATAGTACTCTAGAGAGAAGGTTGAAATTAGATTTTGGCAGTGATTACATTGAAGAATACATGGGATGCCATGGATTAAGATCTATAAAACTCTCGTAGTATTTAGGATTTATAATTTCTGCATTCTTTTAATTTGCTTTTGTTTTGGGTTGTAATTAAAATGATTTTAACTTATGTACTATAGGTTGTAATAGCCCCAGTAGTGGGAAATAATGAATATTCTTTAATTTTCTACACTATTAAAATTAATTAGTAAATTAGGTTAATTTGGTAAACTCTAATTAAAATCAATGGAGGCATTAGGTTAATTTAGGTTGTATGTTAAGTAAAATTAGGGTTTTTTTAGAAGATATAATTTAATTGCTTGCTTGATCTTTTTATTTGATTGTTTTGATAATTTTTTTATGCTTTTGGACTTGTTTGTTTACTTTTGTATGATTTGAGCCCCAAGCCCACATTATGATCCAAACCCACTAAATAAAAATAGGCTTAAAATTATTTAGATTAACTAACTAAAATCAGCTTAGGCCCATTAGGTTAATTTAAACTTAGGCGCATTTTTTAGGTTGACTAAAATTAATTTAAACATAGCTTAACCCATTAATTTCATTCTTTTAAAAATAAATAGATTTAGGATCACATCACTTAATTAAAATCAGGTTGGAATTTGGCCTACTAATTAATTCCTTTCTTTAAGAATTTGTAGACTATAGGCCCATTTTTAGTTGAAATTAAAATGAATAGACTTAGGCTCATTGATTAACATGTAAGCCCATCCCAAGTCCAATTCACTTGTAAATAAAATACATAGAATTATATAATTTTAATTAATTAAATTAACCTAGTTTAGACTTAGGAATGTTGCTGCCTTTTGTGTGCATTTTTTACATGTAATTTTATAACATGTCACATTGTGGGTTAAATGGATGTTTAATTAGGGTTTAAAAAAAATTTCATGTAATTAGAGAATAAAATACTAATTCATAAAATAAATCTAAATGAACACAAAACTGAAAGAAGTCAGTATTCTGTTCCCAAAATTTCCTGGTTGCAGTGCTAGCTTTCTTTTACAGAATCAAGTACCACCTTTCAATTTGTCCCAATTATTACCCTGAGTGGTGACTCCTCATCTCCACACCATGTCTTTGTGACAATGGTTAATGTGTTCTCTAGGGCCCTGAGCCCAAATAATATCATGATTGCTAAAATCTTGGATGCACGCTACACCCCACCATCTACAATGGTGACTCCACTAGCGATAAGAGATACTGACCATTTTCTTAGACTTAACTCGATTCAAGAGAGATTACTGGGCTCATCTGACCAAAGTCTGTAACCTAACTCCTAAAAGGGGGTAGTCTTCTCTCTAGTTTGCAAATGATGCTGGGCCACTCTAACCTTGGCCTGTGACTTAAGTCTTAAAGGAGGGCATCTTGCTAAGGGAACCTTGACCTTTTTACTGGACCCTAACCACATATAATGGGTTAGTTGCCTCTTCTAGGATATACCCAAATTTCTTGTATGATTTTTTTCCATGAGGTATTTCTATTTATAAAAGCCTAGGCCCTTACTTTTGAAGCTCCTTGGGGTAATGAAGATTAGGCTAGACCTTTATACTTAGAAATGTTGTTTCTATGCTTATTTCCATGAGGTATTTCTATCTATAAAAGCCTAGGACCATACTTTTGAATCCCCTTGAGGTAATAAAGATTGGGCTAAACCTTTATACCTAGCAATGTTGTTTCTATGCTTTATTACTTTAAGAGAGATATGGCATGTGCATCAGTCCCTGATATCCCCTATTGATATTAAGACCAAGACCAAAAAATCCTTGGACAAGTAACTCGCCATTGAACACATGTGTAAGAGGAATAAGGTTAGAAGGATGTGTGTTGTACACTTGATTGATACTTGCGACTTGCTACTTGTTGCATAGCACGTGCATCATGCATACATGCATCTCATTCATCACGCTAATACCTTATTTTACAACCATTATAAATACACCGGGGTCTTCTCATATTTGGGGATGGAAAGGTGACAGATTAAGAAGAATGAGTTAGAGCTCTAAAACCTTAGCAAAGGAATCCCGAACAGACTGGATTAACTGTAAAGAAGCTCTATCAAACCACTTTACTTAGAAGCTAAACCAACTTCACCCGAATTGGAATAAATGGAAAAACAGTAAGGGAACTAGACCTTAGAAGACATTAAGGGAGCTTTGATGGATGACATAAGGGCTATGATGCAAGATGAGCTGAGACAAGCACTAACTGGACTGATGCAACCTGCTACTATCATACCACCACCTATAATTGAAGAAGCACCTGTTGCTGCTGCTGTCCTACCTACTATGGATGCTCCACCTACTGCCAACAATGTTAAGGGGTAACCTTTTGCTAGAAACCCACCTGTTGTTGATGTGAAGCTTAAGGATGTAGAGAACTACACAATAGAAAAGGCAAAGAGAAAATCACTTGAACTGGTACAAGATCTTGAGTCCAAGCAGATATAAGCACTGACCCAGAAGATATCCAAGATGGAAGAGCTAATTAGGGGATAAGGCATAGGTTATTCATTTGACTTCAATGACATGCTATAGATAGAAGATGATAGGCTACCTAACAAGTTTAAAATGCCACAGGTATATAAATTTAATGGGAGAGGAGATCTGAGGATTCATCTCAGCTAGTACACAACAACCGTGAGTACTAGTAAAGTGCCATTAGTAGTGATTACAAAGTTATTTGTGTTATCCTTAGAAGGAATGGTTGTAAACTAGTATCATGGGCTGGAAAAATCTGTGAGAACTAACTGGAAAGAACTATATACTGCCTTTTTAAAACATTATGATTATAATACTAGATTGGAAGTGTCCATCAGAGATCTAGAATTGACAAAGCAGAAACCCAATGAATATTTCTCTAATTTCCTTACTATATTCATGAATAAAGTAGGGTTGATGAAGAATAAGCTGGCCGAGAAGGATTAGGTTAGGATGATAGTTCAAAATGTGTCACCCAATCTGGTTGAGAGGTTATAGAGGATGAATCCTAAAACTTTCATAGACCTGTATGATGATGGTCTACAAGTAGAAGAGACTGAGAATGATAAGAAAAGAAGCTCTAAAGGCATTAGAACCTGAAACTACCCAACTGAGGGCACACAATAAGGAAGTACTAGCCAAGCTATAGAGGTGTGCGCAGTTTAGCAACCCTAGAGATTCTCCAACTTTAACCAACCACTCTTTAAAGTCTTAGAATGATTGATCCAAAGAGGCTTACTCTAACCCTTAACCTTTTCCAAACCACCTAACCCGAATGTCCTAGGCTATGACCCCAATAACTACTGCAAGTTTCACCAAGTAGTTGGCCACTCCACAGACATATGTATCAGCCTTAAACACCAGATCCAAAGCCTAATAGACTCCAAAAAAATCATGGACCTTGAAAAATTCATCTCTAACCTAAAGACTAGAAATAATCCTTTCCCTAACTACCAAAATGTCCCACCACTAACCAACATGATGATTAACTCAGGAGTCAGTGAAGAGGAAGTGTTAAACTCCTTTGAAAACCTAAACCTTACAGCTAATGGAGAATCTCCCGATGCCTCTAGAGGAGTTGAGGATTTACTAGGGTAGCCCTTAGGGAATTTTGACTATAAGGTATTATATTCCAAATTGTCCTCTATAGATATTCCAGTTGAATCAATTATGCCCTCAGGATAGGGTGATGAATTTGGTAATGGGCCAACAAAAAAAGAAGAGTCTCTAACTCCCAAATAGGGGATTGATGAATTACCAAGAGCACATCTAGGAAACCTTAGCATGGAAGAAAAGGAAACATACACAGTAGAAGTATGGAAGGATCAAAAGAGGGACAAAATTATTGGAGTTATAGACATCTGGTGTGACTCTAATGAAGAAGGTCTCACAAGTCTATATGTGTAGAGCGATGACCCTAAAGTGAATTATGTCACTAAAAGTAGGAGGAATTATAAGGCAGTAGAAAAGAAGATTGAAAGAGTTATAAAAAGAGAAGAGACAGATGATGTAGAAATAGAAGAAAGGGGAAAGGAAGATCTGATTTTGGAACAACTGAAGAAGGCTAAGGTAAATGTTAATATCTTAGAACCATTGATGCACTCAGGTAGCAACATAAGAGCTTTGGTGAAAGCATTATCAAATATGAACATTAAAACAGCAGCCACACCCAAGGCTATAGTAGCAAAGATTACAAAAAAGAAACACAGGCTAATAACCTTCTGAGATGATGACCTACCTTTAGAAGGAAGAAATCATAACAAAGCATTATTTATCCTAGCTGAAGTAAAAGGGAAAATAACCAACTTTGTAATGGTTGATGATGGTTCTGCCATTAATGTATGCCCATTGAAGATCTTGCCTAACTTAGGTTTGAAAGCTAAAAATTTGACAGATTCAAACCTTATAATTAGAGCTTATAATGACAACACTAGGAATGTGGAGGGGACATTCCAAGCTCTGGTTAAAATAGGACCGGTGGAATCAATCATTGAGTTCATTGTGCTGGATATACCAGTTACTTATGCTTTATTATTAGGAAGGCCATGGTTCCATGCTCTGGGAGGGTTACCCTTGACTATGTACAAGAAAATAAAATTTCCTCATGAAGGAGAAGTAGTGACAGTTAAAGTAGGAACCAATGCAGCTGTAGCTGCCATACTGGAAAAATAGAAACAAGTGTGTGTTCCTCCAGGTTTTCAAATTTCTGGGATATTTGATAGGACAGAGATGGACCCAAGGATTGGAAAAATGATGGAGAGCATGAATTACCAACTTGGACAAGGGCTAGGCAAGAATGAACAAGGAAGTCCTAAGCTACCAGAACTCAAGAGTCAAAGCAACACTAAAGGATTAGGGTGTGCCGAGATAGGATCCACCAGTAAAAGGGCAAGAAAGAAGGAGAAGGCTAAGAGAAATAAGCCCCTAGGGAGAGTTAAGCCATTAAGTGATAATTTCATTAAGCCAGGAGAGGGCAAGTACTATTTAGGTGCTAAGGTGTCCATCAATGTCATTGGTAAAAATGTTCCTTGGTTTGAGATTTTCAAGGACCATTGTGGAAAACTTAGCCAAGAATAACAAAGAAGAAGTGATGAAGTAAGTAGCTGAAAGAATGGGGGATGCTGTTGTCGAGGAGCTGCTATGTCTACCACCTAAAAAGGAGCCACCCTAGAATTTAGCTACTCTTATTAGCGATAGCTTTACTAATGTTTTTTATGAAGAAACTGATGTAATAACATTCAGTCTCTATGAGGACAAAAACTTTGTTTTTCCTTTGGTCAATGATATGAACACTGGTTTTGCTTACTTATATGATGTGCATCCTGATATTTCTATGCATTATAATTTTGATAGTTCATGCATGCTTGACATTAATTCAATTCAATTTTATTCATTTAACATGGGCATAAATGATAATCCAAAGAACATTTCTAACTCTTGAAGAGAAGGACAATTTTGAGAGAATATTAACAAAAAGAAAGGTAGTATTTGCTTGGATCTACGAAGACATGTCAGGTTTAGATAAGGACATTATAGAGCATCACATTCTAACTTATTCAGGAATAAAATCAGTTAAACAAAAATTGCGTAGGCTGAGACCATAATAGATTGAAAAGATAAGAGAAGAAATTGCTAAACAAATTCAGGCTAACTTTTTAGAGGTAGTAGATTATCCCCAATGGCTAGCAAATATAGTCTTGGTACCCAAGAAAGACAGTAAAGTGCGAATGTGTGTTGATTTTAGGGATTTAAATAAAGCATGTCTAAAGGATGACTTCCCTTTACCTCACATCGATGTGATACTGGATAGTATGGCATTAAGTGTGATGTACTCTTTCATGGATAGGTTCTCTGGGTATAATCAGATAATGATGGTGGTTATGGATAAGATCCAAAAAAATTTCATCATAGAATGGGCGATGTATTGCTACAAGGCTATGCCTTTCAGGTTGAAGAATGTAGGTGCAACATATCAAAGGGTAGCCACCACTCTTTTCCATTACATGATGCATAAGGAAGTGGAAGTATATATAAATGATATGATGGTCAAGTCAGAAACAAGAGAGGGGCATTTTGAAGCATTGGACAAATTCTTGGCACGTATTGAGAAATATAATTGAAGACTTAACCCAAAGAAATGCATTTTCAGAGTTACTTCAGGGAAGTTTGTTATGGCATATAGTATGTAGTAGAGGAATCGAAGTGGATCTAGATAAAATGAAAGCTATTCAAGAAATACCAGCACTAAGGACAGAGAAAGATGTGAGAGAGTTCATAGGCAGGTTACAATATATTAGTAGGTTTATTGCAAGGCTTACTAATATTTGTGACCCAATCTTCAAGCTTATGAGAAAAGATCAACCTGTAGAGTGGAATGATGACTATCAAAGGGCCTTTGATAAGATAAAAGATTATCTCACTAATCCACCTGTACTTAAACCACTGAGGCTAGGTAAATCCTTAATCCTATATCTAGCTCTAGAAGAAAAGGCAATAGGGGCAATATTAGTACAAGAAGGACTGGATGGGGTAGAACATGCAGTGTATTACCTCAGCAAGAAGTTCCTATCATATGAAGAAAATTATAATTTAGTGGAGAAGACATGTTTGATAATGATATGGGCAATAAGGAAATTGAGGCATTACTTTCAATCTCATAGGGTTTAGGCCACTTCGAAAATAGTCCCCCTAAGATACTTACTGCAGGCACCTACTCTAATCGGAAGGATGCCTCGATGGCTGATTCTCCTGACTGAATTTCATATAAAGTACATTACCATGAAGGTTATTAAGGGAAGGGTAATAGTAAAATTCCTAGCTCAAAATGCAGTAAAGGGTGATGAACAGTGGAGCCTAGAACTCCCAGATTAGAATCTAGCAGTTGTAGAGCATCGACAATGGAAGCTTTATTTTAGTGGTGCAGTAAACAACAAAGGAGCCAAATTAGGAGTGATCCTTGTAATGCCAAAGGGAGAAACCATACCAATGGCCAAGAAGCTCAATTTTAAAGTAATCAATAATATGGTTGAGTATGAAGCATGCATTCATGGAGTAGAAGCAATGATGGCAACTGAAGCAAAGGAGTTGTTAGTATATGGGGATTCTATATTGGTTATCAGCCAAGCTAATGAGGAATGGGAAGTGAAAGAGGAAAAGCTGAAACCCTAAATCTCCTATTTGAAAGCTTTAACAAAGAATTTCACCAAGTGTCTCTTTATCCATCTATCAAGAGATGACAATCAGATGGCAGATGCATTGGCAACACTCTCCTCAATATGGGATAGTGTGACTAGGTTGACTATGAGACCATTAGTGATCATGAAATCAAAGGCTCCATGTTATGGGGGTGAGCAAATTATGGGGATTCAGATAGGGCCTCAAGAGAAGCCATGGTTTTATGATGTTCAGAAGTTCATTAAGGAAGGAAAATATCTAGATGAGGCCACTTCAAAAGAAAGATATGCCTTATGTGTTCTTACATGTATAAGAGAATGCCAAATGGAATGCAGCTCAGATGTCTCAAGAAAGATGAAGTGGAAGAGGTGATGAGAGAGGTTCATGCAGGAGATTGTGGTTCTCATATTAATGGGATAATCCTAGCAAAGAAGATAATTAGACAAGGGTACTACTGGATGAGCATGGAAAAGGATTGTATTAGAATAGTGAGACAATGCCATCAGTGTCAAATCTATGGGAACCTCAACCACCTTCCTTCATTGATGCTAAATAGTTTATCATCTCCTTAGCCTTTTGGGGCTTAGGGGATTGATATAATAGGAGAAATAAGGCTAACAACATCGAATGGGCATAAGTACATAGTCATGGCAATTGATTACTTCTCTAAATGGGTAGAGGTTGAATCTTTTAATGCACTAATGTCAAAATAGATGGCCCAATTTATCGAGAAGAATTTCATTTATAGGTATGGGGTTCAACATCAAGCAGTGACAGACAATAGGGTTCAATTTCAAGCAGAAACGGTAGAGTTATTATAAAAGTATGGGATCGAGCATCATAAGTCTTCACCATATCAACCTCAACCTAATGGAGCAGTGGAAGCATCAAATAAAAATATCAAGAAAATCCTCTCTAAGATGGTTAATACTTAAAAGGATTGGTTTGAGTTTCTTCCTTTTGCCTTGTGGGGATACAAAACTGCAGCCAAAACTGCCATAGGCCAAACTCTGTTCTCCCTGGTGTATGGCTATGAAGTAGTTTTTCCAATAGAAATTGAGATCAAGTCTCTAAGAGTAGTTATGGAGGCAAAAATGCCTGAGAGTGAATGGGCGTGGAAAAGATATAATCCTCTAGTGTCTCTTGACGAGAAGAGGATGAATGCTTTGTTCCATACCTAAATATACTATAACAGGATAGCAAGGGCATTTAACAAGTTAAAGTTGGGGAAGATAAAACTTGGGGATATGGTACTAAAACAATCCAGAGCAGTGGTGTTCGATTCGAGAGGAAAGTTCAAACCAAACTAGGAAGGACCATACTTAGTCAAGTCAGTTCTACCAAAAGGAGCTGTCAAGATATCTGATCTTGAAAGGAATGAATTAATGGAGCCTGTTAACTTAGATCACATCAAGAAATACTATATATAAAAATAAATAAAAATAGTATAAAGAAAATAAAAGTTTGTTGACTAGAAAATCTGAAAAGGCTAGTTAGGTAAAAATTAGGACATTCCCGCTATTCAAAAAATTCATAAAGGGCTGGCAGGTAAAAATTAGGGAATAAAAGAAAAGAAGTCTCATTGATTAGAAAACCCATAAAGGGCTAGTAAGCCAAAAGTTAGGGAAATAAATGTGAGCGAAAAATATTTAGTTAGAAAATCCGAAAGGACTAATTGATAACATAAATTAAATCATGTGATGTAGCAAAGGTACTCATTTTTGTCCTAATTAATGAATCTTATTGGAATTCAAATTTTTTTATGACATTGCATGTTCTATCTTATTTATAATACATAAGCACTAGAAAGGAAAATAGAACATAAAACATTAAGACTAGCTCTATGAGACCATTTTGTTCTAGTGGTGCCTATGTTTCTTCTTTTGAGACTCATTATGTAAAGCTTGAAGCCTCTTGTCTCTAGAAAGTATGGGCGTCTTTGTAGCCTGTATCATAACCCATATATGGAAAAGAAAAAAATAATAAGCCCGCTAAATTGAAAACTCGAAAGGGTGGCTTAGGAAAAAGTTAGGGCATGCCTACTAAGTTGAAAACAAGAAAGGGCAACAAAGGCAAAAGTTAAGGCAAAAAATAAAATAAAATAAAATTCACTTAGGATCATCTGTTCATCTGAGTCTAATTTTAGGAAAGGGAAGTTTGAAATAAAGCAACCCTAACTACAAATTAGAGATGAAAATAGCCTGAAATTAGTCATCCCTAGCTCTAGAGTCACGCTATGGGCTCCATCCTCTATTAGGATCATCATGGTGATAGGTATCTAGAAGTCTAGCAGATGAAGTACCAGCACTGTAGGGGTTTAGGCCTAAGTCAACAAGCTGCCAGCGAAGCATCTCAATCTCCCACTCTAGATCCAGTGAATAACTCTGCACATATAAGAAGCATTATATCATATGCATTCCATACACACCATGCATACATTTTCATAATAAGTTTATATACTTACCTGCCATCTATCGGTGACTTGCATGGTAAATAACCTCTGAGATAAGGTGAGTCCGTGCAAAAACTCTGCTTGTGTTCAAGGGACCTATTTTGTAAAGTTGTACTAACATCAATACCAAGTGTACAGGTAATACAAGAAATAAGTCAAACAAACTCACATGAGAAGTATCTACTGGAGAAAAGATGGGGAGTTGAACATCACAGAAATGTATTTGCTGCTCAACTGGAGCCTAAACAGCAGGAGCGTAATAGAGCATGGATTTGTTAAGAAGAGGAACATCACTAAAGATAGTGCAAAAAAAATCTCCCTCATAGCTAGTCCCAACATGCTGAGTGTGATGTGCACAGCCAGGACTAGACTTAGGGACCTTAGGTGCAATCTCAAGCTCAGGAGCAACCTCACTCTCCTGTGTTATCTCCAACCCCTTATCAGCCCTAGCCACCTCCATCACTTCATCAACAAGGGAGCGAACCTCCCCAATCTATGAAAAGTAAACTATAAGAAAAGAATAAGTGATTAGAGAGTTCCAGGAAAGAAATGATTAGAAGTTACCTCAACCTGATCAATAGGAACCTACTCCAAGAGGGTCTTATGGATGAACTACCAATAATGGTCAGATCGCTCAAGAAAAATAGTGGCATCATATCCCTGTAATGCCTCTCTTAACTCTGAGCCTATTAGATGAGAACTATAAAGCATCGAGCAAGGGAAAATAATAGGAATACGACATCGAGAAGGTCCAAGGCGCCACTGGTATACCCGCTCTCCTAAATACCACATATGACAACCATAAATAGAGAGCAGAACCCTCATCTCCTCAAATCATACTGTGATATCCATGAAATTATATCGTTGGATGTCATCAACTCCCTCCAGCCACTCAAAATAGATATGCAAAATTAGGATTAATTAAGTTTAACTCGTATTAAGTCATGAAGTACTAATGACTTTGTTTTCTTATCAGGTCTTACTTGACAATGTTTAGCTAATCACAGTAGGTCTACAAAGTATTCTTGACACTTACTAAATGGGAGGAGCCCCATCTCTGCATTAGGGGGAGACTCCTATCAGAGCTGATAGCCTCAAAGCCATAAATTAGCCCAATCTCTATGCTCCAAATCTAAAAGAGTAAATAAGTCAACAAAAAGAAAGAAAAGGAAAAGAGAAGAAGAGAAACAAAAAAGGGATAGACTCACATAAAGGGCATGCCAGAAGCTGCACATGGTGACAATGCCTCTATATACAATTTCCAATCTATAATATAAATAAGCCAATGTCGTAGATCCCCAATCGAGGGTGATAACTCGGTCTAAGTCTTAAAGAGGGCCAAAAAGGGCAATGCTGACCTCGTGACCAATCTCGTAGAAGAGGGTCTTGCTAAGTAAGATTAGGAGGAAGCACCTCACTTTATGAGCAATATGATAAGGTGTGGTGGCCGGAAGACGTCTGAATCCCTCAACCAATGATGAGAGAACAACATTCTTCTAGTTCTTCCATGTCGAGACAAATCCAATCAAATCTTACACATACTAACTTCATGCATGCTTAAGAAGACTGCAATAACTAATATCAAAATAAATGGAAGTCCCTCTAAAGGCAATCCTAGTGATCGCAAAAAAACTCATAGGCAAAATAGTCAACTCGCCTACATGAGTATGGAACGTATGGGTGGTGTCCATCCCTCTCTCAATTAGTGCAAATAAAGAGTGGTGATCAGACCTCCCTTAAGAAATAAAAATCCCAGTGACAAATCCTTTGAATCGGGAGGCCCAGACCAGCTTATAACATCCCCTGGTAGCTCATGGAATAATTCATAAGGTATGAAAAAATAGCCCATGAACTTCATCGACCGCTGGGAGTATTTTGGGAACAAATGAGCATAATAATAAATAAATATTGCTTAAAAAATGAAAAATGAACTAAACCAATCGATTCAGTTTTAAACTGAATAGCCGGCTCAGTTTTGAACTGAATACATCGGCACTATAGAATGCCAATTGGCATTCTACAATGTCGGTCAGTGGTTGTTCAATGCAAATCAGCATTTCTTGAACTGGTCAAAAATCTAGACTCTTGACTAGACACCTGGTCAACTATTCACCTAAAACTCAATACTTTCGGGCTTAATTTTTTTAATTTCATGAATTTCTAAGTGACTTTTAATCTAATTTCAAAAATATACGCACTAATATACATTCTAAAATTAATTCTAATTACTAACTGTATGAATAAATTTTTACAAGAATAAATAGATGTGGGAAATGTTACCTCATTGCCCACATCTGTGGACCTATGAAGGTAAAGGTGAGTCAAAGGAAGCATAGTAGAACCTTCTCAAAGTCCAAGGTTGTTCTAAGGAAAATGGAGAGGCACAATGGCTGGATCAGTTGGAATCTCTACTCCTCTGTGTAGCCTATATTATGGGTCAACCATGGGATTCGATAGATCATGAATCAAACTTCGGATGAGTAAGAAATTAAAAGAAGAAAATCAAAGAAAAAAAGGAAAGAAATGGAGAGGGAAATGAAAGAATTGCATTGAAAATAAGGAGGGAAACTTCTTATAAATGGAAAATATATTTTTTGGTACCTTGACTATGCATGCATTGAAAATTAAGTTTTTCTTTGCAATTTCAGCTATAATTGCATTTTACTTAGGATTTAATTCCTAAATAATTCATTCAACTCACATCATCAATCAATTAATTATGTTTGTATTTATTTTGATTTGTCTATCAAGTATAGAATACAAAATATTATAGAATTCAACTTTGCATTTCTACATGCATCATTCCAATGTCAAAATTCGCTTCATGTTACACAGTAGTTGAAACATAAATTTTCAAATTGTCATGTTATGTGCTATATAATAGTCATAATATGAGTTTCAAATTCCACATGTTATATGCTTCAATAATGGTTATAACATGACCTTTTTTAGACTTTTTATCACTAGACACTACACAGTATCCATAGTGATGTGTTAGACATCCCACAAGGATTACAGCAAATTATAAATTGCTAGACATCCATAAAACTATAGCACCATTTTCAAAGCTCGTTAGACATCCCATAGGGATTACAGTGAGGGTCATCGTATTCATTTTATTGAACGTCTCATAGGAAATACAACAAAATCCATTATCACTAGACGTCCTAAAGGAAATATAGTATAGTTTACTAGACACTACACAGTAGTTATAGTATCATTGCTAGACTTCCATGGGAACTATAGCACATTTTTCAAAACACGAATCGCTAAACATCCAACAAGGAATATAGCGAGAGTCATTTCACTCATTTTGTTAAAACATCCTATGGGGAATATAACAAAATCCATTGTCACTAAACATCCCAGAGGGAATATAGTGTAGTCCTCTAGACACAATACAGTAGTTATAGTATTATTGCTAGACGTTCCACAGGAACTATAGCATGTTTACAAATCATGAGTCATTAAATGTCCCAAGGGGAATATAGTGAAATGCATAAGTTTCACTAGATGTTCCATTGGAAATATAGTGAAACATATTAAACATAGTGTCTTGCTTAAAATTGGTCAACAATTTAAGCATCAACAGGTCAATTAGGATACAATGAGGTACCCTAATTCTTTCTTTCAAAATTGTGTGTTACTATTGCTTTGCCACAATTTGTCAAGCAAATAGCAACAAAGGGGGACAACTATAAGCACCCAATTTCAGGATGCAATTATGCACATGTGTGGCAAAAGCCCATATGATGAAAATCCAAATAAGAATTGATCTCCAATGTTGAGTTTCGCGATTTAAAGGACTAAATTGCAACGTTTTATGGATTTAATTACAAAATTATTTTTTTAAGGATTTGATTGCAAAAGTTAGAAAATTTTGAAGACCTTTTTCATAATTTAAAACAATTTTCATTGGCCAGCATTTGATGTGAATCAGCATTATATAATGTCAGTCAGTATTTAGTAATGCCAGTTGGCATTATGGGTGAAAATTAGCATTCTAGAATGCCAATTTTCACTAAAAAGTGATTTTTATGCATTTTTTTACATTGATTTTTTCATTTTTCATTTTTTTCATTGGTCCAAAGTTTTAAATTTTCAAAATCTAATCGCTTATCATTTCATTATCCTGAGTTTGAAAATTCAAAACTAAAATTCAGACTAGTCTCCTGATCACTCCCAGCTATCGTGTAACTTCTTGCATGATCATAGGAAATGAAGTGATTAAGTCTAGCTTTAAAAGCCATAAGGGAAGGCTATGAGGGGGCTGGCAAATGAGCGAGAGAAAAAGAAAAAAAAGAAAAAGGCAAAGAGTCTCTATAAAAAGAAAAGCTCCATGAAAACCCTAAAAAAGAGCTTTAAAAAAACCAGAGAAAAAAGAACCCTAATTAGCTAGTGCAAAAGAAAACTATGATCTTTTCTTTTAAGGTCTAGATAATCAAGAAAACACAATAGAGTTAATCTTAAAATGATGATAATCTCAATCTAAGGGGCATTCAAACAACATTTGCACAGCATCTTCTACTCTTTTCTTTTTCTTTTCTCTTTATTTTTTATTTTATTTCTTTATTTTATTCTTGATTGATTCATTACTAATTAATTTTTTATGTTTTTTTGTTGATGTTTTGTGGTCTCTGGAGACAAGGTTGAAATGAGATTTTGGTCGTGATTATATTGAAGAATCCATAGGATGCCATGGATTAAGATCTATAAAACTCCTGTAGGATTTAGGATTTAGGATTTTTGCATTCTTTTAATTTTCTTTTGTTTTAGGTTGTAATTAAATTGATTTTAATTTCTGTACAGTAGGGGGTAATAACCTTAATAGTGGAAAATAGTGAATATTCTTTAATTTTCTGCACTATTAAAATTAATTAGTATATTAGGTTAATTTGGTAAACCCTAATTAAAATTAATAGAGGCAGTAGGTAAATTTAGGTTGCATGTTAATTAAAATTAGGGTTTTTTTAGAAGAAATAATTTAATTGCTTGTTTGATCTTTTATTTGATTATTTTGATATTTTTTATGTTTTTGGACTTGTTTGTTTATTTTTGTATGATTTGGGCCCCAAGCCCATGTTAGGATCTAAGCCCACGTTAGGATCCAAACCCATTATATAAAAATAGGCTTAAAAATGGTTTAGATTAACTAACTAAAATCAACTTTGGCCCATTAGGTTAATTTAGACTTAGGACTATTTTTTAGTTTGACTAAAATTAATTTAGACATAGCTCAACCCATTAATTTTATTTCTTTTAAAATAAATAGATTTATGATCACATCACTTAATTAAAATCATGTTAGAATTAGGCCTACGAATTAATTCCTTTCTTTAAGAATTTGTAGACTATAGGCCCATTTTTAGTTGAAATTAAAATGAATAGACTTAGGCTCACTTATTAACATGTAAGCCCATCCCTAGTCCAATTCACTTATAAATAATATGTAGAATTAGCTAATTTTAATTAATAAAATTAACCTAATTTAGACTTAGGGATGTTGTTGCCTTTCGTATGTATTTTTTACATGTTCTTTTATGACCTATCGCCTTTTGGGTTAGATGAATGTTTAATTAGGGTTTAAATAAAATTGCATGTAATTAGATAATAAAATATTAATTCATAAAATAATTCTAAATGAACACAACATTGAAAGAAGTTAGTATTCTGTTCCTAGAATTTCCTGGTTGTGGTGCTAGCTTTCTTTTAGAGAATCGAGTACCACCTTGCGATTTGTCCCAATTATTACCCTAGGTGGCAACTCCTCATCTCCACACCATGCCTATGTGATAATGGTTAGTGTCTTCTCTAGGGCCCTGAGCCAAAACAGTGTCGCGGTTGCTAAAATCTTAGATGCATGCTAAACTCTATCGTCTATAGTGACTATAAACTTCTTAGGTGTCACACAAATGAGGATGCTACTAAGCAAAAAGAGATGCAACTATAACTTTTTTAGGTGTCACACAAATAAACATATGACTATAACCTTTTTAAGAAAAATGTGGATGTGACCATAATCTTCTAAGATGTCACATAAATAAATATGCGACTATAACCTTTTTAGGTGTCAAATATATGATTATAACCTTTTAGGTGTCACACAAAATGAGGATGCTACTAAACAATGTGTGGATGCGACTATAACCTTTTTAGGTGTCAAGCAAATGAACATGTGACTATAGCCTTTTTAGGTGTCATGCAAATGAACACACGATTATAACCTTTTTGGGTGTCAAGCGAATGAACACGTGATTATAAGCTTTTTAGGTGTCATGTGAAATGAACATGCGATCATAACCTTCTTAGGTGTCATGCGAAATGAACATGCAATTATAACCTTCTTAGGTGTCACACAAATAAAAATGCAATTATAACCTTCTTAAGTGTCACGTGAATGAAGATGCTACTAAGCAAATCATAATGCTCCTAACCAGTATGGATGCTAAAGTACTTTTAATTAATGAGAAGATACTTCTAAGTAGTGAAAGTTCTTCTAAGCAATGAGAAGATGCTTTTAAGCAATGAAAGTGCTTATAAGCAATAAAAGTGCTTCTAAGCAATAAAAGTGCTTCTAAGAAATGTGAATGCTCCTAAGCAATGAGTGAGTGCTTCTAAGCAATGTGAGTGCTTCTAAGTAGTGAAAGTGCTTCTAAGCAATGAGAAGATTCTTCTAAGTAGTGAAAGTGCTTCTAAGCAATGAGAAGATTCTTCTAAGTAGTGAAAGTGCTTCTAAGCAATATGAATGCTCCTAAGTAATAAGTGAGTGCTTCTAAGTAATGAAAGTGCTTCTAAGCAATATGAGTTCTTCTAAGTAATGAAAGTGCTCCTAAGTAGTGTGAGTTCTTTTAAGCAATGTAAAGATGCTTCTAAGCAATGTGAGTGCTTTTAAGAAATATGAGAGTGCTTCTAAGCAATGTGAAGATGCTTCTAAGCAATGTGAGTGCTTTTAAGCAATATGAATGAGGTAGTAGTGATAATGTAGTGATGATGCAGTATTGATGCAGTGATGATGTCATTATTTATCATGTTGAGGATGTTATTTTGATGATTTGGAGTAAGGTATCCTTATAGTGAATTTTCCTTGCTCTTCTTCTTTCATAGGATGTTGAGTTTTCTAAAAAAGGCGGTGCATGTGCAGTGTCTTTAGATAGATGGAGTCCACATCAATGTACTTTTATATGAGTTTGGTTCATGTTTTATGCTCAAATGGAAGTTTAGGACAATAGAAATGAGTTTGCAAAGTCTTGAAGCACGCATCAAATCATAGAAGAGTGCATAGACGGGGGAAGTGTGCATGACTTTGCATGGAAGGCATATGGTCACACGCTTCCTCCCCTCTAGGCCTATTTAGATGGTTATTTCAAAGGTCTTGGGAAGCTTTTTCTTGACTTCTTTGAGTGTTTTTCAACTTTTCTTGACCCTTTTTATGTTTCGGGTGCTATCTGCTCTATTTTTGCTTTTGTACTTCCATTTTATTCTATATAAAATGGAGTTCCCCAACATTCTTGAGGGTTTGGAGAATATTTTTGTTGATTTTGATGTTGAGGGAGACTTTATAAGGCCACTAGAGCTGGGACGTCCACTGTAGGGACTAGCACATATGCTGCCCAAAGTTCTCGACCATCTAGGCTTTCTTAGGGAGATCCAATCTCTGCTATTTATAGCTTGGAGACTCATGCTTGGGTGCATCATCGCTGCAAGGTACTCCTTCTTTGCTTTTATTTTCTAAAGCTTGTTCATTGGCTGTGTTGCTATTTATTTTACTATACGAGGTTCTTGTAACTCTATAGCTCTTATTGTAACTGTTTGTTAAGTCATAGCTTTATTATGAATATTGATGGCTAATAGCTCTTACTTTATTTTCTTTTCAAGATTTTCTACTAGTGCTTGCCATGATGCTTTTCTTTTCGACTTTTGTTATTAATCCTATTAAATGACAAAGAGAGAGATGTGTTAGTATTTAGTAGCTGTGCAAATGTTTGATAACATACTTGTTGTTTCAATAGTATCATCATGTATTATCAGGGTCTCCCGATGTGTATGAAGCAAATAATTGTCGAGAAGGGCTTTGATGAAGTCATTGTTGTATTATCTTATGACTCATATAATGGATTTGCTTGGGGTGGTCACACCTATGAAGTCTCACTACCTGTATCTTGCTCATTACACATAGTTTATTTCTTCTATGCAGACTTTGTACAATGATGGTCTTGTCTTGGCAGTGCAGCTAGCTTATTGCTTTATGTTTTATTTACTGAGTGTTGTTATCTTCCCAAACCCTTCGGGTACAAGTGATCTACAATTATTGTATATCTTGAGAGATAAGGATGGCTTGCCAAGCTATTGTTGGGGCACTGCTGCCTTTGCTCATATGTACTCAGACCTTGATGTAGCATACTAAGGTGGCTTAAGGATCTATGGATGCTTGTTCATGCTAGATGTGAGTAGGAGTTCTGTTGTCTATTCTTTTTCTTTTAGTTTATTATTTCTAACCCTCTGATTTTGAGAGATCTGGGCATATGAGTTCAGGATTCTCCCTCGTCTGTTCCTTAAGCATTTCCTAGAGGATGGCTTCCCTCATTTTTCTTACTAGATCAAGAAGACTACTAATTTAATTTGGGCATATGAGTTCAGGAGTCTCCCCCTAATTTTTCTTACTAGTTCCCGTCCCTCCTCCTAGTGATATGTTATGGGGCCATAAGCTTTATGGTGATAATCTTGCTGCTATTATGATGGGATTCCCCTCTGAGAGTCTCTTAAAGAATGTGGGCTTGCCTTATGTTGATGTATTGATCCCTCAGTAGATTGACGCTATAGCTAATGGACCTTTCCTTTACCTCTACCTTCTTAGGCAGATGCATCAAGAGTCGAGAGTTGCTTCTTCTGATCTGGTAAGCCTTTATTCCTATTTTAGTGCAAGCATGTAACAAACTTTATTAGTAATAAACTATAATTGACATGATTTGTGAGAACTTATATACAGTGATGTCAGAGAAGATCTGGAACTCATTTTGAGGAGGATGAGAGCATGTTCATATTGAGGTGATTGTCCATGCTAGTGATGTGGCTTCTGGTAGTATTTGGGACTTGATGGTTCAACCATCTTTTTCTTTACTTAGGATGGATATCTTTGGTAGAGTAGTGAGTTTTGATTTGCCTAGACCTGGCTTTCCTATATTGGGTGTTACTCCTACTAATGCTACCTATGTTCTCCACTTATTCTTGCATATGTTTCATTTATTTAGTGAGTGGTGATTAACTTATTTGCATGCTTTTTTAGATTTCTATCTCCTCTAGTCAGTACTGGTATACTATTACAAAGAGTGCATAGCAATGATTTTTAGAGTTTGCTACCACTTAGAGGGTTTGCCTTCTTTATTGTACCTATTTATTTTATGCACTGTTTTATGTATAAATGTATGATATGGCAAGTTGAGCATTGTCTCGCTAGTCTTAAATGGGAATAGGAGTGTGCAACTTATCGTGACTGCATCAGTGAGCTGGAGTCATAGCTATTACCCTTTATGATGAACAAAGATGAGTCAGGTTCATATGAGGATTAGTGCTTGCCTCTAATGTTAGCCACGACTGATGTAGTTATTTTAGGAGCTAGGTGTAGGTTTGCTTTATTATAATATTTTCCTGAGGTTATGCATTTTGGGTGTTGTATGGGCATTCATCCCACATATTGTACAATGCTTGTACGATGATGACTGTATATGCTTATTGCTATTGTCTACCTCTTTTCCCTTTTTTGCCTAAGGCATCTCCTTTTAGAGCTATTTGCACTAAGCTGGGTTTTCTTTTACTTCCCTTTGTTGCCTAGGGTGTCTCCTTTCAGAGCCTTTCATGCCTAGCTGGGCTTTTTTTCTTTTGGCTTCAACAATTGTGGCTGATCTCGAAGAGAGCTCAGAGAAGATGGTAAGAACCATGGTTGTGTAATGAAATAAAATACAAAGCACACTTGATGCAATTCATGATGATAGAATGTGTTGCATTTTTCAAAGGCATTTTGCATAAATTGATAATCATTCTCATTTCACTGTAATCATTTAAGAAAAGCACAGGTGCATTTGTACAACTTTTGAACTTGAAGTTACCCTATCCTTAACTAGCCATCTCAGGTTTTCTAATGAAGTATTTTCTCTCTTTCCCTAATTTTTGCCTAATATGTCATTTTTAGGTTTTCAACTCAACTGAAAGTCTTTACCTTTTCCTGAGCTACCATTTTTACGTTTTCAACTCAACAGGATGATTTTTTTATGCTTTAGATGTAGTACTTCTTCAGGCAGTCTGTATTGATAGGTTCAAAGAATTCATTGCCTTCAGAATCCATCAGCTTGACTACTCCTTTTGATAGGAGATGTTTGACCAGATATGGGTCTTCCCAGTTTGGTTTGAATTTCCCTCTAGGTTCTGGAATGTTCTACCTTACTTGTTTTAGCACCCAATCTCCTGCTTTCACACTCTTATGTTTTACTCTTCTGTTGAAAGTCTTGGCTAATTGAGCTTTATACAACTATATATGGTTTAGAGCTTTGAGCCTTTAGTTGTTTAAGAGAGTGAGATTGTTGTGCCTCTATTGAGCCCACTGTATTTCTAGTAATTCATATTCGATTGCTACCTGAAGAGACTTGATCTCTATTTCAATTAGAAGAACTGCTTCTAATCCGTACACTAGTGAAAAAAGAGTTCCTCCTATTGAAGTTCTAATTGTTGTTCGTTACCCTTATAAGGCATGTGGCAATCTATTTTCCCAATCTTGGTAAGTCTGAGTCATCTTTGATAAGTTCTTTTTTATGTTCTTGTTTGCAACTTTAATGGCCCTATTTGCTTGGGGTTAGTAAGAAGAAGATTTATGATGTTCCACCTTATAACTCCTTAGTAGCTCTCTAACTTCCCCTTGGAATTGGACAACATTGTCAAGATGATATGATAAGGGATTTCATATCGACAAAATAAGTTTCTTTTGATAAACTTAGCCACTTGCTTGGCTCCTATCTTTCTGAATGATTCTGCTTCAACCTATTTTGTAAAGTAGTCCATTACCATTAGGATGAATTTGTGTCCATTCGAGGCTGTCAAGTGGATTTCCTCAATTATGTTTAGTTCCTATGCTAAAAAGAGCCATAGAGAGGAGATATAGTGAAATTTTATTAGGGAAGGATGGCTGAAATTCCTATGGATCTGATACTTATGGCATTTCCTTACAAATTTTATGCATTCTTCCATCATCGTCATCCAGAAGAATCCTTGTATGATTAGCTTTTTAGCCAGGATTTCTCCATTGATGTATGGACCATAAACACCCTCATGTACTTCTTCTATTACTTTTGTAGCTTCAGTTTCATCTAGACATTGAAGTTGTAAACCATCTGAGGTTCTCTTGTATAACACACCCTAGTGCGATGTGAATTTTAATGCTAGTCATTGAATGACTACTTTGTCTCTTTCATCAGCTTGATCAGGATAGGCTCATTTCTTCATATATCTTTACTAACCATTCTGGATAGTCTACTACCTCTAGGAATTTTTCCTTAATATGTTTCTTGATGTCCTCTTTCACTAGTTGGCCCCATTTTAGTCTGAGTCTTCTTTATTTTTGTTTTACCAGTTTTCACCCATCTTTGGTTAGAATAAAGTGTTGAGCAATGTCTCTATCAATACCAGGCATATTGCCATATATCTAGGTAAATACCTTTCAATATTTTATTAATATTTTTTCAATTTCTCTCCTCTCTTTAGAGTTAACATCTTTTGAAATATGCAGAATGTGTGGTTCAGATTTCATGCTAATGTTAATTAACTTAGTGCATATGGAATGAATGTCAAATATGTTAATGCTTTGATTAATGAAACGCACACTACCATCAGGAAAGACATCAAATAAGTAAGCAACATCAGATTTTATTGTATTAACTTTAGAGCTTATTAAATCATCATTTTCAAACAAAGAAAAAGCATAAAAATTAAGGGTGTGAGCTTTCTTTGAATCAGTTGCTTGATAGAGGCTCTTGTCTTTGGATCATCCACTATCTATATGCTTCATTTGTAACACCATCTCTAATACTAGAGATAAATTGGTGGACAATTCTCTTCCTCTATGTTGCTCTGAAGTGATCCATAAACCTTTGTTGTATCCTACCGCCAAAGAAATTTGCAAGCTCAGATGATACGTGTTGTTTCTCACTAAATTGTCTCTTCACTGGTGTTAGATAGTAGTAGGCGCATTACCTGAATCCTAAGATTGGTATACAATTGACATATATGCAAAGAGTCAAATGTTCTAGCTTCCACCATGGACACATCCATCTCACTTGATATTCTAGTAATCCTTTATGCAATCGAACCACTGCTAGGCTATGATATGGGCTGAGCGCCCATGGACATCCTTAATGTGTCTTTCTAGGTGATTCCTGGGTTGGCATCTCATCCAATTCCCTATAGGTTTGTTGAGTAGACTCAGCTTTTCTTGTAGCCATATTTGAAGCAACAGAGGACTCTTAGTGAAGTTCAAACTTTTCCCATTTTTTAGGTCATCCAACAGTGAATGGTTTCTACTATAATCAATGGGAAGGAAGTCATTTCGCATTCTATTCCTTAAATGACCTGGAGTATCCTATAATCTTCTAGCCCATCATTTGAGATGGTGAAGTATTGTATAAAGAGGTAACACATAAGGAGACCTGTCCAACTCAGAGTATCAGTTTTCTTGGTGGTGCAGGCAGCTAGGAGTTGCATAAGAATTAGTCATTTGCACTCGATGACTAGTTCATTAAGCTTTTATGAGATTAGGTCAAGGAAAGTGACCCTAAGTCTTGGGTATTTGATGTCTTGGTTAGTGAAGACTGCTTCTTCAGTCATGGTGGGGATTCATCCCGCTATGGCAATGAATTCTCATATAATGGGCATAGTTCTATTGTGTTGAACTGAAACATATGCTCTTGAGGGTTCTAGAATGACACAATAGCATTCAAAAGTTCACAGTTGAGATGCACATGTTGGAATGTCTTAATGCATAGCCTTCTATAAGGTTATAGGCTTTTACAATCAGCCTTATCAAGGTTATAGAGGAAATGTCTAGTGATACTCGTTTGGGCTTGGGGGTTTTTGGCCATGATGCCATCCTCAAGCAATTCTTAGATCTTTGATTTCAATTGTCCATTGCTTCGACAAGAAGACTGATGCCATCCTTTAAACATGATCACTCATGTTTAAATGTCGTATTCATGTACATTTATTACGGTTAGCTAAATGAATGATGAATGATGTGTGCCTACAAAAGAAAAGGGTAGGCATGTATGCATAGAGTGGATGTAAAATCCTATGATGAAAAATTATTATTACTGCAAAAAAATATTGGTTAGCACATGCTATCTACATCTATGTTATGTATGCATGATTAAAGCTGGTTTGTTTTTCCTACACAGTGAACAAACCAATCATAAGTAAGCTCTCATTTCCAATGTTATTTCTCAATGAGGTCATTCAATCTCTTTCCTAGGTGGGTTTTGAACTTATAGTCATCAAGGGACTATGTTTCCGCTCTCTAAACTAGGTTGTTTCAATTTATGTTGGTCAAAACCAAAGGGTAAACTGAGGAATGATACTCAACTATGCTTGAGGTAATCATATGATGTTAATATGAGGGTCAATTGTTGGGCTTCAAATGATGTTTAAAGCCCATATATGCCCATATGCAAAGGACCAAGGTCAATCAAAGGAAGTTCAAGTTCTTGCCCCCATATTAATATTTGATATGTTTACCGGGATTCATAAGAGTATCATTTAATTGTTTACAATTTGATATTGTCGACATAAAGGTCCACAATCTAGTTGGGTTCCTAACCCATTCATTTGATCTAATAAGGATAAATGGACAACATCTCATAGGTTCCATCATCGAGGGATGTCATTATTTGTTAATTTGCATAGACTATTCAAGTGAGGTACATGATTCTTATCAATCCTTAAGCTTCGGGCTCAGATAAAGTAAATGAGAATCACGTGGTCCAGAGCATAAATTTTCTATGAAAATTAATATTATGACATCATTCAATGATAAACACTATGAGGGTCATGTCATTTATGAATATCAGGTTAAATGGATAGTGTTAGGACAAGGATAGCATGCATAACTTGGTGGAATCCTAGTGGATATTGCTACTAATTTATCAATATGAGCTAAGTCAGGGTGAAAGGCTAAGGGTTCCTTTAGTAAGAACGCTCCATATGACTAGGGTTACAGACTCTAGTCAGTGAGTCTAGCATTATTTTGATAACTCGATCGCCCCCTTAAGGACTTGCATTACAGACTCTGGTCATATGAGTTTGACAAATGCACGAGTAAAAACTAAATGCTTTTAGGAACAAGTGGTGCATGTGTGATGTGTAGTGCAAATGCAGTGGTGAGGGGCTCTATAGAATTGAGTATTGCATAATAACAAATAATCATTTTCAAGTTGTTCCCTCTTACTTAGAATTCCCAAGTGGAGTCACCACTGTGAGCAACCACTTCTCTTCTCACTTTTTGGATAGCGACATGTTTACGTGGGACATTATGCAGGTCTTTTTATTTCCAAGGGACATGGCAACTTTACCGAATAGGAACAAATGATTGGTCTTAGGGGCAAGAGACGTTTTGGATTTTATGGAGTCACCACTTGATTTTTAGAAATTTAGGAAAAGAAAGGGACAACATTGGGTCACTCATCGAGTATTGTCCTCAATAGAGATTTTTGGGTTTGGGGGATCATATCTACTTTTTTACTATTTCTTATTATATGATATTCGATGTATAGCTACTGTAACACCCTAGTTTCGGTAATGACAGTTTGTATAACATTTACACAGTACATCAGAGAGTGGAATATAATAAAGCTAAAAATTTAATTAGAACATCACTTTCCTTATAAAATTCATATGAAAAGAAAAAGATTATGGAAAAGTAAATCTAATTTGGATATGATTGATCTGCAAGATTAACACCACCATTCACACAGCTTGTTCAATTTCATGAATAAAAGGATGATCATACATGCTTACAGTGATTAATTATGCTATGATGATGTATAACAATAATATAAAGGATGTATGAGGTCATCATTAGACCAAGAACATGATGAGTCTATTTTGGGATATTAAATTTCACATTTTTGGTATTTGCAATGTGATTTCATGATTTTAAAAATAGAGGATGCAGAATGATGATATAAAATGAGCATAATAAAGCATATATTATCCACAAAGCATGAAAGATTTCCAATCTCATCACACAAGCACAACAGTATTCCCAAATGCTGGTGACAATAAAATAAAATGCAATGCGATAAAATAAACATGATAAAATAATTGTGTGGTCCTTAGATTCAACTGAGCTTATGTGGGTTTTGAAGCTTTAGCTTCAAGAGATTATCAAGCTTTCCTCGTTGAGAGGTTCAAAATGACAGTAGAATGATGCTAGATTTTATACCTTTAAAGCATGCTTTGACAAAGATGAGGCTTGGTTTGGTGGAAAAGTGATCTAACAACCTAAGAGAAAGGTTGTGGGAGAACAAAAACTATCTGGAAAAGGGCTTCTAGCGCCTTCGATCGAACCAATTTTTGAGTGTATATGTCTTTTCACTTACTTCCCCCTCTAAAATGGGATGTGAAGGGGTCTATTTATAGGAAAAATTAGGTACAATAGGGTGATGGGGGTGTGGTCATGAGTGCATATTGAGAATTTTATGCATGGCCACTCCAAGTGTGCATGGTCATGCACAGTGTGCATGTGGCCATGTGCACACATGTGTGCTCCATGCACACTTTAATGCTTCATGCACACTTCTCAAGTTTTACGCATGTTGTTCCAAGGTTGGTGCCTAGGGTTTTTAGGCCTTCTGGAGTCCATTTCCTGAGTCTGTTTTGCCAAATTTAGCCTCAATTTTAGCACATGACATATAGATTTGTTTACATGTACTTCTAAGCAATACATACTGATCCTTGGGTTGTGTTGGACCATTTATAAATGGGGGGGTTTAGCGCACGTCTAAGATTTTAGTAACCGCAACATTGTGTGAGCTCAGGGCTCTAATGAAAACACTAACCACTATTATAAAGACATGGCATGTAGATGAGGAGTCGCCACCTAAGGTAATAACTAGGACAAATCGAAAAGGTGGTACTCGATTCCCTAAAAGAAAGCTAGGACTGCAACCAAGAGATTCTAGGTACGGAATACCAATTTCTTTCAGTCTCGTGTTCATTTAGAATTACTTTATGAATTACTATATTATCCTCTAGTTACATGCAATTTCATATAAACCTTTATTCTAACAATTAACTCCAAGGCAAACCAATCATGAAAATACAAGTAAATAATGCATTCATTCAAACATATAATCCCTAAGTTAGTATAATCTACATTAAATTCAATTAAATGAACTAAATCTACATATTTTAATTTACAAGTGAGATAAAGACTAATTCCTTATAATTTTAATTGAGTGAACTTAAGTCTATTTATTTTAATTCTAAAAATGAGCCTAAATCTACAAATTATGGAGTATTTAAATTAATAGGCCTAATTCTATATGTTTTAATTCTAAGGTGATCTTAAATCTACAAATTATGAAAAATACTTAAATTAAGTGGCCTAAGTCTAAATTAATTAAATTAAATTAGGTGGGCCTATGTCTAATTTACTAAATGGGTCTAAGTTATCTCCAACTTAAAATCTAATTAATTATGCATTTTAATTAATTAAACCTTAAAAAAACCTAAATTTATTTAAGTGGATTAGAACCTTTTATAGGCTTAAGGCCCAAAACACATAAAAATAAATAAACAAGCATAAAAAATAAATAAAACATATTAAAACAATTAAATAAAATATCAAACAACTAATAAAATTAATTCCTTTTAAAAACCCTATTTTTCATTAACATGCAATTTTAAATTAAATCCACTTCCTCCATTGATTTTAATTAATTACCCAATTGAAACCCTAATTTTACTAACCAATTAATTAAAATAAACATACAATCATACACATAATTCCACTGTTCCCACTATTGGGGCTATTACAATAATCTATTGAAAATAATAAAAAAAATAATTAATACAACCCCAAAAACATAAATTAAATAAAAAATTAAATAAAAAAATAACCTATCAACTAAATTTACAAGGTCTTATTCATGTTATTTCATGGACTTCTCATGAGTTTAGTCCTCCATAATCACCATAAAAAAGAACAAAATTTGTTATTAGTGAATAAATTATAATAATAACAAAACAAAATTAAAAATCAAATAAATAAATAGATAAAATAAAACAAAGAGAAGATGATGCTTATGGATGATTTTAATGGATTACTCCTCAGATTTTGTAAAATCATTGTTCTTGATAAGTCTTCGAATATTTTTCTTCAAAAATCCTCCAAAGATCTTCAATTAATCAATTAAGCGAAAGAATTTTTTGAAAAGAATGCAGATGCTCTTTTTCCTTTTTTTTCTCTTTTTTCCCTTTTTTCTTTTCTCTTTTTTCATCTCCTTTTTTCTCTTTTTTTCCTCCCTTATCTTTTTTAATCTACATTTTTCTTGTTTTTTTCTTTCCCTTCATTCTCCTCCTCTTCTTTTTCTTTTCATTTTTCTCCTTCATGAGCCAACATACTCCTTATATAATGAGACATCTTTAAGCCCTCCTTATAGATTGATTTCTAAAAGACTTATATTTTCTTAAAAATATTATCAAAAATAATTTTTAGAGAATTGCAAACCAATTAGGACTCAAGAAAAGTCTAGAAAATCCAAAAACTCAATGAAAAAGGTCTAATTCCAACCGAAATTGTGTAATTCTGATCAGAATTAGTGTAATTCCAACTAGAATTACACAATTCTGATCAAAATTAGTGTCATTCTAACTGAAATTACACAATTCCAATTAAAATTATAAAATTTCGACCACTTTTTTACTTTTAATTATAAAAAGGTCCTTAAAAGAATTTCAATTTTACAATTAGGTCTTTAAAAAGCATTGCAATTTAGTCCATGAAAATATTAAATCCTTTCTTTGAAAAATGCAATCAGACTCTGAAGTTTCAAAGTTCAAGTATTGAAAACCTATTCATGACACTTTCATCATTAAAATCTTTTATCGCATCCATAACTCATCATCCTAAAATTAGGTGTCTACACCATTCCAATATCAATTTTGGAGGTTTTATAACCTTCCGAACATGTTTTCAAATTTCTTTTTGTCAAAATTGATTTCCATTTTTTCATAACTCTAGGTCTCAGTCTAATGAAATGTGTATTAGCACAATAAGCCAAGTATTCTGGGAAGAGTTTTCTCAAAATAAACCTCTCATTGTTCTAATAATTGGTATATCATAAGGTCAGAGCATAACTTAATGGCTCGATGATCGATTTTGCACACTGGTGGGGTCAATTAGGTTTTTAAGGTTGCAGACTTTATAGGTGTTATGAATGAGAAGACTCTAGTCATCTCGGGGATTCGTTTCATCATTTATCCTTTTTAGGGACAATCAAATTTGAGGTATGGCACTATCCATGGTATTAAAGGGAAAGAGGTTACTTTTTATTACATCTTCTAGTGAGACTAAGAAGAAAGGGAATAAGAAAAACAAAGGCAACACAAGTGTTGTCAAGCCTATAGGTGGTATACCTAAAAAAAAGGCAAGGCTATTGTGTGGGAAGAGCAACGCAAAGGAAAGTGTTTCCACTATCAACAGAAAGGACATTGGAAGATAAATTGTCTTAAGTTCCTTGAGTCTCTTAAAACAAAAGGAAAGGGCAAGTATAGAGAATGTGAGACTTTCTCTAATCGGTTTGCTTATAAATGTTCTAAGAGCTCATCTAATGCATGGGTATTGGATAAGGGGGCTAGTTCTCTCATTTATTTATCCTTGGAGGATCTAGAAAATAAGAGGAGACTGAGGCCTAATGAAGTAACCTTAAAGCTTGGCAATGGAGCAAGTACTATGGCCAATGCTATAGGATTTACTTTAATTAATATATATGATCATATTTTATTATTGGATAATATATTATATGTACCTAATCCATATAAAAACATAGTCTCTATTTCTAGTTTACTAGAAAAGGTTATGAGTTTCCTTTTAATAGAGACTTATATAATATTTACTTTGGAAGTGAAATAATAGGCATGGGTTATTTAATACCTGGTTTATATTATGTTGGTAATATTTCCAATGACAATGAGCCTCAACTTAATATGAGTAATGAAAGTACAATGCTAATTGAAAAATACCTCTAATTCCAAATATCTATGGCATTTGAGATTATGTCACACTACATAAGATAGGATCACAAATTTGAAAATGATAAGAATCTTGAGTTATCTTGAATCTGCATCCAATCCAACTTATGAGGCTTGTCTTTAAGGTAAAATGACTAAATCACCATTTGTTGGACAAATGGCAAGAGCCAAGGATATGTTGGAAATCATACATAGTGATGTATGTGGACCATTTTCTAATATGGCTGGAGATGGTTTCTACTACTTTATAACCTTTATAGATGATCTATCAAGGTTTGGGCACTTGTTTTTTATAAATAACAAAAGTGAATCCTTTGAAAGTTTTAAGGAATTTAAAGCCTAAGTAGAGAACCAAACTGGGAAAAATATTAAAACTTTAAGATTATATTGAAAAGGAGAATACTTAAGTACCGAGTTTATTGAGTTCCTAATGGGACATGGCATTGTATCATAACTCACACCGCCTGAAACATCTCAATTGAATGTTATGTTTAAAGGGTGAAAATGTACTTTATTGGATATGGTAATTATATGATGAGCTATACTTATCATCTGATTTCATTTTAGGATTATATACTCCAAACAGCCTGCTACATCCTTAATTATGTTCCATCCAAATCCATTTGTACTACACTATATGAGATATGGCATAGTAGAGAACAAAGTCTTAAATATATTAAGATTTAAGGATGTCCAGCTTTTATCAAAAGACTAAAATTAGACAAATTGGATGTAAAATCAATTATAGGAAGGTTTATTAGATATCTTAAAGACAATTTAGGGTATTGCTTTTATCTTCTTGCTAAACAAGTTATTGTAAATAGAGATGTTATTTTCCTTAGGAAAGAGTTTCTAAAGGAAGGTGGTAAAGGGTGGAAGATAATATTAGATGAGGAGTCATCTAAAGAAGCCCAATAAACTGATCAAATAGATATTGATCAATCCAATAACCCTATTCCAATTGAGAAAGTCATCACACTAATTTCTAGAAAGTCTAGTAAGGTATCTCATCCTCTAGAGAGATACAATATTCTTTATGATATGCAACAGTTATACATTCAAAAAGAAAACATTCATATTGATGATCCTACTATATATGAAGAAGCTTTATATGATAAAGATTCTTCTATAGATAGATTGAGGCTATGAGAACTAAAATGGATTCCATGTATGCCAACCAAGTCTGGATACTTATTGATCCTCCTAAGGGTATTGTACCCATTTTGTATGAATGGATCTTTAAAAGAAAGATTGGTATAGATGGAAAGGTAAAGACCTATATAGCTAGGCTTGTAGTGAAAGAGTTTCACCAAAGGCAAGAGGTTGACAATAAGGAGACCTTCCTGCCAGTAGCCATGCTTAAATTGATTCAAATTCTTTTAGCCACACACTTTGATTATGAGGTTTAGCATATGAATGTCAAAAGTACTTTCCTTAATGATTAAATTAAGGAAGAAAATTTCATGGAGCAACCTAAGGGTTTGAATCCATGAAAAGCTTAATAAATCTATCTATGGTTTAAATCAAGATTCCAGGAGTTGGAATCATTCTTTTGATGAGGTTGTCCATTCTTATGGTTTCATTAAGAATGATGATGAGCCATATGTTTACCAAAGGGTTAGTGGGAGCTAATTCACTTTCCTAATCTTGTAAGTGAATGACATTTTATTAATTGGAAATGATTACTGAATAATGACTTCTAAGAAAATATGGCTATGTAAAACCTTCTCAATAAAGGACTTAGGGGTGGCAACCCATATTCTCAAGATTCAAATTTATGAAGATAAATCGAAGAGAATTATAGGTTTATCCCAAAGTCCTTACTTGGAAAAGGTGTTGAAAAGGTTCAACATGCTTAATTCCAATAGCAGTTAAGGAAATTTTTTAGTACTTGAGAAGCATTAAAGTTTTAACCTTAACTTATGGAGAAGGTGATTTACACATAGATGATTTTATAGATTCTAATTTTTAATCAGATGTGCATAATAGAAGGTCTATCATCGGGTTTGTTTTCATCTGTAATGGAGGTGCAATGAACTGGAAGAGTTCTAAGCAAGGTATCACTACTGATTCCACTATAGTAGCTGAGTTTATAGTTGCATCATATGTTGCTATAGAAGTTGTTTAGATTAAAAAGTTCATTTGAGAACTAAAAATTCCTTCCATTGAGTCACTGATTCCTCTCTATTGCAACCATAATGGAGCCATTGCTTTAGCAAAAGAACACAGGTCTCACTAGAAATCCAAATGCATAGAAAGGCTCTTTCATATTACTAGATAACATATTGGGAAGAGCAATGTGCTCATGCAAAAGGTAGCTTCAGCTAATCATCTGGTTGATCCATTGACTAAAGTGCTCACTCAGCTATTGTTAGATAATCATCTTGTGAAGATTGGCCTTACACATCATAGTGAATAATGCTAGTGCAAGTGGGAGATTATTAGTATAAATGTGCCCTAGAGCCATTCTTGTAATAAATAATGACATTGTAATTTATCCCAAATGGCAATAAAATATTCATTTAAATAAACTATTTATTTATTTGAGTATTTACCCTTTAGCATTATGTTAGATAAATTTATTATCAAGAGTTAATAATATGAATTACAAATTTATTTAGTACAGATGCTATGAATAGTTCATAATCAAATAATTAATATTTAGATAATATTAATTAGACTATCACCTCTATCTATTTTCCTTAATTAGTATATGATACTAATAGTGGCAGGTAGTGAGTCTCATACTACTTGATATGAGATATCAGAATAGATATGCGGATACTTATGTGATGGGTGGATTAAACAATAATGTTAGATTTGTGATCGCAAGGATATTCACTTATAGTCAACAATCATTGTCTATGTCATAATGGTGCATATAGTCCATTGACCTAAGGTGACACGTTCATCCACATTTGAGTGGTTAGAGTTTGTTACCACTTATATACTTAATGTTAATCACACATGGGTATATGGCGTATGGTGGCTCTAGTCAGTTAAATGTAGGGATGAGTGTTTGACCAAAATGGGATTCATTGCCTGGAGTGAACTAGGATAAGATCCTATCCTATATAAGTTTTTTCTTTATGAATAAGTTCCTGGCCAAGACAAATATAACACAGGCTGAAAGAATTTCAGTGCTAGAAAGTGTTTATAGTATTTGTTATGTTTTATCAAGAATAGAACTTGAGATTAGGTCATATGACATAACTATTAGAGTTTGATTAAACCTTGACTCTAGGCTATATCAGGATCTTCTAATGAAGGGATTCTAGTGCATAGTAATTACAACCAAAGGGTTCATGTGAATTAATAAATATATTCATTTCTAATTAAGGAGTTATGATATCGATGCCCATTACCAATTAGACATGAACCTAGTAAGTCACACCTAAATGGTTTTACCATATCTCTATATATTAATTTAATTATTGATTAAAAAGTTTAATCAAATTAACTAATATTAATGAAATTGGATTTATGCTTAAAAGTAACGATTCTAGCATATCATGAAATCTAATTTCAAAGGAAGGTTTAACTATTAATTTATGCTTAATTAATATGAGATATTAATTGAGATATTAAATTAATAATGGATATATGTTTTTTCTTATTTACTTGGATTAATGGCTCAAGTGTTATGGACTTAGGCCTAAAAGAGTTTTGGACTAAAGATTGAATCAAGTAATTAATAAAGCCCATTAACCTTGTTTGAGTCCACTTGTTTGATGGAATGGGTTTTGAGTTAATAGTTAGCCCAATGATTTAGCCCATATCCATTTGGTGATATATTTGATTTTATCAAATCATATATAAGGTTGTTATTGACAAGTGTAATGCTAGGATGTTATAAAGAATTTGCATGAGATGTAATCTCTACATTCATTTGTTTTAGACTCTAGTGACTTACATATTTGTCACAACATCATGAAAAGTGGCAGGTCTCACATGTGGGAGACTTAAAGATTGATTCAAGAACTAAATCAAGGAGGACATACCATTATAGTAGATTAATTGTGGTCTGTACCAAACACTTAGGAGATTGTAAGTATTTCACAACTTAGATCCTAAGTTTTGCATTTATACATGTTGATGTATATTAGTTATGTGTTAAATTGCAAATTGGATCTTGGGTTGGAATTATTAATGAGATTAAATGTTATGTTGAGGAAATTTTAATAATTTACCTTACTTAGCATTTGAAGTCTAAGTCACATAATCAATTCTTAACATTTACCACCTTCTTTTGACATTCCATTGTAATCAATTACACTTGGACATAATCAATTCTTAACATTTACCACCTTCTTTTGACATTCCATTGTAATCAATTACACTTGGAGGATAGGGTGATAAGTTCGATGGGAAGCTACCGAATAAGGAAACGTGCATGGTTGAGGTTTGGAAGGATGGGAAGAAAGACAGAACTATTGGGAAAAATGACCAATTATATAATGGTGGATGATGGATCTGTAATTAATGTATACCCATTAGAAAACCTGCCTAATTTAGGTCTGAAGGCCAATGACTTGAAAAATTCAAATCTAGTAATTAGAGCTTATCATGATAGTACTAGAAATGTGGAGGGAACATTTCAAGCTCTTATGAAAACTGGGCTGGTCGAATCAACTATGGATTTTATTATATTAGACATCCCTATTACCTATGCTTTGCTCTTAGGAAGGCCTTAGTTCCATGTTCTTGGAGGTGTGCCTTTAATTATGCATTAAAAGATAAAATTTCCTTATAAAGGAGAGGTAGTTGTTATAGATGCTAGTATGAGTAAGTTTGTATTAACAATAATGGATAGTCAAAAGTAAATGATCACTCCTCCTAGTTTCCAAGTAGTTAGGATTTTTATGGAACTAAAATGGATCCAAGGGTTGCAAGGATGATAGCGAAGATGTACTATTAGCTTGGATAAGGACTATGAAAGAATCAACAGGGAAGTCCATAACTCCCAAATTTTAAAGGCCAAGGTGGCAGAAGATGATTGGGTTACACGAAGACAAGGTCAAATAGCAGAAGGGCAAGAAGACAATCAAAGGGTAAAAATAAGTTCTTATAAGAGCTAAAGCCACTGAGTGAGAGATTTGTTAAAGAAGGAAAGGGGAAGACCTATCTTGGTTTAAAAGAGCCTATCAATGTAGTTGTAGTAAATGTTCCTAGATTTGAGATCTTCAAATAGCCAATAGTGGAGAACCTAGTGTGAGACAACAAGGAGTGAGTGATGATGCAGGTTGTTAAAAGGATGGAAGTTGTCACTGTAAGCACCCAAATTTGGGATGCAATTATGCACAATTGCAACGTAAGCCCCTATGATGAAATTTATTCAAAAATTGAACTTGGTTGTCGATTTTCTAGGCTTTAGGGACTGAATTGCAACATTTTTTAAGATTTGATTACATGGAAGTCAATTTTCAGGGGTCTTTTGGTAATTAAAAGTTAAAAAAAATTAGGATCATCATTTAATGCTGATCAGCATTATACGCACAATGTCGACACGTAAAAAGTCCCATTTTTTTATTTTTCGCATATTTTTTTCATTTTTTTGTCAATTTTTTCAGTGTTTTGATTGGTTGAAAATTGAATTTTATTATTATTTTTATCTGAACAAGGTTATGATCCATTCAAAACACATAAATAACTTTCAAAAATCAAAATTCTTATTAGTTTATTTTTGAAGAGATGAGCGTTCCTGCAAATTTGGGAAGTCAGTACGCGCAGACTCTGCTTTAAAAAGCAAAGAGTCTGCATGCATGCAGGGGGCTTGAGACTGACATAGATGGATGAATAGAGAGGCTAAAAAAACACAGAGACACACAACAAGAGAAAAAAAGAAAAAGATGAAAAAAAAAAGAGAAAACATCTAGAAAACTATGCGATAAAATCCTACTGCGCAAGAAAATCTTGATTTCTTCCATCCTATCTAAAACTCTAATTTCTTAACATCGTTCTTTAAAGCATTGAAAATAACATTATGTGTTTGGAATGCAATTGAGCCTCTGTCCAGAATCAAACAACGAGTCAAAAACAATGGTGACAATCTCAATCTGAGGGGCTATCTCAAAGCATATGCACAACATTCATTTTTTTTCTTCTCTTTCTTTTTGTGATTTTTATTTTATTTTGTTATTATTTTGATTATTCAATTTCACTACTAATCTAATTATTTCTGTGTTTTTATTTTAATGTCTGAATGTGGATTGGGGAGGATGCTGCTTGTGTTTAAACTGAACAGAAGGTCCATGGAATGCCAAGGAAGAATCTGTGTTGTTTTCCAGTAGAATTTAGGGTTTTATCTTTGTTTTTCATTTTGGTATTCTGTGTAGTTATTTTAATTCATAGTTTTGTAATTGATTGATTTTAATTTTTGTACGTAGTATGTAATAGCCCCAATAGTGGGAATAGTGAAAAGATTTAATTTTCTACGTTAAAATCAATTAGTAATTAGGTTCAATTTGGTAGGCCCAACTCACTTTAAACAGGCTTAAAAATGGTTTAGGGCTTTAAATAATTAAAATCAATTTAGGCCCATTAGGTTAATTAGATTTCAAGCCCACTTAGTTAATTAAAACTTGTTTAGACTTAGCTTAGCCCACTTAATTTCATTTCTTTTAAAATAAATAGACCTAAGCCCACTTCTCATTTTAAATAAATCCAAGTTAGACTTAGGCCCACTAATTTAACTTTCCTTTAAAATTGAAAAGACTTAAGCCCATTCCTTAAACAAACTAAAATAAATAGATCTAGGCTCACTAATTAATAAAAAATGTAGGCCCACCTTTAGTCCATTTCTCACTTGTAAATAAAATGTAAATCTAGCTAACTTTTTAATAAAATTAACGTAGTTTAGACTTAGGGATAATGCGATCTTGAGTGCATTTTTTATGTGTAATTTTATTGACTAGATGCCTAGGGTTAGATGGATGTCAAATAGGATTTAAATAAAATTACATGTAATTAGAGGATGAAATAATCATTTATAAAATTATTCTAAATGAACACAAGACTAAGAGAAGTTAGTATTCCATTCTCAGAATCTCCTAGTTGTGGTGCTAACTTTCTTTTAGAGAATCGAGTACCACCAATCAAATTGTCCCAGTTATTACCCTGGGTGGTGACTCCTCTTCTCCATGCTATGAATTTGTGACATAGTAGTGTGTTCCTTAAGGCCCTGAGCCTAAATAGTGTCATGGTTGCTAAAATCTTGGACATGCGCTAAACCCCACCATCTACAGTCACTGTCGAGGAGCTGCTTTGTCTGTCACCTAAAGTATAGCCACTATAGGATTTAGCTACCATCATTGATAATAATTTTAGTTATTTTTTATAAAGAAATGGATGTAGTAACATCTGGCCTTTATGAGGACAAAAAATTTGTATTTCCTGTGGTCAATGATTTGAACTCTAGTTTGGCTTACTTGTGTGATGTCCATCCTGATGGTTATGTGCATTTTAATATTGATCATATGTCCATGTTAGACATTAATTCCATTCAATTAGATTCATTTAACATGGGAACAAATGATAATCTGAAGAAAATTTCTATATCACATTATATAACTTTTGAATAGAGGGAAAATTTTGAGAGAAAATTAACAAAAAGAAAGATATTTATGAGCAATCGTGTCATCTTCTCACTTTTGGATAGTGGTATGTTTTTATGGGACATTATGTAGGTCTTTCCATTTCCAAGGGACATGGCAACTTTACCGAATAGGGACAAATGATTGGTCTCAGTGTTAGTATATATGTGCCCTAGTGCCATTCTTGAAATGTATAATGACATTACAAATTATCCATATGGTAATAAAATATTCATTTAAATAACGATTTTGTTTATTTGAGTATTTACCCTTTAGCATTATGTTAAATAAATTTATTATCAAGAGTTGATAATATGAGTTACAAATTTATTTAGTACATATGCTATAAATTGTTCGTAGTTTTATAATTAATATTTGGGCAATATTGATTAAACTATCACATTTGTTTATTTTCCTTGATTAGTATATGATACTAATAGTGGAAGGTAGTGAGTCTCATGCTACTTGATATGAGATGTCAAAACAGACATGTGGATACTCATGTGATGGGTGGATAGAACATGATGTTAGATTTATGATTGCATGGATATTCACTTATAAGGTGGAACATCACAGATCGTCTCCTTACCGACCACAAGCAAATAGGGTCATCGAAGCTACAAATAAGAACATTAAAAAGATTTTGTCAAAGATGACTTAGATTTATCGAGACTGGGTAGACGGATTGCCATATGCCTTATGAGGGAACTGAACAACAATCAGAACTTCAACAAGAGCAACTCCTTTCTCATTAGTGTATGGATTAGAAGCAGTTCTTCCAACTGAAATAGAAATCAAGTCTCTTCATGTAGCAATTGAATCTAAATTTCCAGAAGTGCAATGGGCTCAACAAAGGCATGACAATCTCACTCTCTTAGATAGTCAAAGGCTCAAGGCTTTATACCACACATAATTGTATCAAGCTCGACTAGCCAAGTCCTTTAACAGAAGTGTAAAATACAAGAGTATAAAAGTAGGAGACTGGGTGCTAAAGTAGGCAAGATAGAACATTCTAGAACATAGAGGGAAATTCAAACCAAATTGGGAAGGCCCATACCTAGTCAAACATGTCTTATCAAAAGGAGTAGTTAAGCTGATGGATTCTGAAGGTAATGAATTCTCCAAACCCGTCAACACAGATCTTCTGAAGAAGTACTACATCTAAGGAAAAAAAATCATTATCCCACTAAGTTGAAAACCTAAAAATAGAAACTCAAGCAAAAGTTAGGGACTTTTCATTGGGTTGAAAACTTAAAATTGGTAGCTCAGGCAAAAATTAGGGAAATAGAGAAAATACTTAACTAGAAAACCTGAAAAGGCTAGTTAAGGATAGGGATAACCTCAAATTTGAAATTTTTACAAATGCCCTTTACTTTTCTTAAATGATTACAGTGAAATGAGAATGATAGCCAATTTATGCAAAATGTCTTTGAAAAGTGCAACACATTTTATCATCATGAATTACATCATGCATGCTTTGCATTTTCTTTCATTACATGACCATGGTTCTTACCATCTTCTCTAAGCTCACTCCTTGAGGACAACCACTATCATAAAAAAAAAAAGCCTAGCTAGGTCTGAAAAGCTTTAAAAGGAGACACCCTATGCAAAAAAGGGAAGAAAAAGAAAACCCAGCTAAATGCAAAAAGCTCCAAAAGGAGACGCCTTAGGCAAAAAAGGAAAAAAAAAGACAAGTGATAGTAATGGCAAACATCATGATCAATGATACACAGCATGAAGCATATACAGTCATCATTATACAAGCATCATATACAACATAGGGGACAAATGCCTAAATACAATACCCAAAGTGCATAACCTCAGGAAAATAATACAATAAAGCAAACCATAGGCCAAAAGTCCTACACCTAGCTCCTAAAACAACTACATCGACCATGGCTACCATCAAAAGCAAGCAATGATCCTGCCCAAGCATCCCCCTCATATGATCCTAACTCATCACCATTCACCATAAAGGATACTAACTGTAACTCTAACTCACTAATGTGGTCACGATAAGTTACACGCTCTCGCTCCCATTCACGACTAATGAGATGATGCATAACCTGCATTACATATTACATATCATACACTCATACATAAAACATATGCATAGAATAAATAGGTACAATAAATAAGGCATACCCTTTTAGTGGTAGCAAACTCCAAAAAGCACTGCTACACACTCCCTACAATACTATACTAGTACTAGCCATAGGAGATAGGGATCTATAAAGGCAAGCAAATAAGTCAACCACCACTCACTAAATAAATGAAACATATGCAAGAATAAGATAAGAACATGAACATGGGTAGCATCAGTAGGAGCAACACTCGACTGAGGAAAGCCAGGTCTAGGCAAATTGAAGCTCACTGCTCTGTAAGGATATCCATCCCAAGCAAAGACAAACACAACTGAACTGTCAAATCCCCAAGGAAGGTGCTACTAAAAGCTATACCACTGGCATGAGCAGTCACCTCAGTGCAGAGTGTGCCCTCATCCTCCTCAAAGTGGGATCTAGATCTCCTCTAACATTGATGTAGATAAGTTCTTATAACTCATGTCAACTACTATTTATTACTAATAAAGCTTGCTACGTGCTTGCACCAAAATAGGAATAAAAGCTTACTAGATCAGAAGCAGCAACTCTCAATGACCTGCATGATAGTCTAACCCTCAAACTCAAGGGATGATATGTATTTGCCTGAGAAGGTGGAGGTGAAGGAAAGGTCCTACTAGCTATGGCTTCAATTAGTTGAGGGATCAATACATCAGCATAAGGCAAACCCTCACTATCCAATAGGGTTTTAGAGGGGAATCCTATCATAACAGCAACAAGATCATCAGTACAGAGCTCATGGCCCTATAATATGTCCCTAGGGGATGGACAAGAACTCTCCTTATGTATGGGCCATCCCACCAATGATGGACTCCCTTGCCCAAATACTACACCCTGCCAATAAGACTAGAAAGCAACACTCGTCTCTCTGTCAACTGCCATGCAGCCACCATCTATTTTGTCTAGTGAGATCTCACCACCCACCAGTGAAGAAAGATCTGCCCAAAGGGCAATAACAAACAAATGATCCCTAAAAAAGGAATAACCAACACAACAGGAATTAGATATACCAGATCAGGGGATAGCCTCCTCATGTGCTTTTGGGCTACCATGCAATCCTTGATCAAATATGTGGTCTTCCAAATCCAGTGAGAATAACAAGGGAAGCCATCCTCCTAGAAATGCTCGATGGATGGATAAGGGAGAATCTTGAACTCATATGCCCAGATCTATCAAAATCAAAGGGTCAGAAATAACAAACTAAAAATAAGATAATAGACAACAAATTCTTACTCATATCCAGCACGAATAAGCATCTGTAGATCCTCGAACCACCTCAGCATGCTACATCAAGTCCATAATACATATGAGTGAAGGCAACAATGCCCCAACAATAGCCCAATAGACCATCCAGATCTCTCAAAATGGGTAGTAATCACATATCACTTGTACTCGAAGGGTTCGAGCAGATAACAGCACTTAACAAATAAAATAAAAAGCAGTGAGTCAGCTGCTCTACTGAAACAAGGTTGTCATTATACAAAGCTAGCACAAAAGAAATAAACTTTGTGTATCGAGTGAAATACGGACAACTAAACTTTATAGGAGTGACTACCCTGAGAAAATCCCTCATAAAATGCCTCCTCGCTATAGCAGTGGAACACTCCTCACCACCAAGAGGAATGGGCTCTCCATAAAAGCTTAAGCCCATAATGGCGACAAAGTCTAAGGGGGTAATAGTCATCTCCCCAATAGGTAGATGGAAAGTATGTGTCGTGTCTATCCACTACTCTATTAATGCATATATAGCAATATAACTTGATACATATGAGTCATAAGACAGTGCAGCAATCACTCCATCAAAGCCCTTCTTAGCAACCATCTACTTCACACACATCGAGAGACCCTGATAGTACATGCTGACCCTATTGAAACTACTAGGTAGCAAAGTGACATACCTATGAAGCTACAAATAATAGGTATGCTATCAAACATTTGCACACTTACTAAATACTAACACATCTCTCTCTCTCTCTGTCACTTAACAGGATCTAAATAATAAAGGATAAAAAGAAAAGCATCGTGGTAAGCAAACAATTACAAAAGGAAAATAAAGCAAGAGCTATTAGGCATCAGCATTTATAATAAAGCTAGACATATAGTTACAATAAGAGCTACAGATCTACAGCTACAACAACCTCATACAACAAAATAAACAAGGCAAAGGGAAACCTACCTCATGGCAATGACGTAACCAAGCATAAGTTTCCAAGCTATGCTCAATAGGGATCGAATCTCCTTAAGAAATCCTAGAAGGCTAAGAACTCTGAGCACCATATGTGCTAGTCCCAAATACGGACATCCCAGCTCCAGTAGCCTTTACAAAGGCACCCTTAAGACCAAGATCAACATCAATAAAAATGCCCTCCAAACCCTTAAGAATGTTGGGGAATTCCATTTTATGTGGAAGAAAAATGGAAGTATAAAATCAAAAACAGAGCAAAAAAGCACCCAAAACACAAAAAGGATTAAGAGAAGTTAGAAAACACTCAAACAAGTCTAGACGAAGCCTCCAAAATAGTCACTTAAATAAGTATGAAAGGGGGGAAGCGTGTGACCATGTGCCTGGCACGTGACCACATGCACAAGCACATGATCACGCGCCCTCCACATATAGTCATGAGCACTTCCTCCTTCCACATGCTCTTTTATGGTTTTACGTGTACTTTGAGACTTTGCACACTCACTTCTACGATCCTAAACTTCCATTTGAGCATAAGATATGCACTAAACTCACATAAAAGTACACTACTGAGGACTCCATCTGTCCAAAGACACTATGCATGCATTGCTTTCTTTAGAGAACTCAGCATCTTACAAAAGATGAAGACTAAGGAAAATTCACTGTAAGGATACCTTACTCCAAATCATCAAAATAACATCCTTAACATAATAAACAATTACATCATCACTACATCATTACTACATTATCACTGCATCATCACTGCATTATCACTGCATCATCATTACTACCGCATTCATCGCCTAAAAGCATCTTTACATCACTTAGGAGCACTCCCACATCACTGAGAAGCACTCTCACATTGATTAAAAGCACTTTTCACTACTTAAAAGCATCATCCCACTGTTTAGAAGCATCTTATCATTCATGTTGAAGCATCCTCACATTGCTTAGAAGTGTTCATATTGCTTAAAAGCACTCACTCGCATTACTTAGAAGAAATCATAATGCTTAGGAGTATTCACATTGCTTAGAAGCATTCACATTTCTTTAAAGCATTCACATTGCTTATAAGGACTTACTCATTGCTTAGAAGCATTCTCATCACTTTAAAGCACTCTCACACTGCTTCACATTGCTTAGGAGCACTCTCATCTTCATTTTGCATAACACCTAAGAAGGTTATAACTGCATATCTTTTTACTTAGTAGCATCCTCATTCACATGGTACCTAAGAAGATTATAATTGCATGTTCATTTTCATGACACCTAAGAAGGTTATAATTGCATGTTCATTCATGTGACACCTAAGAAGGTTATAGTCGCATGTTCATTCGTGTGACACCTAAGAAGGTTATAGTTGCATGTTCATTCGCGTGACACCTAAGAAGGTTATAGTCGCATGTTCATTTCGCATAATACCTAAAAAGGTTATAGTCGCATGTTCATTCACGTGACACTTAAGAAGGTTATAATTGCATGTTCATTTATGTGACACCTAAGAAGGTTATAGTCGCATGTTCAGTCACGTGACACCTAAGAAGGTTATAGTCACATGTTCATTTGCATGACACTTAAAAATGTTATAGTTGCATTTCATTTCATGTAACACCTAAGAAGGTTATAGTCACATTTGCATTTTTATTGCTTAGTAGGATCTTTATTTGTATGACACCTAAAAAGGTTATAGTTGCATAAATCCCAAATGCACTTTGCATGAATCACAAGCTTGCATATATCCCAAAATAACACCTTTTGTGATGACCAAGTCATAAAACAAGAACAATAAATAAAACACAATAATAGCAGTTAAATCTTGAGAAGACATCTAAAAATAACCCACGGGTAAGTACCTCTATCCTTGTTAAAATATTTTATGTATCTTTGAATTTGCTTCACGTGTATTAACACTAGTGCTAGATGGCTATACAACACATGTGAAGCAAGGGGCAACTATCATACCTCAAATTTGACTATCCCTAAAAATGTCCGATGATGAAATGAATCCTCGAGATGACTAGAGTCTGCTCGTTCATAACACCTCTAAAGTGTGCAACCTTAAAACACCCAACTGACCCCCCCAGTAAGCAAAATCAATTACTGAGCCAATAATTTTTACTCCAACCTTGCAAAATACAAATTATCAGATAATAAAAGGTTTATTTTGAGAAAACTCATCTCATAATACTCAGCTCGTTAGGCCGGTGCACATTTTGTTAGATCGGCTTCGTGAAAAAAAAAATTGATTTTGAAAAAATGGACTTTAAAAACACATTCGAAAGGTCCAAAACCTTTCAAAGTGGTCTCAAAATGGTCCAACATAACCTAGGTATCAGCGTGTATTGCTTAAAAGTGTGCGTAAACACCCATAGGTGTCATGTACAAAAATTGAGGCCAAATTTGGCAAAACAAACTCCAAAAATTCATCTAAAGGCCCAAAAACCCTAGGAACCAACCCCAAAATAGTGCACATGAAACCCAAGAAGAGTGCATAGAGCATCAAAGTGCGCATGAAAATGCATATGTGAGCATGTGGCCACATGCAAAAATCCCCTCATACACGTGTAACCATGACTACACCCCATTCTACACATTTTTTCCTATAAATATACCTCTGTACACCCCATTTTGGAGGGGGGAAGTAAGTGAAGAGACACACACTCAAAATTCAGTCTAATCGAAGACATGGGAAATCCCTCTTCATATAGTTTTTGCTCTCCCATTGCCTTTCCTTTAGGTTGTTAGATCCCTTTTTCCATTAAACCCAGCCTCGTCTTTGTCAAAGCATGCTTCAAAGGTATACAATCTAGCATTGTTCTACTATCATTTTGAACCTCTCGATGAGGAAAGCTTGATAATCTCTCAAAGCTAGAGCTCCAAAGTTCACACAAGTTAAGTTGAGTCTAAGGACCATACAATTATTTTAGCATGTTTATTTTATCGTATTGCATTTTATTTCACTGTCACCAACATTTAGGAATACTACTATACTTTATGTGATGAGACTGGCAATCTTGCATGCCATCTAAATAATATATACTTCATTATGTTTATTTCATGTCATCATTCAGCATCCTCTATTTTTGAAATTATGAAATCACATTATAAATACCAATAATGTGAAAAGTTCATATCCCAGAATAGAGTCATCATGCTCTCAATCCAATGATGACCTCATATTATCGTCATACATTATTATAGCATAATCAATCATTACAAGCATGATCATCCTATCATTCATCAAATAAATTGTGTAAATGGTCATTTTATTCTCATAAACCTATCATATTAGATTTACTTTTTCGTAATCTTTTCCTTTTCATATGTATTTTATCAGGAAACTAATGTAATAATAAATTTTAACTTTATTATCATATACTATTTAATGTACTATGAGAATGCTATACAAACTGTCATTAATGAAACTAGGGTGTTGCGGCAGCTATATAAAGTAGATGCGATCTCCTTAACCTAAAAATCTATACTAGGGATAATACTCACTAAGTAACCTGATGTTGTCCCCCCTTTTTTTCCCAATTTTCTAAAAATTGGGTGGCAACTCCACAAAATCAAAAGCGTCTTATCCCCCCGAGACCAATCACTTTTCCTTATTCAATAAAGTAGCCATGTCCCTCGAAAATGGAAAGACCCGCTGCACTGTAACAAAAAACCATGGTAATCACCAAAGTGCTAGATGTGTACTTACCATTTTCGATCACTCATAGGTTGCAATCTACCTCTTCCATATGGCCTCTCCTAGCTTGCCTCCTAGGATGTCCAAAAAGTGATTTGGTCATCCTCTAGATCATCTTCTCCATCATACACCTCTTGATTAATTAGTGGTGGCCTCATTTGTCTAGGTACTCTACATATTTGATTAAAGAGATCATCATGCCTTTCCAATTTTTCATTAACTCCCTCTATCATCCTAAACATTCTTTCAAATTATTATTGCATGGCGTGTAACATTTGGTCATTTGATGATTATGTGCTTGTTTCTTTAGACATGATTATAAACTTGTAAATTTAAAATAAATAAATAAATAAAAATTTGGACTTCACAACACTCCCTTACGTGTTTAACTCAATAATTGGTAGACTCACTCTCATGTTTGCACTCAATTTTTTTGGCTTTTATCCTCTCTAATGGTCTTAGACACTCTTGCCTTTTACCTCTTAAATTTGCTTTTTAGGTTCTTAGAGATCCTTAATCAAAACAAAGTTTAAGATTCCAGCAATCAATGGAGTGAAAACTGGGTAGGCTAACAAGAAAAAAAAGGCTTATAAAATGGGTCTTAAGAATCTAAATAACACAATTTAACATAAGATTTTTGTTTCAATGACAACAATTAGAATGGTAACACAAAATAAAGAATAAGAAATTTTTTTTATTTTTTTATTTTTCTAATATGCATGATTTTTTTATATGCACAAATTTTTTTATTTTTTGGATAATGATAATAATCAGCTTAAAATAAGAAATTGATGATATAGAATACGATTGAACACTTGAAAAATAACACAAAAAATAAACTCAAGAATAAGATGAATAGATAGTTTAAGATAAAGAGAAAAAAATCAAACAATAAGAATTAAAAAAAATAGGGATACGCAAACCTCAATCCTAAGCCAAAGCTCTAATACCAAAAATGATGGAAATCATTAGTTACAACACATAAACTCCCCAATAGTAAAAGAACTATGATAAGTTGTGATGAAGAATCTAACATTCTACAATAATTTCTATGTTTAGGACCATTCAAGAATTGAGATAAGAATAGAGATAAACTAATTCACCCCTTTACCAACAAGGATAAAAGATCAAATTAGACTTTGTAATCTTCCCATGCCATAAACAAAAGAGTTTCATAAGTAAAAAAGAAGGAAAAGATTTAGATTTTGACGCCACAAGCTAAATAATGCTTGATAAGTCACAAAGTTCATAAAATAACTTAAAAGAAAATTTCTTACCAAAGAAACTCAATTTCATTCAAATGTATTCTACCTTACAAAGAAGAAATAGCTTTGTTTATATAAAAGATAAAGCCATGTACACACACCTATTCCAGACACTAAAACATAGGATTATAACTATTTTTTACCACTATTATTTTGCAAATAGACCATTAATGGTATTCATCACTTTCTATCAACTATGTTATGCAAAAATGAGTAACCTTGTGAGTGACCTCTCTTACTTTTGGATAGTTGTACGTTTTAATGGGACATTGTGCGAGTCTTTCCTTTTTCGAGGGACATGGCAACTTTACCGAATAAGGATAAATGATTGGTCTCGAGGGGATAAGACACTTTTGATTTTATGGAGTCACCACGCAATTTTTAGAAAATGGAGAAAAAAAAGGACAACATCAGGTCACTCAATGAGTATTTTCCCCAGTAGAGATTTTTAGGTTTGGGGGATCGCATATACTTTTTGACTATTTCTTATTATACAATATTCAATGTATAGCTATCATAATACCCTGGTTTCGGTAATGATAATTTATATAGCATTCACACAGTACATCAAATAGTGGAAGATAGTAAAGCTAAAAATTTAATTGTTACATCACTTTCCTGATAAAATACATATGAAAAGGGAAAGATTGTGAATAAGTAAATTTAAGCTAGATATGATTCATCTGCAAGATTAACATGACCATTCACACAGCATGCTCAATTTCATGAATAATAGGATGATCATGCATGCTTGTAGTGATTATTTATGCTATGATGATGTATGACGATAATATAAAGGATGCATGAGGTCATAAATAGATGGAGAGCATGATGAATCTATTTTGGGATATGAACTTTTCACATTATTGGTATTTATGATGTGATTTTATGATTTCAAAAATAGAGGATGCAGAATGATGATATGAAATGAGCATAATAAAGCATATATTATTCACACAACATGCAATATTACCAGTCTCATCACATAAGCACAACAGTATTCCCAAATGTTGGCAATAGTAAAATAAAATGCAATGCGATAAAATAAACATGCTAAAATAATTGTGTTGTCCTTATACTCGACTAAGCTTATGTGGGTTTTAAAGCTTTAACTTCGAATGATGTTCCAGGGTTGGTTCCTAGGGTTTTTGGGCCTTCTAGATGTGTTTCTGGAGTCCATTTTGCCAAATTTAGCCTTGATTTTAGCACATGACACTTAGGGGCATTTACACTCACTTTTGAGCAATACGCACTAATCCTCGAGTTGTGTTGGACCATTTTGAGACTGTTTCCAAAGGTTTTTTATCCTTTTAGACATGTTTCCAAAGTCTATTTTATCAAAATTGATTTTTATTTTTTCACGAAGCTAGGTCCCATTCTAATGAAATTCACATTGGACCAATAAGCTGAGTATTCTGAGAGGAGGTATCTCAAAATAAACCTCTAATAGTTCCAATAATTTGTATTTCACAAGGTCAGAGTATAACTTAATGGCTCGGTGATTGATTTTGCACACTAGTGCGGTCGGTTAGGTCTTTTAAGGTTGCACACTTCAGAGGTGTTACGAATGAGCAAACTCCAGTCATCTCAGGGATTCATTTCATCATTGGACCTTTTTTAGAACAACCAAATTTGAGGTATGATAGTAACCCCCTACTTCACATGTGTTGTATAGCCACCTAGCGCTAGTGTCAATACACATAAAGCAAAATGCAAAAATGTAAAAAATGTTTTCTAAGTAGAGAGGCACTTACCTAAGTGTTGTGTTATTGTGATTTGATTGTTGTTATTATTGTGTGACTTGGCCATCATACAAGATGTAGTTTAGGACACATGCAATTTTAGGATCCATGCAAAATGCAATTTTATGATTCACACAAGGATGCAATTTCGAGATTCATGCAAGATGTAATTTTAGGATTCATACAAGATGTAATTTTAAGATGCAATTTCAAGATTCATGCAAGATACAATTTTAGGATTCATGCAAGATGTAATTTTAGAATTAATAAAAGATGCAATTTTAGGATTCATGCAATATGATTTTTTTAGGATTCACATAAGGATGCAATTTCGGGATTCATACAAAATGATGGTGATAAATATGAGATGCAAGATGTGCAGTATAGTTTTTACAGAATGCATAATGCATAATGCAATTTGAGATTTAGGCAATAATGAATGTAACTTTCACGCTAACTTGGTAGTTATGCATTTTTTATTCACACAAAATGGTGCAATTCGGAATACATGCAGAATGATGTAATTTAGGATTCATGCAATGATATGGTTTTCACATTAATGATTCAAGCAAGTAAGGCAAGCACATGACAGTCATATGATGTGCAAGCATGCACATGAAATGCAATGGACACCCTTTTTAGGCATCGTACTTAACATTCTTTTAGCCATGGTAAGGGTTTTAACATCCTTTTGAATGTTAAGAAGTAATGATATTATAACTTCCTCCGATGTCAAGCAAATAAAAGCATGACATTATAACCTTCTTTGGTGTCATGCGAATAAAATCATGCCACTATAACCTTCTCTATTGTCAGGTGAACAAAATCATGCCACTATAACCTTCTCTGGTGTTAGGTGAAATAAAATCATGCCACTTTAACCTCCTCCAATGTCAGGCAAAAAAAATTATGACATTTAACCTCTTTCAGTGTTAGGCAAACAAAATCATGCCATTATAACCTTCTCCAGTGTCAGGCAAACAAAATAATGCCACTGTAACCTCTTCCAGTGTCAAGCAAAAAAAATCATGCCACTATAACCTCCTTTACTGTCAGGTGAAACAAATCATGTCATTATAACCTCCTCTAGTGTTAGGCAAAACTAATTGGTTCATCAGCGTGATTGGTGCAATATGTCCTTTTCTTCTTTTTTTTCTTTTGGGATTGGATCCCTTGTCATGATTGGAGTTCTTTCTCAATCGTGTTTAGTGATGGTGACTCTTGGATTTTTGCAGCTCAAAGTCCTAAGAAGGCATGTATGAACATGTAAGGAGCATGCATTTTAACTTAATTAATGAAGTATGTTCAAGGGATTTTATGCATTAGTTATGGTTGGCTGAGTGCTTCTATTCTTGCATTCATGTGATTGGTTCATCAATCCCAAGAGTCATATATATTAAAGCATTTGAACTATTTTAAATATAATGGTCTGAAGTTAATATTGATCTCAACAATTCAAGAACATGATCCATAACTCGTGGCCAAGGTTGATTATATTACCAAGTGAAGAGCGAGCCTCCCAAGTGAACTTCTGAAGAGTGTAGTGAAATGAAACTTTATAAAGAATGGAGATAAATAAGATAAATTTCAATTATCAAAAGGCTTTTAAGCAAGAAAGTGATAGCTGACCATACATTACTTCCTTTTTTTATAGGGATTTCCTTTCTTTAGTATCCCTTACCTTTCCTGTAGAACTCAACATGGATATTGCCAAAAGGTCCTTTAGGATACTTGTACTCCACTTTTTAGAGCATTAGAGTGTGCAAATATTTTGATTGTTTTAATTTTCCCACATTTATTTTCTTTTTGTGTTCCCCCCTTTTAGTATTCCCTGCCTTTCTCACATTACTAAGCATGAATATTGCAATAGGGTCTCTTTTGATACTCTTACTCATTTTAAAGCATTGGAGTAGATAAGTATGGTCTTGAGATCACAAGCCCATTTGAAAGATATCTTGATAATTGTAATTTGTCTTGTCCATCGATGTCCTTTATAAGTTTTATTTTATGAGTTCTTTGTCCATCTAGGTGGTATGCAATCATTAAGTTGATTAAAATTCAGAAGGTCCTAACCTAGAGCTGTAGGTCGTGCTTTTAAAAATTATGAAATAAGCATTAAAGGAGGACTACGATAATCAAAATCACCTCATTTAGCTCTAAAATATGCAATTCGTGGCATAGATGAAGTTTGCATTAGTGTAAGAAAAAAGCTATAATTATTATTTTTATTTTTAGTGTATGAGTGAAAATGTAGATGCATGTATTAAAAAGAGGAGGAGGGCACTCCCCATATAAAGGCAGTGATAGAGGTGGCATTTGACCATTATTACTATATATTTCATGCTTTGAAACTATTGCCCTCATCTTATCCTTATTGTTATGGTTATGACTGTGGTTGTAATTATAGCTTTTGATGTGGGTGTAGTACTTACAACGTTGTATAACTCTTGTTATATTACTTTACGAGCGACTTTCAAATTTACATGCTTTGATTGGCTTTGACTTGCATAGTTGCATTAACCTATAAAGAAAATAAAAGAATTGTAGTTAGTATTAGTTATGTCTTCAAATAATGATCCTAAGCTAGGGTACATTCTGACTTCCCCTTTATTGCGTTGTTTTCATTAAATTGGTGCTCCCTACTCTTACTTATTGGTGCAGTCGCATTTCCCCTTTTGCTGTACTACTTCTTCTACTTTTGTGTAGTTGCACTTCCCTATATAGTAAAAATAACTTTGATTAGTGTTTGTCTATCTAAAAGATGATTCTCAGTCAGGGTTTATTCTGACTTCCCTTTTAATATTCTTGCACTTGTCAAAAAATTAAGGATTTTCGCTGCCATTATTGAGATGTATGTAGCTCTTGTTGTGGCATCTGTATTTCTCACTGTAGTGTATGCAATTCTACCTATGGTGACTATAGGTATGGCTGTATATGTAGCACTTTGCATGCTATTATATATTTTTAAGTTTGTCTTCTATAGGTGTGCATGTTGTAATGCGGACAAAAATGCTGCTAAATAATGATGATGCAATGATCTTGTCATCAATCATCATGTTGTTGATGTCATTTTGATGATATGTGAATGTGATATCCTCATAATATTTTCTCTATTTTTCCTCTTTCGAAAAGTGCTAAGTTCTTTCAAAATAGTGATGATGCATGCAGTGTCTTTATAAAAGTGAAACCCACAATAGTGTATTTTTATGTGAGTTAGTGCATGTCTTATACTCAAATAGAGGTTTGGTACTTGAGGAATGAGTGTGCAAAGTCTGAGAGTGCACACATTCCTACCTCAAAGTACATGCCTATGACTATGCACTAGAGCACATGACTACGTATTCTCTTCCCCGTCCCGTGCTTCTAAAAGCACATTGAGTTTGGGGAGGCTTTTTCTCATTCTTCTTGGTCTTTCTTCACTTCTCTTTGATGGTCTTCAATTGTCGAAGTGCTTTTCTTCTTTATTTCTACTTCTACGACATGGACTTGGATATCAAGATGACTACATGGAGGTTGTTGGAGCTAATGCAGGGACTTCTGCTATAAGGGCTAGTGCTAGTGCTTCATCTAGCTTTCATACTCATCGATCATTCAGACTCTTCTAAGAAAGGCTGATCCTTGTAGTTTATAATCTAAAGACTCATGCTCGGGCCATTTATTATCACCAAATGAGTTATTCCTTATCTTCTATTTTCCATTTTCTTTTCAAAGTGACCTTTGTTGTCAGTGTTGCTTTACTGTCTTGATTACTCTTATTCATTGTCTGTTTTGATGTGACCTTTATTCTACTCTTGCTTAGGATTCTTCAACTATTGTTGTGGTGTTTGCATCTCTAACTGTCTTAACTGTGGCTATTGTCACATTATCTGTTGGCTCATGCTATATTGTTTACTAGTTCTTACAGTATTGCATGTAACTCTAACTACAGTTGTTAAGCTCTTACTGTGCATTTTTATTAGCCTGTAATTTTGATTGTAGCTTTTATTATAAATGTCAGTTGTCATTAGCCCTTGCTCTGTTATTCTGATTGAAGTAGCTATAGCTCTCGCTATCATAACTTGTTATAGTCATCTGTAGCTCTTACTTTATGGGCTTCACTGTAGGTCTTACTTTATGGGCTTCACTGTAGCTCTTGTTATGATGTTTCACTTAGTTTCCATATTCCTTATTTTAATGTTTATTTTTCATTCCTGTTGAATAGCAAAAGGGAAGATGCTTCAATATTTATTAATTGTGCAAGTGTTTGATAGTGTACCTATTCTTTGTAGCCTTGTAGGTCCATCACTGCATTGCTTAGCAGTTTTAATAGAGTTAGTCTATGCTATCAGGGTTTTTCGCTACATGTGATGTAGATAGTTATAGGAAAGGGCTTTGATAGGACTATTTTTGTGCTTTCTTATGACTCCTATGTGTCAAGTCAAGCTATTATGTACGCATCGATTGAGTAGTGGATGGACACAATGCATTCATTCCATTTGCCTATTGGGGAGATGACTATCGCTCCTCTAAACTTTGTTGTTATCACATGCTTTGGGCTTTTCTAGAGAGCTTGTCCCCTTTTGGTGAGGAGGAATGTTCTACTATGGTGGTGAGGAAACACCTCACTAATGAGCTGCTCAGGGTAGCTGCCCCTATGAAGTTGGGTTGTTCGTACCTTACTTATTATACTGAGTTTATTTCTTTTATGTGAATAAAGTATGACTTTGGCCATGTTTCTTCAGAGCAATTGGCTCAATGTTTTCTATTTTACTTGTTAAGTGATGTCATCTTCTCCAATTCTTTGGGTACGGGTAGTCTACAATTATCACTTGTTCTAAGGGACCTGGATAGCTTATCGAGATACTACTAGGGTATTATGTACTGGAGTCTAGATGTAGCATGCTTAGGTGACTCGAGGATTTTCTGATGCTTATTTGTATTAGATGTGAGTGAGAGCTCTTATATATATGCTTTTGCTCTTTGTCTTTTGCTTTTTTTTTTACTTTCTGAGTTCTTATTTTGATAGATCTAAGCTTATGAGTTTAGGGTTCTTCCTCATCCAACTGTCAAGTATTTCTTAGAGGATGTCTTTCCTTATTATCCCTGCTAGATTAAGAAGACTACTGATTTGATTAAGGATTGTGCAGTAGCTCGGGACTACATGGGGAGGCTGTCCCCTAATCTAGTATGTCTGATTCTTGCTGTGTTGGTTGTTTCTATTTTAGAGATTCTTTGTTCATTTGTTTCCCTTTAGAGTATATCCTCCTTCGCAGGTGGGTGGTAAGGTCACATTGGTCGACAGAGATGGTGACAATATGGCAACTGGTAGACAAACGAGTGTTACTCCTCAGCCTCACTGGCTAAGTATGGTATTTGGGCGAGCGAGTCCATCATTGGTAGGACGGTCCATACATAAGGAGAGTCTCTATTCCTCCTCCTAGTGACATGCTCTGGGGTCATGAGCTTAGTGCGAATGAGCTTGCTACTACTATGATAGGATATCCTTCTGAGAGTCTCCTAGAGGGTGCAAGGTCTCTTTTTGTTAATATGTTGTCTCTATAGCTGATTAATGTTATGGCTAATGGCTTTGTTCCCCTACCTCCTTAAGCATATGAGGCTCATCCTTCAAATTCGAGGACTAGGGCATTACATGGATCATCGAGAGTGCTTCTTCTAATCCGATAAGCTTTTATTCCAATTTTGGTGCAAGCATGTAGCAAACTTTATTAGTAATAAACTGTAATTAACACAATTTATGAGAGCTTATCTGTAGTGGTGAGGGTCTCATCGAAAGAGATCTGGATCCCATTTTAAGGAGGATGATGGCACATTTTATACTGAGGTGACTGCCCATGCTAGCAATATGGCTTCCAGTAGTATGATTTACGGGGACTTGACAGTCCAACCATCTTTGGATTTTCTTAGGATGGATATCCTTAGTAGAGTAGTGCATCTCGATTTGCCTTGCCCTAGCTTTCCTTAATCGGGTGTTATTCCTCCTAACGCTACTCATGTTCATGCTTTATTTTGTGCTTCTTCTTTTGGTTTCTTAATTTTTCTTGATGCTTGGTGTTTATCTCATCTCTACTGCTCAATACTAATACACCATTACAGGGAGTTCGTAGCAGCAGTTCTTGGAGTTTATGAATAATCAAAGGGTATGTTTTCTTTATTATACCTGTATATGTTTTATATATGCATAAATGTATGATATGCAATCTTTACATTATGCAGACTGAGTACTTCCTTGCTAGTTGTGAGTGGAAGTAGGAGCGCATAGCTTATCGTGATTAGATTAGTGAGCTAGAGATGCAACTAGTGGCTTTTGAGATGGATAACAAGGTGTCAGGTCTTGATGGTAGAGTTGCTTGCTTTTGATGGCAACCATGACTGATGTAGTTATTTAAGGAGTTAGGTATAGGCCTTTTGTGATCACTTTGTCACACTATTTTCTTAAGATCATAGACTCTAGGTGTTGTATTCGATCATTTGTCCCGTGCATTGTACTTTTTAGCACTTAACTTTGTTCTTATTTATGAATGATGGGTATGCTTATGCAAATGCATGGATGATGATGGTAGTTTATTTCTCATGAGGGCAAGATAATTTCTTATGCATGTTCGTAATGTATGATGATGTTGGGATCTTGCTTATCTATGATGATAGGATTGTCATGCAAAAATGAATATTATTTACTTGTGTTCCAAAAGTATGAATGTAAGATGTATGTTTATATGTAATGCAAATGAATATGTTAAGTGATGTAGATGTAAATTGGTCTTTTGGCTTTTGAGGCTAAGGCAAGAGGCATTTATCTAAAAATTTGGGTTAAAGCCCCTTGGGGAGAGTTAGGTGATTAGTAGTTCTTAGCCATGGTTACTAGGATCAATAGCAAGGGGATCTACTTATCTGAAGAAAAAACCAGAGATCTTTGACAATGATGCGCTAAGCTAATGGCCATTTAAGATGTTTGGAGTTTTCTTTTGAATTAAAGTATGGTGGTTTTAAAAGATAGATTGTGTTGGATGAGATTGGGTTGATAATCAATTTAGGCTTTATTTGAAAAGAAGGTTGACTTACAGGCTTTGGTTTTGGATGGCTTTAGGTAGGCATGTGTCTTAGTAGGAAAAATGAGTCTTTTAGGATTTTTACATGACCATTGGTAGTGGTTGATAGATCCTATAAGTTTTAATACCTTGGAGAGCATCAAGATTCAGTGAGGCTAAAGTACACCTGACATGTCAAGTTGCTGAGCATCTTAAACCCATGTGCAAAACTAGGTTTGAACTGGCATATGGTTGACACCTCTGTTGCCCTTTCATGAGAATTGACTTGTACCAAAATTGTGCTAGGCATGATGCAAGTTTGGCTACTTGTCTATTTATAATCTAGTGATGAATCTAAGAGTGGGTTATAGAAAGTATTCATTCAAGCATATGCCTCATATTCTTATTAGTCCTCTTTTGCCTTAGTGGTTTTCACACAACTAATTGGGCTCTTTTTTTTATGGCTTCAATGATACTAGCTGGTCTTGAGGAGAGAGCTTAGAAACGATAGTAAGAACTATGGTCATGTAATGAGAGAAAATGCAAAGCATGCTTGATGCAATTCATGATGATAAAATGTGTTGCACTTTTCAAAGACATTTTGCATGAATTGGTAATCATTCTTATTTCACTGTAATCATTTAAGAAAAGCACAGGTGCATTCATACAAATTTTGAACTTCAAGTTACCTCTGTCCTTAACTAGCCTTCTTAGGTTTTTTAGTTAAGTATTTTTTCTCTTTCCTTGATTTTTGCCTCAGCTTTTGTTTTTAGTCTACATTCTGAAGCAAGCCAATACTGAGCCATCATATGAAAAAAGAGAGTTAACAATCTCTATGGTAGGTAAAAGCTTTTCATTGGCTCACTTGTGCAAAAGTGCATTAGAATTCAAATATAAGAGGTTTTGAAAGTAAATGAATCAATGTTTTCTTGGGAACCTTTAGATATTACAAGATTAAGTCCTAATTTGATATGCCATAGGTTGAATGTCGACCCACAAGCTACATCTATAATCTAGAAAAATGAAAACATGCCCTTAAAAGGCAAGCAATTATATTTGCAAAAATAGATAAGCTAAAAAATGCATGCTTTATAAGGGAAATCTTTTACCCTAATTGGTTGGCCAATGTAGTGCTGGTCAAATGGAAACTTTGTGTTGATTTCACAAATCTAAATAAAAGTGTGCCCAAAAGATTATTATCCTCTTCCTAACATAGATCAACTTATTGATTCTATCGTAGGTCATGAAATCTACAATTTTGTAGATACATTTATTGGATGTTATTAAATTATAATGTATTATGAAGGTCAAGCCAAAACTGCCTTCATTACATACAAAGGCATATATAGCTATCAGGTCATGCCTTTTGGCCTGAAGAACGCTAGAGCTACCTATCAAAGATTGGTAAACATGATCTTTAAAGAGATGATAGGGAAATTTGTAGAAGTTTATATGGACGACATTATCATCAAATGTTTAAAGGTAGAAGACCATGCCAAGGATGTTAACCAAGTGTTTGATGTACTTTTAAAGCATAGGATGAAGTTAAACCTAGAAAAGTGTGTCTTCAATATTAAAGTGGGCAAGTTTTTGGGTTTTATGGTGTCATAAAGAGGTATATAAGCTAAATTGAAAAAAAATTCAAGCTATTATGAACATGGCTCTTCTAAAAATGATTAATGAAGTCAAAAAAATTGAATGGAAATATCATAACCTTAGGAAGGTTCATCAACTGCTTAGCTAGAAGGTGTATGCCCTCCTTCCAAACATTGAAGGATCTTAAGAACTTCAAATGGATAGATGAATGTCAAAAGGCTTTTGATGACTTGAAGAGCATTCTGAACTCCCCAATGCTATTAAGTAGACCTAATTAAGGTAAAGTCTTATACTTGTACTTATCTACCACTAATGATATTATTGCTTTAGTGTTGGTTAGGGAGAAGGATAGCGAACAGATGCCCATTTAATATGTGCCCAAAGTGTTAGAGCTATTAAACAATGGTATTCAATTGTTGAAAAGATCATGTATGTAATTGTCAAATCTGTAGTAAGACTCCGACCATATTTTTAGGTGCATACAATTATTATCAAAACTGACCTACCACTGCAAAAGGTATTGTAAAAAGCTAAAACCTCTAAAAGGCTTGTAGAAAGGGCAATCAGGCTCAAAGAATTTGATATTCGATATGAACCTAAAAAGGCACTAAAGGCTCCGATTCTAGCTGACTTTATGGTAGAATGTCTAATATACAAAAGATGGCCTCGAAATAGCAAGCAGCAAATAAGAGAGAATGAAAGCTTTATGTAGATGGAGTTGTGGGTTCTGGAGGAGTAAGTGTTGGCATTGTTCTATAAGGCCTAAAATGGGTAAAAATAGAGTACATGGTATGTCTAAACTTCTTCGCCATAAATAATGTTGCAAAATATGAAGCTCTTATTGTAAGGTTGTCAATAGCTAAGGAAGACCATGCAGAATGCCTAGTCATACGTTCTGACTCCTAAGTTATGGCTAATCAAATAAAGGGAGATTTTTATGTGAAAGAGCCATAAATGATAAAATACTTAACGAAAGTTAAATAATTGTTACAGGAAATAGGGAGACACAAGAGAATGGATCCTAGAGCAAGTACCTAGAGCTAATAACATGGAGGTAGCAAACATAATAGCATTAGATGCATAACCTTCCAGAGGTGTTTTCAAAGAAGTCATGGAGCATCCAAGCACAAAAGAGTAATGGACTCTTGTAACAATTTCTTAAGATAATTGGATGAAACCTCCTATCAAATACATGTCTAAAGGTATTCTTCCTACATAAGATAAAAAGTCTAAGAAAATCATTAATATATCTATAAACTATTATTTTCTCAATGGAATTTTGTATAAAAGATCTTATAATTAACCATGGTTGAGATGTATCAGTGCATATGAAGGCACTTATGTATTGACTGAGATACATTAGGGCATCTATAGAGCCCATGAAGCTACAGACTCCACAGTAAGAAAAGCAACCTTACAAGGGTACTTTTGGCCCACAATGCTTAAAGACGCCAAAGACTTGATCAAGAAGTATGAAAAATGCCAAAGCTTTAGTAGAGTCATGTATCAACCCACAGCAAGACAACAGCCTATAAATAGTGTCTGGCCTTTCACACAATGGGGTATAGACATCTTAGGTCGCTTTCTAATTGCCATGGGTTAAAGAAAATTCCTAATGGTGACCATAGATCATTTCACCAAATGGGTGGAAGCTAAACCTTTAGCCACTATCACACCTGGTAAAATTAAAGACCCTTTTATAAATGCATCATTTGTAAATTTGGCATACCTCATGTGTGAATCACAAATATTGGGAAGTAATTTGATTATAAGGACTTTAGGAGTTTTTGTGTTAATCTTAACTATAAACAGCAGGGTTCAGTGCGCGCCCAAGTTTTCAGTGACCACGACATTGTGTGGGATCAAGGCCCACTAGGAAATACAACATGGAATTATAGCCCAAGTTGAAGATGGAGTTAAGACCTGGGACATACTTTTATAGCAACTGGATTCCATGGAGGGCCCCTAGCAGCCTTCCTTAGAGATTGGGTTCAAAAATTGGGTATAAGCTTTCAAGTGCCCATCCAACCTTATGGTTGGCCTCCATTTGTAATTTGTGTTCTACTATTTTTAATTATTTAATTATTTCTTTATTAACAAACGATTTGCAACTGGCTCTAAACAATTTCACAATTTAGTCCAAGTTTGGATTTAATTCCAATTACATGCAATTTAAGTGTCATTCACAACATCTATGATAAATTATAAACATTCATCAAATAAAATAAGTGCACATGTAAAGAAATAAGGGAAGAGAAATGAATTATAACCCTTTTTCATGCAAGCAATAAATAAATAAATGAAGTTGTATAAAATAAAATAAATGCACACACAAAAAAAGCAGCGATGAGAAAAGAATTACACCCCTTTAATCATGCAAGATAAACAAAATAAAAGAATAGAAAATAAAATAAAATAAAGAAGAATTTCATAAACTGAAGTTGGCTAGTTGGTGACTAAATTGTCACTTAAAATTATTCCTAAAAGTTAAATTTATAAACCCAAAATAAAGACTTATAAAATAAACCACAAAATTAAGTTCTTTAAAAATAAAATAAAATAACTTAATTAAATCATATAAATACCAACATATGAAATAGATATATAAGATAATATAATGGAACTTTTCAAATTACATAAATATCACAATAGAGGAAAAATAATAAACCCATAAAACAAACAAAAAACTAAAAATTACAAAAAAGCAATCCATGAAACCAACAAATTTAGCATTAAATTAGCAAAGTAACAACATTAAAATTAAAAGATGAATGGATTCAAAGCATATCAAAAGATCCTAAACATGCAAATGAATATAAATTAATAATTTAATTTGATTAAAAAAAGATATACAGAGTTAAAACATATTTGATAAACATGAACATAATGAAATCAAAACAAAAAATAAAGAGGATAAATTAAAAATAATTTTGTATTCTAAAACTATGGTGGCGCCTTACCACAATTAAGCACCGCCTAAGTGCAATGGGGTGTCACCTTATCGTATAAGCGACACCTTATTCCATTTCAAAGAAAAAATTCATTTTTGATTTTTAGATGTGAAGTAGAAATGATTTTCACAAAAGAATGATTCTCAAATCAATTAATCATAGAAATCATGCACACAAACAACCCAACTACACTTAAGTCATAAAAATAATTCCACTTGAAATTGAAACTAGATAAAAGAATCAAAAAATGAAAATAAAGGGGTTACTATATTTGTAGCTTAACTCACAGCTCCAATCTTAGCCCTCTGAAGTTTTAGAATGATTGCTAGTAAGTCTTAAGCAATGTTAAGCCAACCTTTTAACCTTATCAAACCAAAGCCCTTTGTGGTCTTCACTTTCTTGTTGTTCTTCTTCTTTACTCTCAGAACCCTCTTATTTTACTACTTCCGCTCTCTCTTTCTATTGTTTTTAGAACTCTCTATATTTTTCTTCTCAATTCTCCTTTTTTTTCTTCTGTGCTCATCCTCTCTTTTTAAATCTTTCCATCTCCTTTAATGCTCTCATTCTTTCCTTTTTAATTTTCTTAACTTTTTCAATTTTAGTAACAATCTTTGGCAAGTTAGTAACTTCCTCTCATGCTAACAAATGGAGAAAATTACGTTATAACGTGATTTTCTCCATTATTTTAAAAATAGCGTAGAATTACTAAGGCATCGCCTCAACATTGAGGTAGCTATCTCATCATTGAGGTGTTGTCTCATCACTAAGGCATCGTCTTAGTGGGGGTCCACTAAGCTACATGACCATTTAGAGAGAAAAGGATTGGGCTTTACACTCTTAGGCTTACTTTACTCATTTTCCATCATTAGGCCTTCGTTTTTAGGTTGGCCCCATGTTTTAACAGTTTACCTCTACTTTTTCAGAAATTGAAATCCAAACAATGAAATAAGATTTATAAAAAAAAAAGAATAGGTGCAAACAATGAAAAAGATAAAGAAGAAGATATCTAGAAGATATTTATGCACCATCATCCTCAGAATATAACCAGTGAGGTGTTTTCCACAAATATTGCACACATCATGCATCGTCAACCTCAGGGTACAACCTGAGAGGTGAACTGCTGATACTTCAATCAGAAAACTCTCTCTTATGCTCTATCAACATTAGGTTATAACCTAAGAGGTGAAATTCTAATACTTTGATTAAAAAGCACTATCTTTTGCACTGTCAATCTCAAGGTACAACCTAAGAGGTGAAATTTTAATACTTAAATTAAAAAACTCTATCTTTTGCACCATCGACCTTGGGGTACAACCTGAGAGGTGAAATATGAATTCAATACCATCAGCCTCATGATACAACCTAAGAGGTAATTATAAATTCTTATGTTGTCAGCCTTAAGGTACAACCTGAGCGGCTATTGTGAATTCTATACCGTCAGCCTTAGGGTATAACCCAAGAGGTAATTATGAATTCTTGTGCCATTAACCTCGAGTTACAACCTGAGAGGCAATTATAAATTCTTGTGCCATCAGCCTTGGGGTACAACCTAAGAGGTAATTATGAATTCTTGTGTCGTTAGCCTTAGGATACAACCCAAAAGGCAATTTTGAATTATTGGATACAACCTAAAAGGCAATTTTGAATTATTGTGATGTTAGCCTTGCGGTATAACCTGAGAGGCAATTGCAAATTCCTGTGCCATCCGCCTCAGGGTACAACTCGAGAGGCAATTATGAAATAACAATATCATCACATGAGATGGGAGATTTATAACCACTTCTAGCTCTAGGCAAGGTCAACTAAAATGTGCCATATAGCTTCTAAGGTGTCAAATGAGGTAAATCTAAACAAGTTTGTAGCCCTATAGGTCTAATAAAGGATTAATGAAATTATGCCATGTAGCCTATGGGGCATCATATAGGACCAATCAAAATGTACCTGTAGCCTCTGGGGTGTCAGGCGAGGACAATCAAAATATGTTAATATAGCCTCTAGGGCATCATGCAAGGATAATCAAAATATGCCAATATATCCTCTATGGCGTCATACAAGGTCAATTAGAATAAGCTATGTAGCCTCAAAGGCATTAGATAAGGTTAATTTAAATAAAATTTCTAATCCACGGCATTAAATAAAGTCAATCAAAATGTGCCATATAGCCTCTAGGCCATCAGGCAAGGTCAATCCAAATAAGCCATGTGACCTCACGGGCATCAAGCAAGGTCAAATAAAAATATGTCGCATAGCATCTGGTGTGTTAGAAAAATCATGACATTTTATGTACCGAAGCTAGCTCACTTTTAGGAAAACACATTCAGAAAAAGTTCAAAACTAGTGTATGCATGATCATGATCTTTGAAAGCTTTCACAAATGATCTAATAATAAAAGCTCGTGTGGCGTATGCAATGTGTACAAAAAATATACAATGTTTTAATGTGCATATGTATGAAAATGATTTTTTTAAGACAATTTCATATATGCAAAAGCTAATAATCAAAAACCAAAGAATCCTAAATGACTCTTTATGCATCAACTAGCCAAATGCCTTTTTAGTTAAGAGCTAATTTTCAAGAACTGGCCCTTATTATATCAAAAAAATTTTAATAAAAAAATTGAGTTTATTAGTGACTATCATTGAGACTAGTATTATCATATGGAATAGAAATTAAGACCCTTTCATGATCAAATTGGAATGATAACAATAAATGCTCTCTGCTTAGTCACCTTCTTGGAATGCTTCACTATCATAGAATGGTAGTATTTGACCTTCTGTTTGCCCCTAGTTTCTGTCACTCTTGAGGTTTATATAATCTTAAAAATTGCCCCCCTAGTTGAGGAATTTGATAGACCCTATCACTCTCGCACCATAAAATAGAAACTTATGATTTCTCAAATTGCTCTTCTTAAAATGAAAATGCAACCAACTTTATTTTATGTTACCTCTTTTGCTTAGGTTACCCCTTTTGGGAGTTTTCAAACTTAGCTAGGTCTTTTCATTTTTCTTCTTTTTATTTTCCCTCTTTTGCCTAGGCTGCTCCTTTTCTAGGAGTTTTCAACCTAGCTGGGTGGTTCCAAATTCATGATGATGATTGACTACTATTTTATTATGCTTAATGTTCATGTTGCCACTTTACTGTTGATCACTCAATGCTCTTGTTGTTGATGTCACTCATACTATTGATTGCTACAAAACTTGTAAAATGTCCATGTCTGACACTTCACGTGCTAACATTATATCAGTCATGACTATCTTCACATGATAACTCCTTGGTTATAATTAGGCATGCTACATTATGCTTGTTATTTATTAGCCCTTTGTGGGTTTTCTGATCAACTATTTTTCAGCTCACATTTGGTTGAATTTTAAAATTGGTACCACATAGAATTAACTTTTCAAATATGGGGGCACAAACGAAGACTTCTTTCCTTTTCATTTTTCTTTGTTCTTTTTTCCTTTTTTCTTCTTTTCTTTTCTTTTTTCTCCTCTTTATTTTTCTTTTCTTGCTTTTTTCTTTCTTTTTTGTTTTTTTTCTTTTTCTTTTTTGTTTTTTTCTTTTTCTTTTCTTTTTTAGTAAGCATGGTGAATTCATTTTAGGAAAAGCTGAGGTTAAAAGTGCCCAAAGGAAAATTGAAAGTCAATTATGACATTTAGCCCTCTTATTTAATGTGGTTTTTTATTTTTATTTTTTAATCTCTCTCTCATCTAAGCATAACATAATGTGCATAATCATAATAAATTCATAATCATGTAAATTAGGCAATAAAACATCTATTAGCACAAAAGAAAATATTGTTTTAAATGATTATAGCATAAGAAATTATTCAAAGATAATAATCAATCATTGGTACTCAAATTCAAGTTGGCTTCAATTTTTACCCTAAAATGGTATAAATCTTTAAAGTTCCTTATGCCCATATCCTTCAATTTACTAGCCAAAGGTGGAATACAAGCTTATATGGCCATGATCAATTGGTCTGATTCCACAGGTTTATGCTTCATTTGGGCCAACTTTCCTCTCTACCTATTTAAAAAGCTTGTGAAAGGTTCACCTAATCCTTGCTTTATTCTTTGTAACTCTTAAAGAGAGACTTCAAATTATGAATTCAGCCCATACTACTTAATGAAAGCTAAACATAAGTCCTTCCAATCTTGCAGAACATGTGTGTTGACTTTAATAAGTTATCAATGTTGAGTTTGATCTTAACAAACTTAATTTTAAGCAGCTAATGTGTTTTCTCAAGTGTGTATAAGTTAGGAATCTTTTGGAAGTTAAAACAATGATGAATTATCAAAACAAAATCATCTCAAAAAGACATCACAAGCACTATCTCGATTGGACTCAAGACACAAACCAAATTGCACATTATTGGCAATTTTAGAACCTATCCTGAGCTTAGTCCTGACCGGGTCCAAGCCCAGGAATGAAAAGGTGAAATCTACTCAAATGGACTTTAGGACAGTGAATATCCCGATTAATGTCCTGATTGGGACATTGCCCGAGACCAAACAATTCCGATCAGGATCTAGTTCTACGACATTTTGATTTTTAAGCAAAACTAATCCCGATCTATATCCTGACTGGACCATGCTTGAGACTAGAGAAATTTAAAACTAAAATGGCTATTTTTTAATGTTCTGACTATGACTGATGAAATCCCAACCAAGAATAGACATATCATAGCTCAAAAGTCCAAATTTCATTCAACTGGACTTTGATTTAGTTGGAAACAAAAGTATTGCTTCCAATAGTTATAATTAAATTGCTCAAGTATAAATATAACCTTAGAAGATTATTTTAAGCTTAAGAAACTTTTTTATTCATTATATACTTTCAAGCATTCAATTAAGCTCTATAAACTCTTTCATAATTCATTTTATTTTTATATAACTCTTGTCAGAGTTAGTGAGTGTTAGAATATAAATTTTTATTCTTCCATTTTCTAGGATTAGAAAATGGGAAGTGAGATTCTATTCTAAAGGAATTAGTTTAAGTGTTTGACCATTAAAACACTTGGGAATTTGGTTTTAGTGTAAGCCTTTGAAAACACTTGTGTATCAATTTTTGAGTGACCCTTGAAAACTCAAGTTGTAAGGTTGAAAAGTGAGCTACAAAACTCTTATGTAATCTTAATCTTGTAAATAAGATTGTGGAGAATTGAAAATCCTAACTTAGGGATAAGTTAGGTAGAGACGTAGGATTGTTGCGAATCCAAACTCCTTAAATTCTTGTGTTCATCATTCTTCCTTCTCAATATTTTTTTTTAATTCTTGCTCAAATCTTTTAATTTCTTATTATTGTTCGATAACCCTATTCTCCCCCCCCCCCCCTCTAGGGCACTTTCAATATGTATCGAGAGTGTAGTACTACTTAATAGTAGCTCCTTCCAAAGATAATGGAAATTATTTAACAATCTAAGCTTCAAACAACCTGGTGGCCTTCGTATAGGTGACATACTATTTTGTGTGCAGGTCAAGATCATTAGTGCTAGAGTACTTCTTCATATTTAGGAATTTGTATTTTAGGGGCAACATTTCTTCCTCCTCTAAATACAGGTTGAGGTCTGTAAAGTTAGGATTGACCCCATGATTTTTCATCACAAACTGTAGTTGATCCATTTATCTTTTTATGTCTTTCATCCATTCTGACTCAGTTGGATCCACTAGTGCTTTTTCTTTTAGTGGCTCACTAAGAACGACTATAGTTTTAGAGTCTTCTTCACCAAAGGGCATCTTCCCTACCATCTCAGCAACCATGTCTCTGATCATTTGTCATGTCTCATTCCTAATCTCTTTTAAAAGTTCTTTCTTAAAAGATTCAACATCAAAATTAGATGATCTTGCCATTCAGCTCCCTTGTGAAATGGTCTCAATTTATTGATTGGATATTTGATATTAGTGGGCCAAATTTATCTTTGATCTATTCCAAATAGAAAAAGGCTTATGGCTAGAAAAAATGCATTTTTGAAAACTATAATGAATGTCATGTATGCAAAATTATTTATTATTTTTTTTTATTTTTTATTTTTTTATAATTTAAAAAGGAAAATAAACAAACAATTTACAAAAAAAAAAACAATTTTATACATGATCACTACCACCCTTATTTCTCCCACACATATATTCAATAGCGAGTTTATTGCCCTAGGATCTTTTGTCTAGGTTTTAATTATCAATGGGGGATAACAAAACCAATGTATGCAAGCAAGGCTATTAAAATGATACAAAACATATTTGTTAATGGGCATGAAAGGCCCAATCTCAACATGTTTCCCTTATGATGGGCCAGCTTTTATCCAAATGATTACTATATGGCATCAACCATATGCGTTTAGGGAAAGCCTAAGGGTAGTTGCTAAGTTGCTATATAGGCTGAGTCTTGGGTAAGAAGGCTTCAGCTCCTACAGCTATATACCGTCATTATATCTCCCCACTCAAGAGTCTGTGTGATGTGGATAAGTACCTACTATGAGTGATAATAGCCAAGAACCTTACCACCAGGTTTGAGTGAAACATAGGCAGCGAAGTAATGACTATAATCAGGGATTTTTAGAATTATGTGCTTAATGTGTGAAAAGGTGTTGGTGAATGCAAAAGAAATACTAAAACAATTAAAATGATAAAACACAAAACACTGGAATTAGTTTCTCTATCCCCAGTGGAGTTGCCACTATAAGCAGCAGGGTTCAGTGTGAGCATAAGTATTCGGTGATCATAACATTGTGTGGGCTTAGGGCCCACTATAAAATACAACAAGGGCTTATAGCCCAAGCCAAAGATGGAGTCACTACTCGGATGAGGCCCTAGACACATTTTTACAGCAATTAGATCCTACGGAGGGCCCCCATCAGCCATCCTTAAAGATTAGGTTCAGAAACTAGGTATGGGATTTTGAATGTCCACCAAATCTTGCAGTTAGCCTCCGTTTGTATTTTATGTTCTATTATTTTTAATTATTTAATTATTTCCTTATTAACATACGATTTGCAATTGCCTCCAAATAATTTTCAAATTTTACAATTTAGTCCAAGTTTGGATTTAATTTCAGTTACATGCAATTTAAGTGTGATTCACGACATTTATGAGAAATTATAAACATTCAGCAAATAAAATAAAATAAAATAAAAAATAATAAAATAAGTGCACAAGCAAAGAAATAGGGGAGGAGAAATGAATTACAACCCTTCACATGCAAGCAACAAATAAATAAATGAAGTTGTATAAATAAAATAAATGCACACACAAAGAAAGGAGGGAGGAGAAAAGAATTACACCCATTAATCATGCAAGATAAATAAAATAAAAGAACAAAAAAATAAGAATTTCATAAATTGAAGTTGGCTAGTTGGTGATTAAATTGTCAGTTAAAATTATTCCTCAAAGTTAAATTAACTAACCCAAAGTAAAGACCTACAAAAGAAACCACAATGTTAAAGTTCTTTAAAAATCAAATAAAAAAATTTTAATTAAATCCTATAAATAACCAATATATGAAATAGATACAAAGATAATATGAAGGAACTTATCAAATTACATAAATATCATTAACAAAATAAAAATAATAAACCCATAAAACAAACGAAAAACTACAAATTAAAAAAAAAATCCATGTAACTAAATCATAAAAGACAAATTTAGCATTATATTAACAACGTAACAACATTAAAATTAAAAGATGAATCGATTTAAAGCATATTAAAAGATCCTAAACATGCAAATGAGTGTACATTAATAATTTAATTTGATTAAATAAGAAAAGATTGCAAAAAAATTAAATCATATTTGATAAACAAAAGCATAATGAAATCAAAACAGAAAACAAAAAGGATAAATTAAAAATAATTATGTATTCTAAAACTATGGTGGCACCTTAACATAATCAGGTGCCGCTTGAGTACAATGGGGTGATGCCTTATTGCATTTTCAAGGAAAAAATCATTTTTGATTTTCAGAAATGCAGTAGAAACAACTTATAGAAAAGAATGACTCTCAAATCAATTAATCACAGAAATCATGAACACAAACAACCTAACTACTCTTAAGTCCTAAAAATAAGCCCACTTAAAATTGAAACTAGATAAAAGAATTGAAAAATGAAAACAAAAAGTGTTACTGTATTTGTAGTTCAAGTCTGAGCTCCAATCTTGGCACTCATAAGTTTTAGACTGATTGCTAGTGAGTCTTAAACAGTGTTAAGCCAACCTTTTCTCCCTGTTAAATCAAAGCCCTTTGTGATCTTCACTTTCTTCTTATTTACTCTCAAAACCCTCTTTTTTTACTACTTCAACTCTCTTTCTCTTTCTATTCTATTTCAAAATTCCCTATCTTTTTCTTTTGAATTCTCCTTTTTTTCTTCTATGCTCAACCTCTCTTTTTTAACCCTCTCCCTCTCCTTTAATGCTCTTATTCTTTCCTCTTTAATTTTCTTAATTTTTTAGTTTTTAAAGAATCTCTCCCACTTCCCACGTTCTTTGGCAAGTTAGTAACATCCTCTTATGCTAATAGATGAAGAAAATTATGTTACAACATGATTTTCTCCATTATTTTAAAAACAACTAAGCATCGCTAAGGTGTTACCTCACCTCAACATTGAGGTGTCGCCTCAGTGAGGCCCACTAGGCTATAAGCCCATTTGGAGAGAAATGGACTAGGCTTTACACTCTTAGGTTTATTTCACTCATTTTTCATCATTGTGCCTTTGTTTTTAGGCTGGCCCAAGCCATATGTCAATATTAACATTAAATTATACTTCTCTGTTGTAGCCCATCCATAAACTAATGGAATGGTAGAAGTTACCAATTGTACCATTCTTTAAAGACTCAAGAAACAGCTAGATTAGGCTAAAAGGTTATGGGTAGATGAGTTGCACAATGTCTTATGGGCCTACAGAACCACACCTCGAGTTTCCACAAGTGAAATGGCCTTCTCATTAACCTATGGAACTGAGGTAGTCATACTTTAAAAGTTAAAAGTCCCAAACTATTAAACCATGTGTTTCCATGAATTGGAAAATATATAAGCCTTGAAGATAAATTTAGACCTTTTGGAGGCAAAGCATGAACAAGCAATAGTTCGAATGGCTACTTACATGCAAAAAATGGCAAAGTATCATAACCAAAAAGTAAAACAGAGAAGCTTCATTAAAGTTGTCCTAGTGTTGAAGAAAATGGAAATAACCAAAGCAGATACAGGCACTAGAAAGTTAGGAGCTAATTAGGAGAGTCCATACAAGATCATCAGAGTAGTGGGACTTGGCACCTATAAGCTTCAAAGCATGAAAGGAAGAGACTAACTGAGAACTTGGAATATTGAAAATCTCAAGAAGTATTTATAGTAGTTTTAATGATTATGCTTTTGATGTTCATATTTAGGCTGGTGAGGGTAGCTTGATTTCTTATTTTATGTTTTTAAATTCCCTAAAGTATGGTTGATATAACCTCATAATTATTTTTGAATTCCCTAAAAAGAACAGTTGGATTCAAAAGTCCTAACATAAATACACCTGATTATCATTGAAAATATCTTTCTCTTCATTTTTTGGTCTATAAATATTTATGTTCTTAAATTATATAGCTCAAGGTAAAAGTACACTTTCAGATGGTGGAAGCCACTTTACTGCCATATGTAATCGTTTATAAGTATTTAAGGCCCCTTGTGCCCACATGAGTGGCCACTATGGATATCTCCCCATGATACTAAAACAATAATAAAAGAGCTTAAGGCAATCCATATACCTATTAAAATAATAGACCAAAAATATTTATAACATTGTTGTAAGATAATTAAGCTTGCATACACTAAAAATAAAGCAGTTTAGAAACATTAGGTGCATCGCACCAATTAAAACTTCTAAAATAAAATTAACGGTAGATATAAGTGCATAAATACTATTCATAAATTTGAAAGGAATATATAAGGAAATCATTGGGCAAGATTGTTGCCTGAATCAGCATTAATAATATTTTTGCCACCATCGGCCCTTGGCTCTCTTTTATATGAAAGCTCAACATCTTCCACAAAACCATAATCATTCTTAAGAAATGCTTTTTGCATTCCAAAATGATTTTTGTCCTATAATCATCTATGGTTTGCAAAGGTGCTCCATAGCAGCAACCTCTTACTGTTTGGCATAGTTTTGATCCTGAAGCAAGGAAGCTTCCTTCTCTTCAAAAAATGCAGCTTTCCTATTAGTAGTAGATATCTCCTCTTCCAAATGTTAGATCTTCTTCCTCAGTTCGATTTCAGTCTTCAAATCTCGTTCTTGCTTCTTTTCCTACTCTATCTTTTACTCATTCAAATTAATGGTAATTTTACCAATTTGATTCCTATACATATGTGATCTTTCAGTAAGCAAAGATAAGGAATTCATCACCTATAATTAAATCAAAACATAAGATATCAAAACTTAAAGAACATTGTAGATAGAAATATATGTATAATAACCCGTAAAAGATGGTATCTCCAGAGTTAATCAAATATGTAACTTGTTAAATAAAAAGCTTTGATTCATCCTGTGGTAGCAAAGAAAAGACCGAAATCACACCAACAACAAGTGACATGCAAATAGAGGCCTTCATACCAGATTACTTACATAGAGAAGAATGCACATTGGAAACTAAAATTACTTTATTTGAACTCTCAGAGAACTCCAAATTTAGCTTTTTTGGAGAAGTGACATCTAGTGGATTTATTAGAGCATCTTGCTTCTCAAAAATAGTCTTTTCAGACCTTAGGGAACTTGAACAGTCAAGGTGACACTAAAAGCCTTTTCATTAGCTTTGCATCTCATTGATCTTCTTATAATCCATATTTGCAGGTAAAATACCTGATGAATATAGCAAATCAATACATTATCTTCCAAAAAAAGAAGAAGCTAAAGTACCATCTTCAATAGGGCAACTGTTCTTTTTCCTTTTTCTTAAATCCATCATCTTCCCAATATAATTTTTATCTCAGTAAGGGCACAAGCATCTATAACTCCAAGTTGGGTTAATTTAAGGAAAGACTCAATAATTTTAGAGTCTCATTTTTCTAAAGCTAATTTCTTGTCTGAATCATAGGAAGTGGTCCACCTAGTTCTAAAACCCCACTTAATATCACTCTCTAAAATAAAATAAAAAAATTCATTTCGATAATTTTTTGTATATAAAAGTTTACTAAAAAGACTTTTAGAATGAGGAAGGAGAATGGGTGGAATTTCTCAGTCAACCAATGTATAAAATGACTTAGTAATCCTGTAGTTAACAGGAATTTTGTGTTCTACAGATAACATACCTAAACCTATGATCATCCTCCAACTATTTGCGTTTAATTGACTCAAAGTAATGTTAAACTTTTTGAACACATAAACATAAAATAGTGAAAGAGGAAACCTAACCCTTGTCTTCAAGATTTCCTTATAGACCAAAATGCATTTTGGCCTAATATCATCATAAACGCTAATTTATGAGCTATGAACATACATCTTATAAGAAGAAGGAATCAAGTATGTTTTTCTTAGTAATTCTAAATTATTTACATGTAAAATAAAGGAAAATTAATAGTTGCAGGACCCCTAACTGAGCCAGTAGTACCCTTCCACAATCTCAGTAAAACTGGATTGAACCCTAGATCTACTGTGAAAGCAAGACCTAGTCCTATTGGCAGGCCCTAAGGGGGAAGAGCTCCTAGAGACTCTATTTGTACCACACCTAAACAATTAGAAGAAGAAGAGGAAAAAGGCAACTTCACAACTTTAGTCATGAGTAAAACAAAAAAGAGAAGGGAAAGCACTTACAGTTTAGAGGATTTTCTCTCTGAAGGAAGCAGTTTTCTTTCTCTTGTAAACGCAAATGATAATGAGGAACAATAGTACTGCAGTAAATAGACTTGTTGAGAATAAGAAACCGTAGCTATATATGGCTATTAAAATTTGATATTTGAAAAACCAAAGTTATCTCGGTAACTAATATATTTGAAAAACCAAAGTTATCTCTGTAACTAATAGATTAAAATTTAAAATTCAAATTCTGACAGGTATAGTAGAGTGAAAGGTGGTAAATAACCAACTTAAATACCACCTGCAGAAGCATAATCATCACATGAGTTAAGGCGCCTCTAACTTGCAAAAATTATTTTAAGACAGAACTTATTTTAATAAAAAAAAGGACTTTTCAAAAAATAATAACAACAATAATAAAGCCAAAAAGGAGATTTTTGACCTTTTTGGGTGAGGGACATATGATGACATAAGGAAAATTCAACTCTCATAAAACAAGGTCGAAGTCATAATTGAGTTAGCAAAACTTTGACTATGTTTGCAACCTAATGTTATCTGCAGATAGGATAACCTGTGACTTGAAGCCTACGGAATTTAAAAGTTGCCCACTTTTCAACCACTAACTCAACTAACAGACCGGTTCCCATTTTTACTCCAACATATTCACACTACTCCTACTTAGTCAATAATTCCTCTACAAATGGTAACTACTTTACCTTTATATAGAATCCCAATCTAATAAGGTATATCATCTAACTCCCAATCATATTAATTCCTTTCCATTTTCAAATACTCTTTTAACTTAATCATTGGAGTGGGATCACCATGATCTCATTTGGCCCTATTCTTACATTTTTGTCTTCCATATCAACCAATCAACTTCGTTCCTCTCTCATCAAAGTAGGAGTTCAAGGAGACCCTTTTATCATGAATACTACACAATTGGTGAAAAAGTAGAAGAGGAAGACTGCATTAAAAAGAAAAGGAAGACTCTGTTAAAAAAAAAAAAAGTAAGAGGCATTAATAGAAAAAAAAAAAAAAAAAAAGATGTGTTTTCGCATGATGGACCCTATATATATATATATATATATATATATATATATATATATATATATATATATATGTTGGATATTCTGTCATAGACTACTGTTTCTAATTGATCGTAAATGAATCGAAGGAACATTGAATTTAGTATAAAGGAACATACTATAAAAACTGGTTTGAAGAATTTACACATGGTGCTTCAAAAAATAAAATAAAATAATTTGATTCCACGGTAACTGAATATCAATGTTTTTTAACGAAAAAATGATAATTTTAGTATCCCAACTTTTTAAAATTTAACATTTGAGTGCCCTAACATCTGTTTTTTACAATTGAGTGTGTCAATATCTTAAAAAATTACAATTAAATGCTTTTTGCAGGTAACTGATTACGTGGTAATTTTGGACCTCATTAAATCGCTGACATGGAAGGCCATGTTAGTGAAGTGGATGCACATGATGTGCATATGATGGAGGGTAAAGATAAAATGACAAAAAAAAAAACCCTTCTTGTATTACTAACTAAAGAAATGTAAGTGGCCACAATATCTCTCTCTGCACCACTATCACACCACCAAGAACAATAAAAATCTTTAGATTTGTAGAATCTGTACTTACCACCTATTCTCCACTACCCTCTTCCTCAACCGCTGCCACCACCATCGCCAAGTCCCACCACCAACACATGCCAGTACCCATCTCCCCAATATTTAAGTGTATATTTATCACTCCATTTTCTTTTTAAGCTTTTGCTTATTTTTGTTCATTATTATAGTTACATAAACAAAAACAGATACTATGCAATAATAATAATAATAGCAACAATAATTAAGCTTCCTTTTTGTTTCTTTTTTGTTTACAGTTACAGTGTCTTCCTCTGAACCAACAACATCAGGTTCAGGAACATGAGAATAACATTGTTCTTGTAGTTGTTCCTTGCCAATATCAACATATGAATAACTTGTCTTTCCTACTAAATCTTTAGCTCCATAAGCTTAGAATCTTTCAATCCTGAGTTGAACTCGACTACTTGTTCTTAGAGCACAGTTGTCAAATTTGTTTGTGTTAAAAATAAAAAAGAGAGAGAGATAGAGATAAAGAGAGCACAAACTATAATATCGTTTACATCTCTCCTGGATAAAGTTGAACGTTCCATCTCAAAAGAATCAATGCGACCAACTACTTGGTACGCAATCTCCTGAAGTTCTGCAATGCATACATGAGGTTCTTGTTAGAAATAAAGAGAGGAGCACTTTACTTGTTGGTGTATGTGCTTATCAGAAAAGGGAAAATAACAATTTTCACAGGAGATGCATTTTCACGAGAGATGAATTGAAAGTGAAGGAGGATGAAGGTGAAAGGACCTAAAATTAAAGGGAAAAATAAGATGGTATCCAATGGGCAATATTGTCTTTTCATACCTATAACTCACACATTTCACATGTGCAAATGCCAGCAGTTTTATTCAACTATTCTAACACCTCAGCATCAATAAAATAGAAAATTATTGTTAACCTGTAAAAAGCATTTAATTGTAATTTTTTAACAAATTGACACACTCAATTATAATAAATAAATATTTTAAATTTTAAAGAATTCGGATACCAAAATTGTCATTTTCCCTATTTATTAATTAAATAATGAATTTACTGAGACATATGACCAGCACAGAAAAAATTGATGGAAAATAGATTCATTTATGATCAATTAGAAACAGTAGTCTATGTCAGAATATCTAGATAGCCAAACACTTGATCCATAAAAAGCTTTTATAATTCATCGCATACCATATGGTTTTTGGCACACAAGCGCTAGTGTGGAAGGATTGATGAAACCCTGTTAGCAGCTTTGACTTGTTAGGTCTTTGAATGTATGGGACACTACATCTTCTTTCATTTTATTTTATTTTATTTTTTTGCGCCTCCCTTTCATTTAATTAATTGGTTAACATGTTGTGCACAATAGAAATAGGATTGATTAACTAAATATTTAAAAACAAATCAACAAAAAAATGAGGAAAAAGAAGAAAGGATAGATTTAAAGAGGAAATAAGAGATGCAAATGTGAAAAAGTTACTAGAAGAAGATTAGGGGATAGTAACCAAAGTTGAATTGTTAAACTCATCGAAGCAGTTGTCTAAACATAGAATTTATAAATGTGTGAAGGGCATCTAATAACATGATTCTGCAATGCACAGTTTACTTTTATGCACGAGAAAATATTATCTTGGCTTCCACCACCTACAACAGCATCTTACTAACAAGGTGAACAATGCTTTTGAACCGCTCCTCGAGCAAACATTTATCCATCTGTACCAATGGTTTCCCTGCCACCTAACATCTAACACAATCAGAGACACAGTGTGCCATCATTGATCTGCCTTCTTCAAGTTCAAGCAAGGATCTGTTGCTTGGCTAAACAGCTCCTGGACGTGCTTTAATTCTTTTTCTAGAAGCAAAAAATAAATAAATAAACACATCAAAGTGGACAGAACATTAACTCTAACGTAGAATCAGCAGAAGTAAAAGAGGAAAAGACACAAGGAACGCCAGCATATGCCATTGCATTTGCAATATATTGCAGTTAAATAAATTATAATCTCAATGGACACATGAATTAAAAATTTGTCTTGCTTGTTTTTTTTCCATGGTTTTCTTCTGCCTCTTGCTCTCTATTATTCGATTATTGGAAAACATGTTCCTGCAGACCTTTCTTTATGAATGAGGGCCATGCATGCACACATATATGGGGCAAGTCTGCCCATGGGCACCAATAACCTGAGTCTCTTAAGACATCCTTCTTTTTGTTAAATTTATTTATCCCTTTGTTTGTTTACTTAGTGCACCCCTAGAAAGGAATTGTGATATGAGATTTGATCTCATGAGCAGAAGTATCCTGAAAAAATATCCAAACTGACAATAATTTAAGCATACAAATAAACTCTGTAGGAATTACCCGCAGCTTCTTCCTGTTACCTTCGGAGTTCCTGGCCTGCAACATCGATTTCAGCCTGAACCATAGATCACAAAAAAACCATTTAAAACAAGAAGAAAAGCTACATAAATTTCAAACTAGGCAAAGCAGTTGTCTCCATACCTTCAGTTCTGCAATCCTTACCAGTTGAGCTTCCTCGCCTCCGTCAGCTAATCGAAGTGCCACCACCAAAGCGTCAAACTTTAACAATGAACATCCAGCAGTTATATGATTACAGATAAACAACAAAAAATTAACATTAGTTGATGATATATCGGAAGCTATAAATTCTAAATGTTTCTGGACGCAAACTGCTGTTCTCCACACAGGACTCACATGTTGGCTTATATAAAGCAAATGAAGAAAACACAATCTGGGACCGATAAAAAAAAATAAAATTCGTAGGATCACTAAAAATAAAATCCATCATCTTGTTTGGGAAGTCAAAAAATGCAAGAATGGATTGAAATAGAATTCTATTTAATTCTCATATTTGGAAACTCCATAGCTTATTTGCTGGAATTCAACCGCTTTCAACTTAAAAACAACATAGGCAATCATGCAGAAAATGACATAATTCAGGGATAACTAAATTCAATTCAACTCTATCAAATGCTGTGCCCCAAACAAGGTGTATATAAAGCCAATAGTGAGAGAATTAAAGAGAACAACAAACCATGTTATTGAAGTAATCCTCCAACTTAACGTTCTTGCCACCTCTAGAGAACGGCAATGATAAATATTTGTTCTTCGACTACACAATTGTTCCAAGTAGCTTCAATTAACCTTTCAATTTTAAAGTGAAAAGGCCTCAAGTCAGTAATCAAATTTACGAAGAAAAAAATTAAAAATCAATTGATAAAGAACCGTACGAGCATTGGAGAAAAAGCACAAAAAGGAACCTAGGGAAAGTAGACATAAAGAATTGGATATTTTAGTTCTTAATAAGTCTTTGAGTTCCCCAATCTTGCCACTGAAGACAACAACAGCAAGGAGTTTTTGTGATACGGATCAACAAACTTTGAATAAATTTGCAGAACAATAGATAATATATATAATTTATTATTGTTATTATTATTTAATTTTTATTTTTAGAATTTAACTTTCCTATATTATTAGGGATTTAATTTCCTACCTTAATTAAAATTGTTTTTATTTTATTTCCTAATTAAAATTAGGATTAGGGTTGGTAGGTTTGTGTTACCCTATAAATATATAAGTTTTAGAGCTATATGAGTTAGTTTTTAGTTATCAATAAAATTCTCTTGGAGACGTAATTATCTTTTTCTCCAAATTTTCAGTATTCTTTTTGAATCAACGAATATTTGATATCTATTTCCTGATATTCTTGTTGAATCAACAGATTGTAGAAGATTGTTTTCCGGTATTTGTGTGTAAATCAACGGACTACAATATGTATCCTATTTGTTCTTTTATTTTATTTTATTTTTATTCTTATTTTTTAAAACTTCCCCTACATCAATTGGTATCAAAGCCGAATGATGCAAGCAGCATAGGGGAACAAGCCCTCCAATTCATGCACAAATTTGACAAATTATGATAGTGGCAATTTTGTAATTTTGAGCAAGTTCCAAGTATTAGATTTAGGCGATTCAAAACCTAATTTATGTGGAAACGGGCCAACGGTTCAAAATCATGAGCTTTGCTCATAAAATCCATCACTTTTCAGTCAAATTCTATCGTTTAGGCCCTTAAACGAGAAATTTTGTTATTTCCTATTTTTTAGGATTTTATTTTCCTATTTTTGTTTAGGATTGTTTGAAAATTTACTATTTCAGCTTTCCTTGTTATTGTTGGACGGCAATTTTATGATAATTTGAATTCTCTCTTATTCTTTCAAAATTTCTTGAAATTTTGATGCCTATAGTCTAAATCGCTATAGAAAATCGTTTATTGGCAATCATGCACGATTCAACAATATTTGATTGTTATTATCTGTCCTTCCGCTACGTCACCAAATTGATCCTTATTAATCATATCGAGAGAGTATTATGAAGAAAGCTTTTTCTATGATACTGATGACGGTAAGGATGAAGATGTATTTATTGGAGATGAGCCAAAATTTGATAAAGAGGATGAGGATGATGTTGAATATATTGACTTTATTAGCATTGATAAATTTCTTTATTCTTATATTTCTTTAATTTCTATTTTGAAGAAATTACAAGTTGAAGATAAATTTATAATGTTCTATAGCAAATTTGTTTCTCAATATTTGGGCAGAAATCGAGGGCGAATTTTCTCTACACTGGAGGGAATGATGTTGTGAAGTAACAAGTCTTTGAATGAGTTTGCAAAACAATGGACAACATATATAATTTATTATTATTATTATTATTATTATTATTATTATTATTTAATTTTTATTTTTAGAATTTGACTTTCCTATATTGTTAAGGATTTAATTTCCTACCTTCGTTAGAATTGTTTTTATTTTATTTTCTAATTAAAATTAGGGTTAGGGTTGGTAGATTTGTGCCACCCTATAAATATGTAAGTTTTAGGGCTATATCAGTTAGTTTTTGGTTATCAATACAATTCTCTTAGAGATGTAATTATTTTTTCTCCAAATTTTCGGTATTCTCTTTGAATCAACAAATATTTTATGTCTATTTCCTACTATTCTTGTTGAATCAACAGGTTATAGAAATTTATTTTCCGATATTTGTGCATAAATTAATGGACTACAATATCCCATTTGTTCTGTTATTTTATTTGTATTTCTTTAACCTTCCGCTACATCACTTTAACATCTTTGCCCGATCAAGAATATCACTATCGTGGTGTTTCAACATGGTTCTCGATGGAGTGATAATTTCTTATCAAGTGAAAAAGGAATGGAAGGTGATATAATATTCAACAACCTACATGTTCTTTAACCGGTAGAAAGAAAATTGTTTCCTGAGGTTATAGGTATTTTAATCAATGGTTGGGATTAAATTATCTAAAGTCATCTCCAATGCAAAACTTCAAAATATAGCAAATTTTACTCAGAAATGTATCTCATGCACTAAATTTATTTGAACCCATTACTTCATTTTCAACTTTAAAAAGAATATTATCCACATATTCCTATCCAATACTAATATTATATTATTTATACATTTTACTTATTACATCCTCTCTCTCTCTCTCTCTCTCTCTCTCTCTCTCTCTCTCTCTCTCTATATATATATATATATATATATATATATATATATATATATATATATATATATATATATATATATATATATATATATATATAATAAGAATAAAATAAATAATATATTTTAATGATAAATAATATAAATACATTCACATATTTTTAAAAATAAATAATATAATATATGAATAGAACTAAAAAATATTGAAATAAATTTACTAAAAAAACGTAAAATTACATCTTAAAATTAAAGTAATCTATTACAATCACTAATTAATTTCCAAAATACAAATCACAAGATTAATAATTTAATTATTTGAATTAGAATTTTTTTTTTTTCCAAAATAGTCAATTAAATTTCAAAGTGAAATATGAGCATCTTTGTCTTTAATTCGTCTGTGATAAGCAATAAATTATCCAAACCAGATTATTAAATTATATGTAATTAGATGTATGATTTCAAGTATTATTAATTTTAATGTTTTCGTTGACCGTTTTCTTAAATTGATTGTTAAACTAATGCAAATCTAAGGTTGTTAAATTTTTTTCTATCCAAATATTAATATTATTTAAGTAAAAAAAATTAATATTATTTAAATAAAAAAATTATTTAAAATATTAATATTATTTAAGTGAAAATATTAATATTATTTAAGTTAGAAAATTTGAATCAAATTTATATGCGTTTGGTAATAATATGATAAATATAATATAAATTTGGACTAAACTAAACAAAGTTATTTGGACTATATTGAAACAAATTATAAAAAATAATTGTTATTGAAATTTTTAAAAATAGTACAAATGTCACATTGAAAAGGTTGGTTGTATATATACAGTCAACTTTGCAGCATATGCAAAATGGAGAGGGAAGTGGTGCTGGGTTGGAGCCAAATACATTCCAACACCCACTACAAAATGCAATGGGTTAGAGATGCCTTAAATTCAACAGTTGTTAAATTTGATAACTTGGTGTCATCATGACTCCCGAGAAAGCAACTTCATAAAAGGGACCGTGGAGTATTTGTCTAGAATACCTACCAAACCAACCACGAGGAGATAAGTAATTCTGTTGCACAAAAAGAACAATTCGCTTAAGGGTTATAGCATATGCAACAAAATATTGGGCCACAAAGATATAATATGGCAATAGATACAAATCATAATATACACGAGGCAAATGAATGAGTATTATTGGAATTACTTCTATTATTCATCATAAAAAGGATTATACTAATTCAAGTCACTATGCATACAAATGAGTAGGTAAGGGAGAAACCTACAAAAGTGAAGGATATGCATAAACATTAGTTGGTGACTAGATTCCCTACCTATACCCTTAATTACTTGTCACACTCTCTAAGGAGTATAAGGAGGACAATGAGAGTTTATAGGAGTAAACATCAAAATATTTCACTCATCATACTCCTAAAATTACATAAAATAGAATAAAATCTAAAAAATCTAAAATGCCCCTAACACTTCAAAATGCTACTTGATATATTTTTATCACTCAAGCGGGTCAACGTGCCCTCATCTATTGTGATTTGATAAATTAATCAATCTTGTACTTCTTTCTTCTCTTATCCTCTTTGCTATTCCCTTCCTTACATTCGTTCTTTCACTTCACTAAGTACTTTTTATATCTACACTGATTGGAAGCTACTACTCCTTCACTAATAAATTACTACAATATTATAGTCTTGAAAAGTACAAAAAGAAAAATAATTTCAGCTATTACAATATTATATCCCTTACATTTTCTAAAATAATATGATTAATATCATTTTTTTTTATTTTCTTTTTTAACTCCTACAAATTTACATTGATTCATAAAATACTTTATTAAAAATCTGAAATTATTATTCTATATATTTTATAATTCATAAATAATGATAATCCATAAAATTTATAGACATTCATCCAAAAGATTTTTTTTTTTTTTTATTTTAAACTTTTGCGGGCTTGGAATTGCAGTTGCATCATAACCAAACAAGTAAAAAAAAAAAAATTCCATTACAAAAAAACAAAACCACGTGCAGCACACGTTATTTTCTCCGCAGGAAGATTAACATCGCTTTCGATCGCCAACTTCTACATTTAATGAGGCTGTAAAATAAGAAGGGGTCTTTAATCATTTGAAAATATAATTTTAAAATTGTAGAATTTACTTCAAACTAAACATTAATCAAATTTAATTTAATTGTAATTAATTTTATAAATTTAAAAATTATAATTGTAAATAAAATTTATAGAATGTTAATTTAAATTAAATACTACACATATTTTTATATTTGTCAAATAAATTTATAAAATTATATAAAATTAAATTTTTACACCACACTCTTACTTTTAAAAAATAAAATTGAATATATATATATATATATATATATATATATATATATATATATATATATATATAATGAAAAAAAAATAGTTTGAGCATTTAAGTTGGATAAAAATCTAATGGGTGTATTTTAATTTTTTTATTTATCGAAAAAATTGACTTTTTAATATTTATTCTCAAAATCTAGTTCATGTGAAAAAACCTAGCTCTCATGCCGTCGGACTCTTGCCTTCTGGCAAATGACAATCCTGCCAATTTCCTTAGTCATGCAACTCTTTTCTCTGCCAAAAACTTTGGAGTTTCATGCAACGTATTCCAAAACTTAGACAATCCATGTTATCATAAGATGGACAATACTCCGAAATAAACTTTCGCGTCTATTATTGGACAGGACCTGATTGTACTCTGGCGTCTAACAAATCCCAGATCACAAGATCATATTATGTTGTCAAAATCAATCCTACAATTTATCACAAACGGCTTGATATTTGCAAGCATTCTTTGATTGCATGCATTGTTTTAAATAAAGGAGACTCTCTTTGGGTACTTATTAAACTCAAAGACAAACTATCCTCTATCTGGGGTATAAGGAACTAGCGTTTAATTTCTTTTGGGCAAGGTTTTTATCAAGTTATATTGTCTTCTGTGCAAGATAAAGATACAGTCTGGGAATGTGGTTCTATTCTCCTAAAGCCTGACATCCCTAGGTTGCAACATTGGGTCCTTAGTTTTGACCCTTTCAAGGAGAAATCATCCTTTACCCAACTATGGGTTCGTTTCTACCGTTTTCCTTGGGAATTATGGGATGTTCACATACTGACTAATATAGCTAGAAATATTAGAATCCTGCTTCGGATTGATAAAACAACGGTGGAAGGGGACTTCGGTCATTATGCAAAGGTTCTCATCGATGTGGACTTATCTTCTCATCTTTAATACCATATCACGTTGGACTGTGAAGGAAACTTGATGGACGTCGATGTCTCTTTTGAAAACCTCCCTCTTTTTTGTTGTACATGTAACTCTATTGGTCACGATTCTTCCAATTATTGATGGAACTCCAAGCTAAAGGAAGAGATGCCAGCTGCTAAAAATGATCAATCCAAGGGTCATTCCCGCTTCAGAAGGGTTTATAAAATGGTCCAACAACAACTTACTGCTGTTCTGACTATAAATGTATTTGACAAGCTTTAATATGATGTGCATAATGATGTTCCTTCCTCTCTGATACAGAGCCTTGCTAATTTTGTCATTGAACCTGACAAAGCAATAAATACAGTTGTTGTCTCTCTGGTGAAAAAACAATATGATATTCCACAATCCTATGTGTAAGATGATCCTTTGTGTGCTATTCATGTTGTGGAAGATGACGTTTTGGATGACAATGCCTGTAGAGTTAAAGTAATGACTTCTAACCATTCCTTTGAATTAAATCTAGCTACTTTTACAGAGTTTAAGTTTGTGTGCGAAAAATCATGGGCTGATCAAATGGAACATGAGGGCTTTTGGCAAACTATCTTCAGTAAAAAAAATAAAAAAGAAAGCAGTTGTGACTAAGTTTATAAGTAATCGCCTTGCTACAAGCACTTTTTAAAAATCATCTCAATGAATATTCTGTATTGGAATTGTAGGGGGGTTGTGAAATTGTGGTACCCAACGTACTCTTTTTAATTGTTGCAAATCTTATAAGCCTAATATTTTGTGTATTGCAGAGCCTAAGGTTCTTTTTTCTAGCATTCCTTTTTCTTTTTAAAGAAGTATAGGTTATTGCTATGTTTCAGACAATGGTCTGGTTCTTCCCTCTTTGTGGATTTTGGTTTCTTCATCTATTAGAGCTGGTAATATTGTAGTGCTAGCTAGCTCAAACCAGCATATTACTATCTCTTTTGAGAAAGGTAATATGACCAATTTTGGTTCTTATGTTTATGCTAACGTTATGTCTAATAGCTATTGTAAAGTTTGGAGTGACATGGACAGGGATTCTTCTTTTTGTTCTGGTAATTGGTTTGTTATTTGTGACTTTAATGCCTGCTTTGGTGCTCATGAAAAAATGGTTGAACTCTATCTGCTAGATCATGTATAGAATTTATTTCTACTGCTAATGTTTGTCATCTCACATGTCTTGATACTAAAGGGGCCAGCTACACTTAGTCTAATAATCAAAAAGGTGTTAATCATATTGACATTCGCTTGGACTAAGCCTTTATGAATGATTACTCTTTGCAGAATTAGAACCATATAGAATGCTTTGCTTTGGCGCGCTATCACTCAGATCATAACCCTATCCTGCTCTCTTGTAAGCAAACTCAGTTGTCAAGGGCTAAGCCTTTCCGTTTTCTATCTATGTGGGTCTCCCATTCTAATTTTATTAATACGGTTTCTTTATTTTGGAACTTTACTGTGATTTCGAGCCACCCTATATTTGTGATTTCCATGAAGCTTAAGCTCTTAAGAACCTTTTTAAGATCTTGGAATAAGCACACTTTTGGTAATGTTGACCAAGCCATTTCTTTTTCTAAGCAAGAATTGCTCCAAATTTAATCTGAAATTGAAGTCTCTGGGTTCTCAGAGGTGCTTCACTCTTGTGAACTTTTGGTGCATTCCCAATTGAATCTTCATCTGAAAAATAAAGAGACTCTTCTGAAGGAGCAAAGCCGAATCAAATGGTTAAAGCATGGTGATAGAAATTCAAAGTTCTATTATGAGTTGCTGGCTCGACGCCGCTCCCAATCAGATATTTATTGTTTGGAGATGAATGGAGTTCTAGTTGATGATTCTAATATTATAGAGCAACACATTGTTGATTATTTTTCAACTTTATTTAATTCCTCTCCTAACCTGGTGGTAAAGGATTTTTTTTATGTTCATATTGTGGTTCCTTCCCTAGTTACTTCAGCTCAAAATCAATTGTTTCGCCAGGTGCCTTCTAATCTAGATATTAAAAATACTATTTTTCTATTGTTATGACATAATATTTTAAATAATATAAAATTATTTTGGGATATGCAGTGTTAATAATATTTTAAATGTTATTTATATATTATCATTATTTGTATATTTTATTTATTTATTTTATTCTAAATGTTTTATTTACGTAAAATAATTATTTTGGAAGTTTATTATTTAAAAATATTAAAGTCATTATCATTACTAATATTATTATTATTATTATTATTATTATTATTTAACCAGGGTTATTGTTAGTATTATTGTTATCATTATTATTATATTATGTTAGTGTTTATGTGTGTACATGTGTGTGTGTGTTTGTGTTTGTGTGTGTGTATATAAGTGCATCAGGACAAAAATGAGTATTTCTTTCTTCTTTCTACTTCTTTTCTTTCTTCCCACTACTTTCTCCTTCTTTCCCGACGAATCAGCACCACCCCCATGCCACCGGAGCCACCACTGCGCCACCCCATCACAACCGTCACCTTCTCTTCTTCTTCCATCCAACAATGTTGCCTGGAAGCTCGTCGGAGTGTCAAAAAACACAAGAAGCTTAGAAGACCACCATTTTTGCCAGTGACAATTCCGGTTATGAGAGCTCTTGACTTCGATGTCTTTTGGAAGCTCTTGGACTGGTGAAATTGATTCCAAGCTCTGTTTGAGCTTAAATCCTCTTGATTGTGAGTTATATCCAATTTTAGTTTATGTGTTATTAAGGTTTCAAATTTTTTTTAGTTAATTGTGTTTGATTCTTGGATTTTTATTTTGATAATATGAATTAGGGTAACTTAATCTTCTCAAATATATATATTTTTTATTTTTTTCAATTAATTTGGATAATGGGTATTTTTGAATATTTTAATAATTTAAATTGAATTTTTGTTAATTATGTTAATTATTTATTTTGGATGGAAATTTGATTACGTTAGTGTTATTAATTTAAGTTAGTAATATTAGTATTGATAAAATAATTGTTAGTGATTTTATATAATTTTTGAATAATTTTTAATATTATGTAAATTTTGGATATATAGGTTAATTGTATGTTTTTATTGAAATTATAGTTAAAATAATATGTTTTAAATGATTTTAGAATTTTATAGGGTATTAAAATAATTTTTACAAATTATTTACTATTTTTAACTAATTAATACTAATTTTCAAAAATTATATTCAAATAATAAATTATTTACTATTTTGGTGATTAAATGGGTTTTTAACTATTTTTATAATATATTTAAACTATTTGAATAATTAAATGTGAAATTGGCTATTCTATTTTGAATATTTGAAACAAATTGGGATTTTATTAATATTATATAATTATTTGAGATTTTTATTTAATTATTGTGAAAATAATTATATTTAGTGTTTTAATGTTTAAATATATTATATTGTGATTTATTAATTTTAACGATTTTAATGATTTAATATATTATTATTTAATATTTATTTTATTTCGAATTGTGAACCTCAGTTGGGAATTTTGTAGTTCGGGTTCCCAACCGGAGGTGTTGAGAACTCTGTGTTTTAGAAGTGTATTTTTCTTGCAGGATCGACCCTACTATCAATAGAGAGATGTCCATTTTACAGAGGAGGTTCTGTCAATTTTTTAGTGAATTCTCATCAAACGTGACGTCGAGTCAATCCTGAGTTTTTGTGTTTAACTGAGTTTTAATTCTTAAATCAATTCTTTCTTAGAATTCTTAGAAGTATACGTTAGGAATTTATTCTGATTTTATTATTATTTATTTTTCTAGCTACGCTAAGACCAAGACCTATCGGACCAGGCCCATTAAATCAGTCTCGGTGAGCACAAACTTGTGAGTTATTATTTTATATATACATTGCACGTAGATGCATGATTATAACTATTTATGTTTTAATATTAATTATTTCATTAAATGATTTAGTATATGTTGGTATACTTTTAGTATATTTTAATATATATGCGACATATACATTTGATATATTCTTAATATGCATTTAATATTTTTTTGGTATACTTATGGTTTATACATGGCATGTAACTGAAAATATTTTTAGTATATAACTGGTATATTTCCATATGTTTGGTATATAAATGGTGTATTCTTTTATAAAGAATGTCATTTGTGTTTAATTATGCATTTATTTTTTGTCCATAAATATACGATTTATAAGAAGGATATCAATAGAACGTGGTACCCAATGGGTTGCACTAGGACTATATACGTACCAGTTCATTAGACTTTAGAGTTAATATTGTGAGAATCATTTAAGGTGAATTGATTATTGTGAATATTATGAATTCAGTGAGTGAGTAGTGTGGTTGTTGGAGCTCGATTGACCTAATGTCTCGGGGCTAATCACATTGACAGTAAGACTACGGGAGCTCAGCTAACTTAGTATCTCGGGGCCAGTCTACTATCCAAAATGGAATAAAAGAATTATTTTGGAATTAAGTAAGCCTGTATGGCTAGTGAGATATTTTGATTAAGGTTGTGAATAACTAGAGTTCTATTTGATCCTTTATTTAAATAAACATTTTTTAGCATTTATTATATATAAAAGCGGATTTTAGCATCTGTGTGAAATGTATGTATATATTTATATATATATTGATGCTTGACTGCATATGATTTTAGGTTGTATGTATATATATTATAATAATTCACTCAATGAGGTATGATCCCCTCTCAACCATTTTTTTCAGGAGAGTCTTCTTCGTCAAACTGTACTAGTAGTGCTTTGCACCAGTCTTCTTCAGCTCCAACTAAACTATGTAATTTATTTATCTAAACTTTTATTGTACTCTAGAAAACTGCAATAGTAGTGTATTGTATCAGTAGTATGTTATTTTAATAAGAGACTTGTCTCTGAATATTGTGTGTATATTTTTATTTTATGAAATGACATTTGAGTATTTATTTTATATCATTTTAAATTTTAATTCTAGTGTATTTTATTTATTATTGTTTATGTTTTTATTTTTTAAGGCTTGATATGGGTTATGGATTCAAAAAAATTCCTATTCCCTAGCGCCGATCATGACTTTCAGTTTGGGTCGTGACAAAGTTATCTTCCCTCCTTATAAGAATTTTTCCTTAAATTCAAAGAAAAGAACAGAAATAAGATTTCACTGAAGGAAGAGGTAGATAAGCAACCTGCATCTCGACTTCTGTCTCCTAAGTGTGCTCCTCCACATTGTTGCTTTGCTATAACACCTTGACCATTGGAATCTACTTCGAACGCAACTGTCTAACTTGATAGTCCACTATCATGACTGGTTCCTCCTCGAATGTCAGGTCTTCATTCACTTCCACACTCTCAAGTTGCAATACATGCAAAGGGTTTGAAATATACTTCCTTAACATCGAGATATGGAACACTGGATGCACTTGAGACAAATTCGGAGGCAAAGCCAACCGATATGTAGCCATGCCCACTCTCTCCAAAAACTCGAATGGTCCAATATATCTCGGTGCTAACTTTCCTTTCCTACCAAATCTCATCACACCCTTCATCGAAGACATTTTCAGAAATATAGTCTCCAACCTAAAATTTCACATCTCGGATCCACATAGCTCTTCTGTCTGCTAGCTGCAATCTCTAACCTCCCTTTAATCATAGTAACTTTCTCAGCGGCATCTTGAACCATCTCAGGTCCAATCAACGCTCTCTCTCTAAACTCTCCTAACTTAAAGGGGATTTACACTTCCTTCCATATAAAGCCTCATACAGTGCCATCCTAATACTACTATAGTAGTTGTTATTATATGCAAACTCAACAAGTGGCAAATGATCATCTTAGCTACCTCTAAGATCTAATACACACATCCTCAACATATCCTCAAGTGTCTGGATCGTCCTCTCAGACTGACCATTTGTTTGAGGGTGAAAAGTAGTACTGAAATCAAGCCTTGTGCCCATTGCTTCTTACAACTTCTTCCAAAATTGAGAGGTAAACACTGAACCTCTATCAGACACAATGAACATAGGTACTCCATAAAGGCACATAATGTGCTTAACATATAACTTCGCTAACTTAGCTACAGAATAAGTGGCTTTAACAGGCAAAAAAATAAGAAGACTTGGTCAACTTGTCCACAATCACCTAGATGGAATTGTATCCATCCATCGAACGAGGTAACCCAACTATAAAATCCATAGCAATTCTCTCCCACTTCCACTCAAGAATAGGAAGTGGCTGAAGCTTCCCAGAAGACTTTTGATGTTCAACTTTTAGCTGCTAACACGTCAAGCACCTAGAAATATAATCAACTACATCCTTATTTAGTCCATCCCACTAGTACAAATCTTTGATGTTGTGGTACATCTTAATGACACTTAGATGTACGTTGTAGGCTGTAGAATGCACTTCCTCAAGGATCTCCTTTCAAATTATCCATATCAAGAACGCATATCTACCATTGATCCATAAAAAATCTTTATTATCGAGAGTGAAATCAGTGAACTTTCCTGCATGAACATTCTCTACAAGCTCTACTAGAAGAGGATCTTGACTCTGAGTTACCTTAATCTTATCTCTCAACACTAATCAAACTTTGAACTGAGCTAACAATCAACCTGATCTGCTAATCTTCATCATCAAACCTTAATCCACTAACTCATGCAACTCTTGGATTAATGATCTCCTCTTTACACTAATGTGAGCAAGACTACCTAAGGATTTCCTACTCAAGGCATCTGCTACCACATTAGCCTTACCTAGATGATAAAAAATATCACAATCATAGTCCTTCAAGAGCTTTAACCATCTCCTCTACCTCAAGTTCTGATCTCTCTACTGGAAAATGTACTTAAGGCTCTTGTGATCTGTGAAAATCTCACAAGTCACCCCATATAAATAATGTCTCCAAATCTTGAGAGTAAATATCACTGTAGCCATCTCCAGGTTATGAGTAGGATAATTCTGTTCATGCTTCTTTAACTGCCTTGAAGCATATGCTATCACCCTACAATTCTGCATCAACACATAACCTAAGCCAACTTTGGAGGCATCACAATATACAGTGAACTTATCTACTCCATTAGGCAAAGCTAAAACTAGAGTTGTGGTCAACTTCTCCTTCAACAACTGGAAACTATTCTCATAAGCATCTGACCACACAGACTTCATATTCTTCTGAGTTAAGCGAGTTATAGGAGTTTTAATTCTAGAAAAATCATACACAAACCTCCTATAATACCCAGCCAAACCTAAAAAATTTTGAATCTCTATGATTGTCGTCGGTCTGTGCCACTCAGACATTGCCTCTATCTTCTATGGATCAACCTAGATATCGTCTTTAAACACTACATGCCCAAAGAACACAACACTCTCCAACCAGAAATCACACTTCAAAAATTTAGCATAAAGCTAATATTCTCTTAGTGTCTGTAATACTGTCCTCAAGTGATATACGTGCTCCTTCATACTCTTCGAATACACCAGTATATCATCAATGAAGACTATCATAAACTGATCTAAAAATAGTCTGAATATCCTATTCATCAGATCCATAAAAGCAACTGGTGCATTAGTCAACCCGAATGACATCACTAAAAACTCATAGTGGTCATATCGAGTATGGAATGTTGTTTTAGGAACATCAGCTTCATTGATCCATAATTGATGATAACTCGACCTCAAGTCAATCTTAGAAAGGAACTATGCACCCTGAAGTTGATTAAATAGATCATCTATCCTCGAGAGAGGATACTTATTCTTCACTGTCACCTTATTCAGCTCTCTATAATCAATGCATAGTCTCACAATACCATCCTTCTTTTTCACAAATAGGAATGGTGCACCCTAAGGAAAAACACTAGGCCTAATGATTATCTAACAAATCCTGCAACTTCTCCTTTAACTTTTTCAACTCTGTAGGAGCCATTCTGTAGGGTGGCATCAAAATAGGAGTGGTGCCTGGAACCACATCTATACAGAACTCAATATCTCTATGAGGTGGTAAACTTGATAACTCTTTAGGAAAAATGACAGGAAACTCACAGGCAATAGGAACATCTATGAGTGACAACTTCTCCACATAAGTATCTCTAACAAGTTCCAAGTATCCCAAACAACCCTTCCTTAACATCTTCCTAGCTATGATAGCAGAGATGAGATTCTGAGGTGCACAACTTTTATCATCCATAAACTTAAACTCTTCTTCATCAGGAATTCTGAAAATCACCTCTTTACTCTAATAATCCATAATAGCATAGTGCTAAGACAACCAACCAATCCATACCCAGAATAACATCAAATTCCATCACATCCAATAACACTAATTCTGCTGGTAGTTCTCTTCCCACGACTAACACCGAACATCTAGAAAGAACAATGTCGATGTCCAATAAATTACTTAAAAGAGTGGCAATAAACAAAGGAAAAGCCACCCTTGAAGCTTGCCAATATGACTTTGAAGCAAAAATAAAGGACACGAAAGAGTGTGTAGCACCTGGATCAATTAAAACCTAAGCATCCAAGTAATATATTAGAATATTACCTGCAACAATGGCATTAAATGCCTGAGCATCCTGTCGAGTGAGGTGAAAAACTCTAGCCTGACCTCGACCTCCCTGCTGACTGGTAGAATCCTGGCCAAAACCCTTGGCACCTCCTCTACTACCTCTGCCATGCCCCTGTTAGGCAATAATCTATGTCGTACTCAGATACTGAGCTGGAGGCAACTGAAAGGGTACTGGTGCTACATTGGCAAAAGACTGCTACTGATAACTAGAGTAAGGACATAATTTGGCAAAATGTCTCATCTGTCTGCATCTAAAGCATGCTCTAAGAGCCATGTAACATGGTCCTTGATGGACTATCCCACACATCTGACAAGAATTGGCTATTGATCTCGTGCTCCCATAACTAGAACTCTAGTCGCTGCTACTATTGGTAGCTCTAGAACCAAATCTAATAGGTCTACGCAATCCTCCACGACCATGTCTACTATTTTAATGAACTCTCTACTGAGGTCTCTAGATCTATTGATAAGATCTCCTCTAGTGACTGCTAGAGCCAATTTGGAAAGTCTGAAATGGTGTACTCTGGAATCCTCCTGACTGAATACCTAACTGATAGTAATTGAACATAGCTCCTTACTTGACTAGTCTCAGCTTTATCTCCTTAGCCAACTCTATCATCGACTTTAGAGTAAGGCCCGCAATAGGCATCCCAGCAAAGGCAAAACCTAGACCAATGACGTAAGTCATAACAACGAAATACTAATCTTGTATCAAATTGTCTATATATCTAACCGGTTAGAGAAACTCTCTGGTGTAGTCCTCAACAGACTTGTCACCTTTAGAAATGTTGGTCAATTTCTCTGGATAGAATCTCCTCATAAACCTCTCTCAAAACTGAGCCCAGGTCATCATTATCATATGTGGCAAAATGACTTGAATAAACCAATCTAAGGCTGGTCCCTCAATAGACAGCTCGACTATCATAATCTGCTGATACTAGGTGTAAGCAGCCTGAGTCCTCGTCTCAATGGCGTGTAGAAAATCCAAAGGTTCTAACGTCCTATCAAAATATATATGGTCGACTCTAGTAGAAAATAACACTAACTCAGGTTCAAACATACCTTGCTAATAGGCAGGCTCCATCTGTGGTGCAATTGGAGGTATCTTAGCTTCCTCATACTCTGGTTCTATAAGTTCCTCATCTTGTAGCTCTCTCTGTCTATAGCAACCTGTCGCTCCTAGAGGTCTACCTCTTCCTTGGCCTTTGCGCCTAACTGGTGGCTCAAGAGGTAAAACCTCATCCTAAAAGGACTTATTATCCTTGGCCTCAATGACTGGTGGAGTGACACGCACTCGCCTCCTCATTCTGAAAAGACAAAAACCATGAGATTTAGACAAAATAGACAACCTAACGAATATGCAAAAAACTTATCGAATACATACTCAAACCTAATTCATTGCAGTCGTTTCAAAGAAAACACAACACTGAAAACCTAGGTCCATAACACTAATAACCTAGGCTCTGATACCAACTTTGTCATAACCCAAACTGAAAGTCATGACCGAGGCTAAGGAATGGGAATTCTTTTGAATTAGAAACTCGTAGCAAGCCTTAAAAAAATAAAAACATTAATAATAATAAATAAAATACACCAAAATTAAAATTTAAAATGATATAAAAAGATACTTAAATTTCATTTCATAAAATAAAAATATACATACAATATTCAAAGATAGATCTCTTATTAAAATAGCATATTACTAATACAATACACTACTACTGCAGTTTTCTAGAGTACAATGAAAGTTTAGATAAATAAATTACATAGTCTAGTCGGGGCTGAAAAAGATCAGCGTAAAGCACTACTAGTACAGTCTAATAAAGAAAACTCTCCTGAAAAAATGGTTGAGAGGGGGTCAGACCTCACTGAGCGAATTATTATAATATATATACATACAACCTAAAGTCATATATAGTCAAGCATCAATATATATATAAATATATACATGCATTTCACATAGATACTAAAATATGCTTTTATATATAATAAATACTGAAAAATGTTTATTTAAATGAATTGTCAAATAGAACTCTAGTTATTCGCAACCTCAATTAAAATATTTCACTAGCCAAACAGGCTTGCTTAATTTTAAAATAATTCTCTTCTTCCATTTTGGACAATAGACTGGCCCCGAGACACTAAGTTAACCGAGTTCTCACAATCTCACTGTTAGTGTGATTGGCCCCGAGACACTAGATCAACTGAGCTCCAACAACCACACTACTCACTCACTGAATTCATAATATTCACAATAATCAATTTCACCTCAAATGTTTCTCACAATATTGACTCTAAAGTCTAATAAATTGGTACGTACACAGTTCTAATGCAACCCACTAGGTAACACGTTTTATTGATATCCTTCGTATAAATAGTATATTTATGGAAAATAAATAAATGCATAATTAAACACAAATGACATTCTTTATAAAGGAATACACCATTTATATACCAAACATATATTGGAAATATACCAGTTATATACTAAAAATATTTCAAGTTTACATGCCACATATAAACCATAAGTATATCAAAAATATACTAAATGCATATTAAGAATATATCAAATGTATACGTCGCATTATATTGAAATATATCAAAATATATTAAAAGTATACTAAACATATACTAAATCATTTAATGAAATAATTAATATTAAAACATAAATACTTATAATCATGCATCTACGTTCAATGTATATATAAAATAATAACTCACAAGTTTGTGCTCCTCGAGACTAACTCGATGGGCCTCATCTGATAGGCCTCGGTCTCGGCGCAGTTAGAAAAATAAATAATAATAAAATTAGAATAAATTCCTAACATATACTTCTAAGAATTCTTTTAAATACAAAAACTCAGGATTGACCCGAAGTAATGTTTTATAAGAATTCTACTGAAAAATCGACAGAACCTTCTATGTAAAACGGATATCTCTCTATTGATAGTAGAGTCGATCCTACAAGAAAAACACACTTCTAAAAAACAGAGTACTCAACACCTCGGGTTGGGATCCCGAACTACAAAATTTTCAACCGAGGTTCACAATTCGAAATAAAATAAATATTAACTAATAATATATAAAATCATTAAAATCCTTAAAATTAATAAATCACAATATAATATATTTAAACATCAAAACACTAAATATAATTATTTTCACAATAATTAAATAAAAATCTCAAATAATTATATAATATTAATAAAATCCCTATTTTTTTCAAATATTCAAAATAGAATAGTCAATTTCACATTTACTTATTCAAATAGTTTAAATATATTATAAAAGTAGTTAAAAACCCATTTAATCACCAAAATAGTAAATAATTTATTATTTGAATATAATTTTTGAAAATTAGTATTAATTAGTTAAAAATAGTAAATAATTTGTAAAAATTATTTTCATACCCTATAAAATTCTAAAATCACTTAAAACATATTATCTAACTGTAGTTTCAATAAAAATATACAATTAACCTATATATCCAAAATTCACATAATACTAAAAATTATTCAAAAATTATATAAAATCACTAAAAATTATTTTATCAATAGTAAACTTGCTAACTTAATTAACAAAAATTCAATTTAAATTATTAAAATATTCAAAAATATCCATTATCCAAATTAATTCAAAAAAATAAACAAAAAATATATTTGAGAAGATTAAGCTACCCTAATTCATATTATCAAAACAAAAATCCAAGAATCAAACACAATTAAATAAAAAAAAATTCAAAACCCTAATAACACATAAACTAAAATTGGATATAACTCACAATAAAGAGGATTTAAGCTCAAACAGAGCTTGGAATCAACTTCACCGGTCCAAGAGCTTCCAAAAGACACTGGAGTCAAGAGTTCTCGTGACCGAAATTGTTGCCGGCAAAAATGGTGGTCTTCTCGGCTTGTTGCGTTTTCCAGCACTCCGGCGAGCTTTCCAACAACTTGATGGCTGGAGGAAGAAGAGAAGGTGACATTTGTGATGGGGTGGCGCAATGGTGGCTTCAGTGGAGTGGGTGTGGTGTTGGTTCATCGGGGAAGAAGGAGAAAGCAGTGGGAAGAAAGAAAAGAAATATTCGGAAGAAAGAAATATTCGTTTTTATCCTGATGCATACACACACACACACACATAAACACTAACATAATATAATAATAATGACAACAATAATACTAACAATAACCCCAATTAAATAATAATAATAATAATAATAATAATAATAATAATAATAATAATAATAATAATAATAATAATAATAATAATAATAATAATAATAATAATAATAATAATAGCAATGATAATGACTTTAACACTTATAAATAATAAACTTCCAAAATAATTATTTTACGTAAATAAAATATTTAGAATAAAAAATAAATAATATACACAAATTATGATAATATATAAAAAAAATTTAAAATTTTATTAACACTGCATATCCCAAAATAATTTTATATTATTTAAAATATCGAATCATAACATCTATGGACCATAATAGTGCTTTAAGCCCTGATGGGTTTATTGGTTGTTTTTATAAACATGGTTGGCACACTGTTGGAGCTGATATTTGTACTGTTGTTAGAAGTTTTTTTATTTCAAGGAATTTTATAGGAGGGTTTAATTCTAATAATTTGACTCTTGTCCCAAAAACTTCAAGTGCTATTTCCTGGATAAATTTCGGCCAATTGTCTTGGGCAATTTTCTTTTCAAAATTATTTCAAAAATATTGGCTGATAGATTAGCTTCTATAGTTGCCCAGATTGTTGCCCCTAACCAATTTGGGTTTTTGAAGGGTCGCTATATTGAAAATTGCATAGTAGCCGCTTCTAAGAATGTTAATATTATTAATTTCAAATGTTTTGGAGGTAACATGGCCTTTAAAATTGATATCACGAAGGCTTTTGATTCATTAGATTGAGATTTTATTGATGTTTTTTTACATAACTTTGGTTTTTCAGCTCAGTTTTATGATTAGATTCAAATTATTCTACAGTCAGCTAGAATTTTCATTCTTATTAATAATACTCTAAAAGGAATTTTTTTCTTATTCTCATGGAGTTCATTAAGGAGATCCTCTTTCTCCTTTAATTTTCTGCGTGGCAGAAGATTATTTAAATAGATAATTAATTCAACTTTATGAGAATACTTTAGTTTTGCCTATGAGGGCTTCTAGTAGAGCTGCTTGTCCTACTCACTTTCTGTATGCAGATGACATCATGATTTTCTGTCAGGCTACCAAGAAAAATATCTACACTATTTCCTCTCTTTTTGTCAACTATAGTGATCTTTCTAATCAGATTGTTAATTGGAAATAATCAAAGGTTATTTTTGGTAGTCATCTCCCTCACTGCAGAGTTGAAATGCTTCATTCTCTTGTTGATATGAAACTTGGCTCTTTGCCTTTTCATTATCTTAGGGTTTCCTTATTTCCTAGAGTTCCTAAGAAAATTTGGCTACAATTTTTGGCAGATAAAGCGCTTTCAAAATTTGACAATTTGAAAGGTAATTCCTTCTCCATTGCTAGTCGGATTGCTCTTATTAGTTCAGTGATCTATGGTTCATTCCTTTATTCTTTTATGGTTTATAAATGGTCATCTTCTTTGCTAAAATCCATGGAAAAGGCTATTAGAAATTTTATTTGAATAGGTTCTATTCATTCCAAAAAGTTAATTGCGATGAAATGGGATATTTGTTTTGCTTCAAAAGAGTAAGGTAGCCTTGGTCTTTGTCGTCTTCATGTTGTTAATTCTACTCTCCTTAGCAAGTTGGCTTGGCAAGTTTGTTCTAATGATTCTTTTGTATTTACTTTCTTGAGAAGCATATTTTATACTGGTTTTGGTTCTCCCCAGCCTTCCTATGTTTCTCTTCAATTTGGCCTTTAATAAAATTTTACGAGTCTTCTATTTGGCTCAACTCTCAGTGGTGCATTAGTTTTTGTTCGAACTTAAATTTTTGGACTGCCATTTGGCTTAACTATTCTATTGCGAAGGTGATTGGTGTTCCTACTGTTATGTATAAACATCTTCATTCTAAAATTTTAGATTTATTCTTTAATGGCATCTGGCATTTGCCAATGGATTTTCAGAACTCTTTTCTAATTATTACTACTAATTATTTTTAAGATTTCTTCTTCCTATTTGCTCTATGATGAATTTGTTTTTAGGCCATCTTCTAATGGAAAGTTTTCTTCTAAGGTTGCTTATGATATTTATCATGTGCATCAACCCAAAGTTGCTTAGGGAAAGTCTCTATGGTGCCATTATCTCCCTCTATCTCACTCTACTTTGTTATGGCAAGTTACACATAAAAAACTTCATACTAATGATGCTTTATAGGGCAAAGGCTTAGTCATTGTGTCCCATTACAAATTATGTCTTTTAGCCTTAGAGTCAATTGATCATATCTTCACTAAATGTCCTTTTACGATTATTATTTAGACCTCTCTTGAAAGTCTATTTGAGGTACGTCTTTATCTTTCTTCTAGTTTTATTCCTCTCTTTCGAAACGCATGGAAACTATATTTTTCTTCTCAACTATTAACCTTTATGGCGTGTTGGATTTCTATCTGCCTTTCACTCCATCTGCTTTGCACGCAATTGCATGGCTTTTTAGAATTCTATTTTAAGGATTTCTATGGTAATTCGGCGTGTTTGTTGTTTAATTAAATTAGCAAAATTTTTCAAGATTGGCAAAATGAATAATTCACAGACTGATATGTCCATTCTCTGACATTTAAAAGTCACCTCCATTTTTTAGAATGCTCCTTCTATTATTCTAGTTATTTGGGTGACGCCTCCTTTCGGTTGAATTAAGATTAATATAGATGGTGCTTCTAGAGGAGAGCCAAGTCTTGCGGGTGCAGATGGGGTTTTTAGAAACCATAATGGGATAGCTTTAACTTCTTTTGCTGCTCCGTTAGGTGTTTGCTATACCTATGAAGCAGAATTATTAGATGTTATCATTGCAATCTCCAAAATTCATTTATTCGAGTTTGCTCCTATTTGGATAGAGAATGATTCTACTTATATTGTTTATCTTCTTCATGATAGAAGTTTGGATGTTCCTTGGCAACTTCGGAGTGATTGGCAGTAGTGTCTTCACATTCTTCTTTAATGGTAATTCCATGTTAGCCATATTTACCGAGAGGGCAATTCTGTTGCTGACCATCTTTCGATTAAAGCCATTGCTCTTCCTTCCATTCAATGGTGGTCCTCTTACCCTTCTTCTACTTGTAATACATTCATGTGTAATGATGTTATAGGTAAAGAGTGTTACAGGTTTATATAGCTTTTTCGGATTCTTTTGCCCATCACAAGGTTGTTTTGTATTTGGATTATTTTTATTTTTTAATAAATGTTGAAGACCTTAAGATGATGTTGGTGCTAGAAGGGTGTCAGCCTAGCTGAAATTCTTTGGTGCACTTCTGATTTGGGTTTTCTTCTGCTTAAAAAAAAAAGTTAAAATATATATTTGAAATGCCATTTGTTATATTGAACTAGGAAAAGAAAATTCAACCTTTTAAAAAAAAAAAAAAAACTCTCTTACATAACCATAACCATAGTTTTGTCTAAACTATTAAGCGATATAGTTTTGTCTAAACCGTTAAACATCCATTTGTTTGGTAAAAAATAAGGGTCAGAATCAAAATGGATAATTCTGATTCTCGGTGTTTAGCTGACTAAAATTAATATGAGAATGATAATGTGATTCATTCGTCAACGGAAATCATCATTCTCCTCTTATTCTTAAGAAATCTCTTTTGATTTTCTTAAAAATCAAGTCAAATCAATTATAAATTGATTAAATATTAAATATAAATATTTATTATTTAAAATTTATAAATAAAAATATACATTAAATGTTTAAATGAAAAATATTTATCAAAAGTAAATAATTTTTTAAAAAAATTATAATAACATTTTTATAAATAAATATTTCAAATATATTTTATAATACATAATTATAATATTAATTTTTAACATATAAAAATATTATAATATTAATATTTTTATATAAAAATATTATAATATTAATATTTTTATATAAAAATATTTTTCATAAAAGAAAGTTTAGTTGTTAAATAATATTTAATTCTCATTCTTATTATAATTTTCTAAAGAACCAAATATTTTCTTTAAAATTCTATTATTCTTTCCATTTTTTCTCATTTCAATTCAGATTTCAATTACAAACTAAATGTTTCTAACTTTTTTTAAAGTACGGTCATCCCACATGATATATAATCAGTGGCTTCTCTCCACCAAGCAGAGCTGATATTCTTTCCTCAGGACTATAGTATCGTAATATTAGCCATCACGCCACCCATAGTCGATGAAGAAGTGACTCGTAACTCTAGTAATCTGCATGCATAATGAATGGAAAGTGTTCAATTTTTATAAATGTTAATTTGAGAGTTAAATTATACATATATAAGTCTCCAACAAATGTAAAAGTTGGTAAATTGTACGAGAGGTTTCAATTTTTTGCACATGGACTCACTTGTAGATTTTGAGCAAAAAATCTTAGAGAAATTCGTGGTGGCATGCTAATTAATTAACTTGTCGACTCACATTGCATTCAATTGATTTTTTTTTTTCAATTTATAGAATTAATTTTAATTTTAATTTAAAAAGGACATAGTTAGGAGAGGACTGCCTAGTGACCTAGTCAATCACACTGCACAAGGCTAAAGAGTTTAAAGATTCATATATATATATATATATATATATATATATATATATATATATATATATATATATATATATATATATATATATATATATATATATGTTGGGTGGCCCTTTAGGTATATAAAGGGTGTTAGCAGCTTCAGTTTGCTTACACTATAAAGATTTTCAAGCTTCTAAATAGTACTGATAAGTTAGCAAAAAAGAATTTGATAAAAAAAAAAAAAAAAAGAGTTAGTGAAAAAGAAGATGATGAAAGTTTACAATACTTTAAGAAACACCAAGTTAGTGAACAAGAAGATGATGAAAGTTCAGATTTTAAGAACCACCCCTGCCTTGATTCTGCCTACTGTGTTGCTCATGTGCGCGGTAGCACTAATAACGAAGGTTGGAGCACGATCTCATTATCTTCCTAAAGATGAAGGTATGCAGAGGTCTTAACTATACACTCTTGTAAGGAAAACCAATTACTTGAGTCTTAAACTTTCACAATTTATTTTGGGGAGAATTAATTCTCTTCTATATTTTTAAGATAAATAAATATTTTTTTTAAAATTTTAAAAATAAAATAATATAATAAATTTAAATATATGAAAAAAAATATCAATTATCCTTTCATTTTATATAATTTTTTATTTTCATTAAATCCTTTTATTATTATTTATATTCCATAAAGTCCTTATAGCATTATTTTTGTTTCATTTAACGATTGTTTCACCATTTATTTTATTCAACCCTTATACAGTTTATTATTTTATTAAATAATGCTGGGTCCCACGTTTCCAATAATTATCCACCAATTTCTTTGGCCTCGTATCCTCCTCCTTCCTCCACTTCTTCGTCAGTTTCCTCTTTCATTCTTTTTTTTTTTTCCTCTCTTTCTAATCAAAATTTATTCGTACTCAAATTTACCCAACACCGTTGCAATGCCTACCATCTGTATCAAAGTTGCTCCAGCTCCAAAGGCCGACTCCGATCCCACAATTACTTGGGTGCAAACCATTGAGTTTGCAGCCATTTTCCAGAAATTCACTATTCTATTTTACATGTTTTGTATCTATTTCTATGTGCTTGCTCACATATTTTCTAATCTAGCAATAATGCTCCTCCTTTACGCACCTCACCTGAAAACCCACCATCCTCAATTACCCATTTATTTTCACCAAATATTAATACTGGACTTTTCAATCAGAAGTCTATTCTCTGGAAGACTGGCTTTGAGTTTTTTTTTTCTCCAAATCTTGATTTTAAGTTCGTTTTTGCAATTTTGTGATATGAGGATGTTATGCTATTGGATATATTAGGTAATGTACTTATTTGTTTGCGGTGAAGATGGTGGTATGGTGACAGTGGCGGTGTTGTGGTACACGCATAATTGCAGAGCGCCCTTACATTTTGTATTATTACTTTTGTTAACGGGATCATTAACGGTTATAGTAATTTTTTATTACCGTTTTATTTTATTAGTTAAAAAAGTCCTTGATAAAAATAGGGTTAAGTTACCTCTTTTAATGATAGTAATCTATTTTGTGACAAAATATTTTATGTTTTCGATGCATGTATGCAGTGGAGGCTCTGCGTGAAATAGCAACACAAGTGGGGAAAAAAGATTGGAATTTCAGTGTAGACCCTTGCAGTAACGAGTCAAGTTGGCAGACGCCAAAATCTACTAACATGCTATTGTACAACAATAGTCTCAACTGCAATTGCACAAGCCCGGATGGCATATGCCATGTTGTTGATTTGTACGTAGACTTTATATTTGACTTCTATTTATGTTAATTGGAATTTGATAAATCTTATATATTTTCTTGGATTACAGATTTCTCAAAGGTCAGGATCTTGCTGGTGTTCTTCCAGCATCAATTGTGAAGTTACCTCACCTTAAAACACTGTAAGAAATGCTTTCAACATCTGTAATCTTGTTAAATGGCTATAACCTTCAGTTCTGACAACCACCACTCTTATATCTGGTCTACAGCGATCTGACTCGTAACTATCTTAGTGGCAATATACCACCTGAATGGGCTTCTACTAAACTGGAATATCTGTAAGGAACTTTTGCAGTACTTGCATATGAGTATAGTCAAATAGATACTCATCTTCACATGATCATCTACTGCAGGTCCATTACAGTCAACCGCTTAACAGGAACTATACCAAGTTTTTTGGGAAACTTAACCTCGCTTGTATACTTGTAATCATGCTCTCTCTGTATTTCTCTGCGTATCTTTTGCTTAATTGACAATTGTAGTAACTTTCTTTAGTTTAGTACTATTCTTGATTTTTTTTTTTTGGTTGCTCAGGAGCATTGAGAACAATCTGTTCTATGGAACTGTGCCTCCTGAGCTTGGAAAATTGAGTAATTTGGTGAATCTGTAAGTTCTTCAGAATTTACATTTAAAAATTTATACATAGTTCCCAAAACTTAGAACTTTCTTTTGTTTTGCTTAACTGCATACAGTATTCTTAGTGCCAACAATCTCACTGGAGAATTACCTTTGGCTCTCACTAAGATGACCAAATTAACTGAGCTGTAAGTGGCTTTTTTTTTTAAAAAAAAAAAAATTTAAAGTCCGATTGAGTTCTTATGGATTCATATATATTAATGTTGTTTCTGTATTGGTTCTTATACAGTAGGATCAGCAGTAACAATTTTAGTGGAAAAATGCCCACTTTTATTCAGAACTGGAAACAACTCCAAACACTGTATGTTCTTGTATTTATATCAGATAATATTAGATACAACATAAATTTTCAGAAGAAACTTAAATTCTTTTTAAATTGGGTGTTAATAGAGAGATCCAAGCTAGCGGTTTTGAAGGTCCCATTCCTTCAAGCATTTCTGCCTTGAATAATTTAATTGCACTGTAAGTTGTACCTTTCAGTTGCCTATGAAGCTTTTAAGTTTATTTTCATTTTTTAAGGAGTGATTGTATAATTATTTTCCTATGCTCTGCAGAAGAATTAGTGATTTAACAGGGAAGGGTTCAAAGTTTCCACAACTAGGAAACTTGGGACAACTGAAGTATCTGTGAGTTATTCTTATTTTGAAGGCCTTAAAATCAGAGTAATTGACCCTTACATGAAGATGATATTCTTATGCAGGATGTTGAGTAACTGCAACATATCTGGAACTATACCTGCCAATATAACAAAAATGCCAAATCTGAAAGTTTTGTAATTCCTTGTTCCCTTACGTCTCAGCTTTTATGTTTATTAATATGTCTCCACATTTTGGACTATTATTTGTGCCAATGGTGACTTTTATAGGGTAACAGCCTTTCTAATAGCTAGTGTAGCATTATTTGGGCTCTTGCGTCTCCTTGGGTAGAAGCTTTTCCTTTCTTAGCTCTATTTTCTGTATCCTGGGGTCCCTTTGACTATAATCCAGTTTGGCTCTCTAGTAAATCTCACAGCAATGGACCAAGACTCTTTCATACTTGATTGTTGGTGGGGATCTCCATCATTTTTAAGTCAGAAAGAAGTCTTGGGAGTGATCCTATAATTCTTTGGCTTGCTGGCGGCCCTAGAAACAAAACTTCGGTTGTATGCTGCAACATCTGTTTCTCAACCTAAAATGGAATGATACTGCATATAACTTGAACTCATCCTAGACCAGTCACCTTTCTTTGCTTTTCTTTCTCAGTGTACCTAAGGTAAATAAGTTCTGATGATCATCAATGACTGCCGGCCTTTCTGACATGTTCTGATGATCATCACCGACCACTGGCCTTTCGAACATGCTTTGATGGTCACCGACGATCACCAGTCTTTCTAACAGGAGGAGCTACATCTTCATCATCAAACTGGGTATCTCTGTACAACCATATCCCACTCCTGGCAGAGCATGCTTCATTTTGGAATTTCTCTAGATCATCAAGGGCTACTTTTCTATCCTTGGAGTCCCACTTCTTCCTCTTCTCTATCCTAGCAAGTCCTTCCTGCACCAAGGCAGCATTTATGTTGATCCCAGAATCCACAGCAACTAAGGTTACAATAATAATTAGCCCTGTCCCCTGTCCTTTAGCTTTTTCTCCAGAGGTATCCCTGTCCTCCACCTTAGCCCTAAATGCTGTTGAACTGCTCAATATCTGAGCACTTAGATATTCAGCTGCTCTGGATCATAGTCTTCTTCCAAGCTTGGAGCCTTTATATGCAAGGCTGCACTGCTAAGCAAGAGCAGGTGCTGTGGAAACTGAAGGATCAACAGGCCTTAACTGACTATTCATGACCTCCTGATTTCAAGGTCAGTGTAGAAATCCTCAAACTTGTCTCACATGGATTCCACAGCTCCGCGCTGTGCACTCACAGTCATAGCTGCACTGTGCACTCACAATCATATCTCAGTTCCATGGATTATCTGCACTGAACTGAGCAAGTACAATGTCACCTTTCTTTGGATTAAAAGCACCAATAACAGGAGCTTCTTGGAGATTCAGAGATGCAAGTTGTTGCTTAATAGAGGAAAAATTTTGATCCCCAACAGTTTGGACATAAAACTTACTGCCACCCAATACTTCTGTAACCCCGACCTTTAGCACTTCTTTCTGTTTGCTTTCAACAGCTGGGTCATTAGAGACTTCCTCTCCTTCAACATAATTCTCCCAAATTTTCAGTTTCTTCTTTTTGGCAGACTGCTCTGCCGTTCAAGCAGAACCACTGCCATGTTATCTTTGACTCCTACAAGGATCCCAAGAAGGTCCTAGTTCTATCAACAGTTTCGACTTCAATCTCAACATCTCTCTGCATTATCCTTTGTCTCATTAGTGCAGGTGCTTCATCTGAATATGGTTCATCATGACCAGGTCACCTAACACCAGAAAAAGAAAAGGCAATGCTGTAGTCTTTGGGAATCAAAAGCTTAAAAGGTGGCCTCTGAGAACATATTCCACAACAGCATAAATTTTCCTACTACGATGCAGGAATGGCAAGAAATCTCTTGCTTTCTTTGCTGCAACCACGGCTAGGTCTTTTATGTGCATGACAGCAGGTTCCTTTGCAGAATGAATTCCCGTTAGAAAAGCAGCGGCATGGGATTCAGCAGCAAGAAGGGCATCATAATAATTTGATTGTTCCTCAAAATGCCTATGGCGAATCACAGTTCCAAAGCCACGGGAAACCACCAACTCAGCAACATTAATCCCAGCTTCCTGACCGCCAAGGGTTTTATCTGCTCTTGTTTATGAAATAGGTCAATTGATGTTCAACAATTATGAGGATTACAAATACTATAAAGTTTGTGTCCTTAAATTGAATCCATATTCATGGACCAAGGATTTTTGGCATCTGCTGTTTCTGAATTCTGTGAATTGCTATTGTTTCTGTTGTGCTTTTCTCTGTTCCTTGTTGCTGCACTTTGTTCTGCAGTTTACTGCTGCTGTGTTACTTCATTTTGTTTTTGATTCCTTATCGCTGCTGTAATTTGCTTATTGGTGTTGTTGCTTCTGCTGCTGCTTCTTAATCTGATGATTCGTGGGTTACTGTTGCTGCAGTTATCTGGTTGAGTCTTTGTTAGTGGCTGCTGGTGTTGTGTCGTTTTGGGTCTTTATATCTGCTTCTGGTGGCCTTGACTCTGCTTCTGTTGTTTTGTTCCATAGCTGCTTGTTATCTGGTTGAATGCGTTTGCTTCTGCTTTTTATTCTGTTGCTTGCTGCTGCTTTGTGTCTGTTTTTCCTGTTCTTTAAGTTTTCAGTTTGGGTTTCTTTGTTTTCTTTGCCAATCTTAGTCCTTAAGATGGTAGGTTCTGTTGGTTTGTTAGCTTTTTTCTTTGATTTCCGGTTCTCTCTTGTTTTCTTGTTTTAGTTCTTGGGAAGGGTTTTTACTTCACTTGGGATATTCCCAAGTGGTTTTTCCCCTCAAGTTTATTAGTAAAGAAAATTTATTTATATAAAAACATATTTCTGCAGAGATCTCAGTTTCAATAGATTGACGGGAAGACTTCCGAAAGATGGAAGTTTAGAGAAATTAGAGAACATGTAAGCAAGCATATTTCGGTATGTTTTAAAAATTATGTTACCCTTTTTCAGAGAATAGGATGTAGTAGGTCTAATTTGTCTTTATTTTTGTCATCCTTCTGCAACAGTAAGTACCATCTCATACAAATAACATGATGTTGCTTGCCTTTTAGGTATCTGACAAATAACTTGCTAACTGGATCAATCCCAGCCTGGATCGAGCAGAAAAATAACCGTGTGTATGTTTGTTTTCTTACATTCTGCATTGATTTTGCAATAAATTTTTGTTGATTTTTCCATATGTTGTGGAGTAAGTAATTCTGTAGCAGGAAAATGTACTTTGCTTTGGCCTACGGGTGCCTTGTACAAGCTAAAAAAACAAGTTGATGTTTTAAATGTGTGCAGTGTAATAGATTTATCTTACAACAATTTTTCTGCAAGTTCTGTCCCTACTACTTGTCGAGAAACACAGTAAGTCTAACTACTCTTTTTCTCTTCACTTCACTTCACCTTGTGTTTTCAGATTCCCTTTGTTCTGAAACTTTACTTCGTTTATGCCTTTTCAGGAACTTGTTCAAAAGCTCATCTGAAGGGAGAAACAAGTGAGTGAATTTCAGTAGTACTGGTCTTTAACCTTTTCTGCAGGACAATATAATTATTCCTTCTTGTGCTGCCTTTGCAGAGCAGCCACAGAGTGCCGGAATAATTTTCCTTGTTCAAGAGGTTGTTATCAAAATGAGTGATATGTTCTTGAATATATTATTTTCTGTCAATTCTTTGTTGAATTCTGATGATATTTTTGTCTTTATTTCTATAACAGTCCGATATTATGCACATATAAATTGCGGAGGAGAAGAAACAACTATTGGAAGAATCACCTATGAAGGAGATGAAGCAGCAGGAGGTGCAGCAAAATATGTTCCAGTACAAGATAAATGGGAAGTTAGCACTACTGGACATTTTTGGGATGCAAATGTTACATCAGATGATTACATAGCAAGAAATGTATCAGTGCTCAACATGAGCAATTCTGAATTATACACAAAAGCACGCCTCTCCCCTCTCTCCCTGACATATTATGTGCGTTGTCTAGCCAATGGAAGTTACACTGTAAAGCTTCACTTTGCAGAGATAATTATTAGAGACAATAGATCCTTTCATAGTCTTGGAAGACGGATTTTTGATGTTTATATTCAGGTAATTGCTTTTCTTGCTATTTAGCTCTTGCTCTAGCAGATGATGGTTTGATTAAATTAGTGTATTACAGGGGGCAATTGTGTTGAAAAATTTTGAAATTAAAATGGAAGCACAAGGTGTAGATAAAGTGATCATTAAAGAGTTCAATGCTGTTAACGTAGAAGATGGAACTTTAGACATCCAGTTCCGATGGGTTGGCAAAGGAACAACAGCATCTCCAAAGAGAGGAATATATGGTCCTCTAATATCTGCCATTGATGTGGAATCCGGCAAGTACTTGCTCTTTTATATTAAAAAACTTGTGCATATGCCTAGAATCTGACAATCAGTGCACCTCCTTGCTCTAACATTGTGCAGAATTCAAGCCTCCTAAAAATTGGAAAAAAACCATTGTGGCTGGAGCTGTAGTTTTGCCATTTTTCTTCATTATCATTCTTACAGGCATTCTTTGGTGGAAAGGTTGTCTGGGAGGCAGGACATTGCCAGAAAAAGGTATAGAAAGTAACCTGAAGCAAAGAATGAAATAGTTGTGATACATCCTGCAGTGTTTCATGAAGTAGAACTCTTTCTTTTAAAAAATCCATAAAAAAACAATTCTAAGAATTTAACCTTTTTTTTTTTGTTTTTTGTTTTTTTTTTTTTTTTTGTATACAGAGATGGTGCATTTAGATTTACAAACTGGGACATTCACCTTTGAACAAATCAAAGCTGCCACTAATAATTTTGATCCAGCAAACAAGATTGGAGAGGGTGGCTTTGGACCTGTGTACAAAGTATACTACTACAACTTTATAATTACTTGTGTTTCTTTATACGTGGCTTAATACAAGAATTACATTAAATTTTGGTTTGCAGGGAATATTATCTGATGGAACTAGAGTTGCTGTTAAGCAGCTTTCCTCCAAATCAAGACAGGGTCATCGAGAATTTGTGAATGAAATAGGCATGATCTCTGCTATACAGCATCCAAATCTTGTTAGATTGTATGGATGCTGTGTTGAAGGGAGCCAGTCATTGTTGGTATATGAATACATGGAAAACAACAGCCTTGCACAAGCTTTATTTGGTAAAAATTTTACTGTTTAGCTCTTCAGTGTGTGCATAGATCAAGAAAATAAAGATACACTATTTTTTTTTTTTTTTGAAATAAAAGATACACTATTTGTTAATAAGAATTAATATGTTAATTATAGGTAAAAAGGAGAGGCAGTTGAAACTAGACTGGCCTACGAGGCATAACATTTGTATTGGCATAGCAAAAGGTCTAGCTTTTTTGCATGAGGAATGCACGCTAAAGATTGTTCACAGAGACATAAAAACAACTAATGTGCTCATTGACAAGGATCTAAATGCGAAGATATCTGATTTTGGGCTGGCCAAACTTGATGAAGAGGAGAACACCCACATCAGCACCAGAATTGCAGGAACTATGTGAGCTACATATACGTTCTTCTTTTATTATAATTACTGACCTCATACCTTTCACTGTTCTAGCTAAATCTTTATTTATAAGATACAGCATCATTGGAGATTCTTACCTGTTCCGAGTATATTACACTTGACCATCATATTTATGAGACATACTCCAAGTGTTTTACACTTGACTATTGTAAATGAGATGTGAATTTATGCAACACAAATCTGGCCACTGGAATAACACACTTGGAGTATAGGCAAGAATATCTCAGCAAGATTTCTGGGCAATGCTCTGACAGGATTTATGAAGCTAAGCTCAGAGAATTATCTTTATTATTGCAGAGGATACATGGCACCGGAGTATGCATTATGGGGTCGCTTGACCTATAAGGCAGATGTTTATAGTTTTGGGGTAGTAGCATTGGAAATTGTTGCTGGGCAAAGCAACATGAAATCTCGTTCTGCTGATGATTTTGTATGCCTCCTAGATTGGGTAAGGCCCACAATGCATATTCTTGAAAAAAGAAAGATCTGTTTTCTTAAGTTGATCCAAAAAACAAAATTACAGTTTTTTTTTTCCTTTCCCGAATGGGGTTATTGTAGGGACTTGTGTTAAAGCAAAAAGGAAATCTTATGGAGCTGGTTGATCCAACATTCGTTTTGGAATCCAAGTTTGAGAAAGAAGTACTTAAAGTGATTCATATAGCACTGTTGTGCTCCAACCCATCGCCTGGACTTAGGCCTGCGATGTCAACAGTAGTAAGCATGCTTGAAGGGCGAATTGATGTTGATGAATTGGTAATGGATCGAGATTTATATGATGATGAACAAAGGTCAAAGGCGTTGACAAAACAATATAGTCAAATTTTGCGTCAGGGCTCAGCAAGTGAAACTCGGTCCCTTACGCGTTCATTCAATAGAATACGGACTGGCTCTTCATCTACATCCGCTCATGATCTTTATCCATGTCAATTTCATTCCTGCTAGTATACGTTGTCCTCTCGAGGAACCCAAAATTGTGTAATTTGGTGCGAGTGCTTGTGGCAAAAGAGAGATGTACGCTTTGTACACGCTAAACTCATTATGTGCTCATAGCAAAGTTTTATCAGACTGACTTTTTAATATAGGCGGTAAACAAGTAAAACTATTTGTGAGTAGTTGGTTGTTCCGTTCAATAAAAAAATTTTCAATTTTATATATTAAAATTTATTTAATAAATGAGTTGAATTTAAATTATAGAAACTTATAAGTCAATTTATAATTTTAATATATATATATATATATATATATATATATATATATATATATATATATAATTTGAATGTGTAAAAAATATTTTAAAAAACTTATTATTATAATAAAATCATAATCATAAATTTTATTAAATATATTATAATTTATTTTAATATTTAATGTATAATTTTAATTTATAATTTACATTTTTAAAATTTTTATTGAATTTATTTAAACTCATGAATATGAATGAGCTTGGCTTAATCTAGTCAAAACTGAGCTCCCCCGGCAATTTTCTACCCTACCCGACCCTACGTACAACTCTTATTAACATAGTATATTGCAACTTGGAGGCAGAAAATTAATTTTCCAGCAACTTGCTCTGACTTGAAGATCTTGGAAGAATACTGCACTTGTCATCTTTTTGTTTTTTCTCAGTCTTCTGGAATTACCGTGGGCTGTTTGAGCCAATAATGCACCAAAGAACAACATTTATTTTTATTATAAACTAACTAAGAACTCATGTCATGCTTGCATGTTTGTTTGATCCTCTCCTCTTCTTTCAACATGTTCATGTCTGTGAATCGGTTTGTTCTTCTTCTGGTACTTGTGATGAGTTGCCTAAGCACTTTTACATGTCTCCCCTTGCATGCAGATGAAGGTGAGTTTCATTTTAATTAGATTTTTTTTTTTAAAATAAAAATTCAATCTATTAAAATCAATGAAATTGTACAATCTAGTGGTTACATTTATTATTGTAGTGGTGGCACTAAGCTAAATCATGAAGAATTGGTGCTGATCAAGATTTTAAATTGAAACAGGATTGCCCATCAGAATCACTCGTCACTAAAGTTGGTCAACTAAAGAAACTAGAGGTTACCAATTACCACTGTAAGATGTAGCTGCTCCAATTTCAATGGGAACTATCACATTGTGGAACTGTAATTTTTTTTTTTTTTTCTCTTAAAGCTTGATCTTTTTCATATATGTTTGTTGAATTTTAATGATACATCTAATAAAGATTTCTCTTTGGGTGTATAATGCAGTAGCCCCAAAAGTTTCAGTCTTCCTGGAAGTCTTCCACCAGAAATGGTTGACCTGAAATATCTTGAGCACATTTTAGTTCATGTTTCATTATATTGCATCAATAGATTAACTTTTGCTTCAATAAGCCTATTATGTGCTGTGATTCTGAAATTTATGTCTTATTATTATTGCATTCAACTATTCTTGTTATTTTAGCGTGTAGAGCTTTATTATACATGAGAGATGTTTGATGAAATGCTAATGCCGCAATTCTTTGAAATGAAATTTGTCTAATAGATATGTGGAGAGTGAAGAAGCAGTAATTTTGTTCTCATACACTAGATTACAGAGCTTATAAGAGCAAAATCATTTTTTTCCCTCTGAAAATAAGATTTTGTTTCTCTTATTGCTAATGTAGAGAAGCATCAATCTCAGTCTGAGATAAGTGGAAAATATATGGATGATACAAGAACTTCATTTATAATACTGTGTTAAAGATATTTTTACACAATTTCTTTAAGATTTGTTGAACAAAGAATTCTGTAAATAATTTAGTGATGTAATCTCTTTAGATTTCTAGACTTTTGAAAATCTGATGCACCCTTTAAGAAGCTACTTTCTAAGTCTTATCTTTTGCAGTGAACTAACATGAAACTACCTTCATGGCATGTTTCTTGTGAAACAAGTTTTAGTAAAACATTTGAAGTTCATGTAAGCTTTATTCAGCTCATTCTTGGTCAGAAGCTGTACTGAACAATCTTAAATTTTTCTTTACGTTTAACCAGCTAGTATTGTGATATGCAGCTTAGTTACTGTCAATTGTTTGTCAGGAAGCATACCTAGCTATTTGGGAAGATTCACCAGTCTCACTTATTTGTATGTTTTGAACTTGTACAAATTTGTTCAAACTTTATTTTTAATTCACTCACTTGAATTTCTTCCTGTGAGGATATTTTACTCTGTTCTCTACTTGCTATTAAAGTAAAAAGGAGCCTTGAGGCCAATCAATTTTTTGGTACTATTCCTTGAGAGCTTGGAAATTTACTCAGCTTAACAGACCTGTAAGTCATATATAAATGCTACTCATATTTAAACTTTTTTTAATTTTGGAATCTTTGTTCTTAGTGCTGTAAATTTATCATTTCAATGTACTTTCCAACAATCAGTTAGAGGGAAACTTGCCAGAGACACTTACGCAGCTAAAGAACTTAACAAATCTGTAAGTACCATAATTAACTATTTTCTTTACTTCTTGAATGCATAAATTGCTGATAATAACATAATGGAATTTCCTTTGACTTTCTTAACTTGCAGTCGTGTAAGTGATAATAAACTGAGTGGCACAGTTCTCAACTTCATCCAGAACATGATTCAGCTTGAAAGGCTGTGAGATCTTCACATCTCTCTCTCTCTCTCCCTATATATAAATATAATTTCACTTTTGCATTAGGTGATGCATACTTTAACATTTACAATTCATTTTGTTCGCTGCTCAAGCGATCTCTATGCAAGTGGACTGAAAGGACCTAAGAAATTTTCCATTTTAAGAATCTAACTGATTTGTGAGTACCAAGTACTTTTCTTTTGCTTTGTATTATCGCTCTAGATGCAGACATAATGAGGAGCAGGAAACCACAGGAAAAAGATTGGAACAGTACATTCAAATTTTATCTATACAGCCATTTCATTGAACAGGAGGATCAGTGATATGCCTGGGCCAGATTTTCAACTTCCTAACGTGTCAAAGAAGTTTAAGTCCTTGTACGTTCAGTAATTCATAAGTTTGTAAGATACATAGAATAAACATGTGCATACATTATTTGCAGGGCTGTTAAAACTAACCTGTAATTTACTATTTTACTTTAGGATTTTGAGAAACATGAATTTAATTGGGAAGATCCCAAAAGATATATGGAAATCGAAGGACCTAAAATTGCTCTAAGTATAAATTCCAACGTTTACCATATTATATTGTAGCTATAGAATATAGAAACTTGTGGTTTTTTTCCATAATATTGTGAACTTGCTACCTAGTATTTTCACTAATTCCCTAAAATTGTATGTACTCAAAAGGTGGAAATCCTGAAACCTTTTGCAGTGATGTAACTTTTAACAAGTTGGAAGGATCACTACCTTTTGATCTCAAGTTTCCAAATTTTACGTACGTAACTGATAACATTTGATTATCTGAAATTAAGATGATCAATCCATACAACATGCACATAGTCGTGAAGTGCCCATAGTCATGAAGTGCCCTCTTACCAGCTTTTTAGGTGGCAACAAACTGACTGGATAGATACCAGAGAAATTCCTCAGTCAAGACCAAATTGTGTACGTTCTTAAACTTCTTTCCATCGTTTTGTTTTCTGTGAATGTCTTTGATTAATAAATGATTGTGTCGCATTAACATATTATCCTATCTAACTATAACATAGTTACCCGCACCGAACTTCATATTTTATTTTGTGTGTTATTGATTGTTTTCAGTGACCTCTCCTATAACAACTTCTCATGGCCGCGAAACTGTCAAGAGAGAATATAAATATGCTGACAAGTTTCATATTGGCAATTTGTTTATTATTTTTGTCACTTGAGTATTTTAATATTTGAATCGGAAATATAAACTTGTACCCAAGCTCATCTTCAGAGAAAAATCTGTAAGACTCTTATCTTCTACTCTTTATGGTGTGTAGCAGTTTTCCATATCTTGCAATGTTTGATCCTAACATCTGAACGTTTCTTATCAAACAGAAGCGGGCTTCTTCCATGCTCTGATATTTTAGTGCGTAAAAAATGTAAAGCATCTTATTCATTAATGAGAAAAATCTCTACTATTAGGACATTGATATAATAGTTTCAGTACTTTTAGGAAATAAGTCCTAATAATACTATTAGGAAAGAAGTCCTGGTTTAATATACTATCATTTCTTATCAAGAGCCAAAACTTTTTTCCTAAATAATCAATGCCGGGGAACATAAGTATTGAATTTCATTGATAATCTTTTCCTTTCTATTCTGAAAAAAAAAAAATTCTCTGCAGTAGAACCAAAGTCATAAATTTTTGTAGTTTTGGAGCAATCATCAAATTAATGAGAGTTTAAAATGTTGCTATCATATGAATATTTAAAAAAAAAAATTGAAGAGAGTTTATAGTAAAGAAATATATATATACACACTAGTAAATAATTACATGTTTTATGCATAAATAAAAAAATTTTTAGACTCATGATATATAGTAAATAACATGTTAAACATATTATTATTATTATTATTATTATTATTATTATTATTATTATTAGGGATAATAAACTCACAAGTTCTATAAGTTTATGAAAATTGCAATCAAGTTCTAAAAAAATTTCTTCTTTTAATTGAGTCTTAAAAGCTCTTAAATATTATCACATTAGTCCATCTCCGTTATATCTAATAGAATGGACTGACATGGGCAAGTAGACTGCACTCAAACACATAATATGTGTAGCCAACTCACCAACTTTCCCATGTCACCATTGATGCTGGCAAAAAGTGTTCAACTCAACTTTCCGTGACACTTGAATTCTTGAATCAATTAACAAAAAAAAAAATTTAAGTCTGCGATTCAAAAGCTTTTCTCCTCAATTCTCTTCTTTTTTTTTTCTCCCAAATTCTCAACTTTTCTCATATTTTTTAACACCATTCCTATAAAGAAAAAGCATTAGGAGGAGATTTTAAGCTACATGCAAGGCTTTTAACATATTGGATGTCTCCATCTTTCTTGTAAGAAATCAAAAGTGAATCATGAACACCATCAAATTGGATTGTTACCAATCAGATTGAGGCATGAGATTCCATGAGAAAAGAGAAGAAGCTAGAAGTGACCAGACCTGATGAAGGAAATACCAGTCTAATTCGAGATTTTGAGGGACAAAAAGAGCAACGTTGCCCAGCCTTCAATTCACCATCAATTGAATTTGTTTGAATGGGAATTGCTCTCAAATTCTCTCCACTCCATTTTGCTTCCACTTCCCCTCCCTTTTTCACCTTCCTTTGCCCATCAATTGCTCTCAAAAAGATAAAAAGAGCAGCAACAATCATGACCTCTTTGTTTCACCATGGAAATCCTGTTTTGCAAATCCCTAAAAAAAATTACTCAAAATCCCTCCTCAGAAATCCCCTAATTTTTAGTCACCCATGTAACAACTGCATCACCCACACCACTCATTTAAAGTGAATTTAAATATTTAAACACATTCCACCCAATACATATTATTTAACAATCCAATACACATTCCACATAAACATCATAATAATAATAATAATAATAATAATAATTTATTTGAGAAGATTGAATGAAAGTAAACCCTTAGATTTCAATCCAAAAGAGAAGAAGAAGATGATGATGATGATGAAGAAGAACACAAAAAGCTGTGAATTCAAAGACAAGTGAGAAAAATTATCCAAGAAATCAAGTCTTCTTCTTCTTCTTAAAGTGAGGGAAATGATGTTGTCTTCTTCTTCTTCGAGCTCTATTGACACCTTTCAAATGATGCAATTGATAACATGAAAATATGGCTTGAGCTGGCTGCAAACATGTGAGGTCTAACAGACACATATACACTTTCCATTCAATTTAAAGAAATAGGACTAACGAGCAACTCTTAAAAGCTTATAGGACTCAATTAAAAACAATAAATTTTTTAGGACTTGATTGAAATATTTGAAAAGTTATAGGACTTGTGGAGTTATTATTATTATTATTATTATTATTAATAAAAGTTTTAAACAATAATAACATTGTTATTTATTAATATAGCAATTTGGTATTAACATAATAAAGTTATAATTCATTACAATTTTGATAAATCTTTTATTTAAATTATTATGTGATATTCCTTCAATATATTTTATAATTAATTTTTCTCAACTCTAAAGAACCAATTTCATATAGAAAAATATTATGATCATAATTAATTATAAGATAATAAAAAAAATTATTAATTATTTTTTTAATAAAAAATTAAAAAAATAAAAGTTCTATTTTCTTTATATAAAAATTTAAATATTACAACCTATTAAATTTATAATTTATTACAATTTTAGTAAATTTTTCATTTGAGTTATGATACTTTATTTCTTCAATATTTTTAATATTGATGCTTTTCTTTACTCAAAAATTAATTTAATGTAATTTTTTAAATTCAACTAATAAATAAATGATAAATATTAATTAATTTAATTTTAACTCTTTCTTGTTAAATTTTATAAAAAAATTAAAAAACGAATTATACTACTTTTCTTATAAAAAATAGATTTTCAAACAAAATATATGCTGTATTTTTTTAAAATATAATTTACAAATACAAGATAGTATTTAAAAATAATAATAATAGTATTATTTTATTCATTCGCCAATCTAATTTTTCAATCTTGATAGTATTACATTATAATGTGGTAATTTATTACAATTTTAGTAAATTTTCTATATGAACAATTATACAACACTCTTTTAATAGTTTATCTAAATAATAATCAATTTTTACAAACTTGATAGAGTTATAATATAATAATTTATTAAATTTTTTATGAAATTTCTATATAGAAACAACAATCTTTCAACATTTCTCACATTAATATTTTCATGATTAATTATTTCATAAAATTTATTAATTTCAATTTTTAATTATTTACTTATTAAATGTAATATAGTAAGACTTATAAAATTAACCCTAACTACTTATTCAAATCAGTTTGGTCTCTTCATTTTTCTTCTCAAATTGGAGCTTTATGGCGAGCTGGTGTCCTATCAGTCATTTATAACATTTGGTATGCTAGAAATCAAATTGTTTTTCATAGGAAGTCGATCTCCATTCCATGGTCATTCGTTCGGTTTGCAGTAATGTCAAAGAGGCGGAGTCATTCAAGTTGGGCATATGAATAATTCAATTTCAGATTTAATGATCCTTCGTAGATTACAGATTTCTGATCTATAAAAAAAAGTTGTAGTAATGGTTTTGGTCATTTGGCAAAAGCCTCCTCTCGACTGGATAAAAATCAATATTGACGGGGTGGCTCGTGGTGCTCCAGGCATGTCAGGAGCTGGTGTGATATTTTGAGATCATTGCAGAACTGTTATTGCTTCTTTTGCTGTGCCTTTAGGGGTCTGTTATGCTTTCAAGGCCAAGTTTCAAGCTATTATTATAGCCATCAAAAGAGCAGCTGCTATGCCTTATTTATATTTCTAGTTGGAATGTGTTTCGGCTCTTATGGTCTAGCTTTTTCATTAGCGAAGTGCTGCTGTCCCATGGATATTGCGAAGGGATTGGGAATTTTGTTTAAGCACTTTTGATAAGTTGAATATTCATGCAAGTCATATATACAGGGAAGGAAATTGTGTACTTGATTGTCTTTCTGTTTTGGGTATTGGTTTGCAAACAATTTAATGGTGGGACACCTATCTGAGACAGGCACATGAGGCCATGTTCCATGATGCTATGGAAAGAGAATATTTTAGATTTTGTTGATTTCTTTTTTCAGTTGTTTTTTGCCATTCTTGGTTGTATTGCAACTTTGTATTTATTTTTTTTATTATTGATAGTAAAGATGAAAGCACCATTTGATGTACGTGCTATAAAGGTGTTAGCTTAGCTAGGATGTTTTGGTACATTACCTGATGATTCTTTCAGCCTATTTAGGATATCTTGGTGCACTACCGGATGGTTCTTTCTCCAATCTTTTATATATATATATATATATATATATATATATATATATATATATATAAAAGCTCATTCTCTCTTTTCTCTTTAGGTTTTCTCATTAAATACTTTTATTATTGTTGCCATCGTCAATCATCTTTTAAATCGACAGTGGTTCTTTATTATTTTTTCTATTTTATTTTGTTTTTTCATCCAATAAATACAAATCTTTAATCTGTTTATTTTATTTTTCTTTTATTTTTTTATTTTTATTTTTTGGTTCTTCATTTGTGAAATTATTAATCTATTTATGGAGTTTTGGTGGTTCTCGTCTATGAAATTTATAGTTCTTTATATTATGAAACTTTTTATCAGTATTTTTACAATCGGATTCAATTAAAGACCATAGAGTCGATTTATAGCCAATGAATGTCAAAGATTGGAGCATAAAGATTGTTGAATAAGTCATCAAGTTGCAAATTAAAATAGTTTTTTTAGTGAAATTGAAAAATAGCAACAAATGGTTTCATATCTTTAATGAGAGTTTTTTTTTTTTTTTTTATACTTCTTGATTGTACTTTGTTTACATTATATGTTCATCAATATGTATTTTTAATTTTGAATGAATGAAAGATTTATTTTTTCTCAAAAAAAAAATTAACATAATTAAAATAGGAAACATACTTTCAATTAAATTTTAAATATATGTCAATTAATTTCACTTTTATTAGAGATAAAATAGAAGGTAACCTCATTAGAATAGAAAATATACTTTCAATTAAATTATAATTACATTTTAATTTAATTTAATTTATTTTGTTAGAGATAAAATAGAAGTTAACTTAATTAAAATAGGAAACATACTTTCAATTAATTTAGAATTATATTTTAATTTTTATTAGAGATACAATAGAAATTACCCTAATTAAAATAGGAAATAGATTTTCAATCAAATTAAACTTATATTTTAATTAATTTAACTTTTTAATTAGTAAATGACTAAATTTTTCAATTTTTATATAATAATGAGAGAAGACTTTTTTTGTTTTTTGTTTTTTAATTTTGGCTATCCTCCTCCCCTCATGTTTCATATTTTAATTATATTAACTTCTATTTTATCCCTAACAAAATTAATTTAATTAAAATGTAATTCTATTTTAATTGAAAATGTATTTCCTATTCTAATTAAGTTAACTTCTATTTTATCTCTAATAAAAAAGAATTAATTAAAATTTAATTCTAATTCAATTTAAAGTATGTTTCTAACACTATTAAATTAATTAAAATTTTAGTAGCAATTTTGTTAAAATTTTTTTTTTTCTATTTTAAAAAGGTCTACTTATATTTTATAAAATATAAATCAAATTAGATAACATAATTTTATAAGGCTTACTATATTAAATTTAGGAAAAATTACATAAAAAGCCCTAACCTATTATACCACTTGCAAATAGCACCATAATTTAATTTTATTGTTAATTTTATCCACAATGTTTCAAAAGTTTACAAAACTAACCCTCGATCAAAATTTCTTTAATAGACAGTTGACGTGTTCGTTAGTAGGGCCCATTTTATGACATGTGGGACCTGTAAGTGCTTACTGGATTTGAGTAATTACATATAAAACCCTAACATTTATAAAAATTGCAAAATAAGCCCTAATATAAATAATTTAAATTAAAAATTAAAAATTTATTAAAATTATTAAAATAATTTTAATAAAATAAATAATAGAAATAAGTGTAAAATTCAATGCTTTTTTATTAAAAATTTTTTAATATATTTACAAATTTTATAAAAATTACAATACATAATTTAACATATATTCTAAAATTAAGAAAATATAAAAATATGAAAATTAGAAAAAAAATGTACTAAAAAGCATAATCTATTATTGATAACTAATAAAATTATTTTTGAGATTAATTTCAATCCAATTTGATGATAAAAATAAGTGAGAGATTCAATACTTTATTATTAAGAAAATATTCTTAAATATTTAATAATTTCATAAATAAATATAAAACATAATTTAACATATATTTTAAATTTAAAAATATAAAAATTGAAAAAAAAAAAGAAACTAAAAAAGGGTAAACTATTGTTGTTAACTAATGAAAGTTTTTGAGATCAATTCTACTCCAATTTAATAAAATTAAAACTATTTTATACAAAAAAATTATTTTTATCTTTATATTTGTGCATCTTATTATGAAAAAAATTATTGTATATGCTCCTCAAATAAAAAATACTTAAAATAAAAATAATATTAGTTTTAGTTTTAATTTTATTAAATTGGAGTGAAATTAATTACAAAAATAATTTCATTAGTTATCACTAATAGGTTCTCCTTTTTAGTACTTTTTTTTTGAATTTTCGTATTTTTATATTTTCTTAATATTAAAGTATATATTAAATTATATATTGTAATTTTTATTAAATTTTTAAATATATAAAAAATTTATTAATAAAAAATGCTGAATTTTACACTTAGTTCTATTATTTATTTTATTAAGATTATTCTAATAATTTCAATAAATTTTAATTTTTTAAATTAAAATTATTTAAATATTGTAAGCACCCAGTTTTGAGATAGTCGAGTGTAGATATGATAGAAGACTCTAATGATGAAAATTTGTTATAAATAGGTATGTGGATATTGATTTTTGAATTTCAGGGCTTAATTGCAGTTTTTAAGGACTTAATTGTGATGTTTTCTTTAGGGACCTAATTGAAAAAATTTTAATTATTTCAGTGGTCTTTTTGTAATTAAATGTTAAAAAATTAAAAATTACCAATCGAAATTACATATTTCTAATCGGAATTATATAATTCCAATCGGAATTGTGGAATTGTACTATTCCGATGTAGAGTTTTTATTTTATTTTTTAAGAAAAAACCTATTTATTGAATTTCTAATTGGTTAAAAAAATAAAAAAAATTAATTAATATAATTATCTTGTTCTTTCTGTGTTTTTTTCCGTGTTTTGTTAGTGTTATGGATTACATTATCAAAAAAAAATTAAAAATAAAAATGGCAATTATCAGGAGTTGAGACTCTTGGAATGGAAGGGGATTTTAGGATAAAAAAAAAGTAGAGGGGGACGCTGTTTAAGAAAAAAGGGCTACTAAAAATATTTTACGAAGAGAGCAGAGAGCTTTCGAAAAAAATATTTTACATTGTTCTTAAGTTTCTAAAAGGATGCAACAAAGTCAGAGAAATCAAAAATAAAATCTACAGACTCTATTTCCACACGGTGAATCAAAGACTCTGAGGAGCAAATCAATAGAACATCCACTTCATTCATCCATTTTTCTTTATTTCTTCTTTCTCTATTTTCTTTATTATTTTTGTTTATTTTATTTCTTTATCATTTGTATTCTAATCTTTTTATTATTTTCTGTGTTTTCTCTATGATGGCAAATGGTGGTGGGAGTACTGTGGAATATGGAGTCTGTGATTGAATTAAAATCAGTTCATGAAGATCCATGAAATGCCATGGAGATATAAAACCATGTAGATTTTAGGTTTTTATTTTATTCTGTTTATTTTTATTTTTTATTTTTTTATTATGTATGTTTTGTTTATTTATTTGGTTTATTGGACTGTGTATTTAATTAATTTTTTTATGCTATATACGTAGAAATTGTAATAACGCTAATAGTGGGAATAATGAATATTTATTTTTCTACATTAAAATTAATAGTAAATTATATTCAATTTGGTAGAACCCTAATAAAATCAATGGTGGCTTTAGATTAATTTAGGTTTCATGTAATTAAAATTAGAGTTAAAAATCACTGAATACATGTTTTTTATTCATTAGTTGTTTTATTTTATTATTTGGGTTTGTTTGTATATTTTATTCATTTTGGGACCAAAGCTCACATTTAGGATTAACCCATTTAAAATAGACTTTTTAATTAGATTTTAGGTTTTAATTAACTTTAAAATCAATTTAGGTCCATTACGTTAATTTAGACTTAGGCCCACCTTTTAGCTATTAAAATTAATTTAGATATAGTTCAACCAATTAAAGCATCTCTTCTTTTTTTAAAAAAAATAAATAGACTTAGACCTATTTTTCACTTAAATTAAAATTAATTAGAACTAGGCTCATTAATTCAAACACAATCCAATTCATTTCCATAAAAATTAATAGACTTAGGCCCATTTTTTTAGAATTAAAAAAGTAGACTTACTTCATTACTTTAAATAAAATGTAGGTCAACCTTTAGTTCCATTTCACTTATAAATAAAATATAGAGTTAGCTAACCTAATTAAAATCAATATAAATTAGACTAATGTAGGGACATTGCGATCTATGTGGCTGCATTTTTATGTGCCATTTTATGACTAGTTGCCTTGGGTTAGATATATGCTAAATTAGGGTTAAAATGAAATTATATATAAATAAAGAATAATTTAGTAATTAATAAAATAATTCTAAATGAACACAAGACTGAAAGAAGTTAGTAGTCTGTATCTAAAATCTCCTAGTTGTGTTGCTAACTCTCTTTTAGAGAATCGAGTTACCACCACCTTTGAATTGTCTTAATTATTACCCTGGGTGGCGACTGTTCATCTCCACACTATGTATTTGTGATATAGTACTGTGTTTTCTAGAGGTCTGAGCTCAAACAGTGTCGCAATTACTAAAATCGTAGATGTGTATTAAACTCCGCCGTCTTCAAATATTTTTATATTAGGGTTTATTTTGCAAGTTTTATAAAGATTAGGATTCTATATGTGATTGCTTAAATCCAATCAGCAGATGTAGGTCCCAGTGTCAAAAAATAGGCCCTACTAATGGACATGTCAACTATTCATTAAAGAAATTTGAACGAAATGATAGTTTTACAAACTTTTGAAATGCTGTGAAGAAAATTGACAGTAAAATTAAATTATGGTGCCATTTGCAAGTAGTATAATAGGTTAGGGTTTTTTTTATATAATTTCACCATAAATTTAACAGGTAAATAATTAAAATTAAAACTAATAAATTTTATGAAATAATTAATTATGAAAATATTAATGTGAAAATGTTGAAAGATTGTTGTGTTCGTATAATGTAACAAATTACTATATTATAACTACCAAGTTTGTAAAATTAAATTATTATTTAGATAAAATATTGAAAGAGTGTTGTATAATTTTTCAAATAGAAAATTTATTAAAATTTAAATAAATTACTATATTAGAATGTAACACTATCAAGAGTGATAAATTAAATAGATATATGAATAAAATAATACTCTTATTATTTTTAAATACTTATTAAATTAAAGTTTATTAAGTAAATAATTATAATTAACTAAAATTTTTATTGTCTTGTATCTATAATCATATTTTTAAAAATAGAGCATATAGTTAAAGAGTTAAAATTAAATTAATTAATATTTATCATTTAATTATTAGTTGAACTTACAAAAACTATAATAAATAAATGTTTGAGTAAATAAAAGTATTAATATTAAAATATTAAAGAAATAAAATGTTATGGCTCAAATAAAAAATTTCCTAAAATTGTAATAAATTATAAGTTTAACGGAGTTCTAATATTTAAATTGTTATATAAAGAAAATATAATTTTTATCTTTTTTAAATTTTTATTAAAAATAACTTATAATTTTTTATATCTTATAATTAATTATAACCGTAATAATTTTTTTATATGAAATTAATTCTAGAGTTGAGAAAAATTAATTATTAAAAATATTGAAGAAATATCATATAATTATTTAAATAAAAAAATTTATCAAAATTCCAATGAATTATAACTATATTACATTAATATAAAATTATGATATAAAATAAATAACATTGTTATTATGTTTAAAACTTTTATTTAATATATATATATATATATATATATATATATATATATATATATATATATATGGAAGAGAAAAAAACATAAGATGGAATACAGTGACATCCTAGTGAGGCTAGCACCCCACTAGAACATACTTCATGTGCTGATCTCTACTCAAATAAAATTAAAATAACAAAATAAACAAAGAGTTTATACAACTTATAAAGGCAAAAACCAAAAGAAACAACAAGCTAAAAAACTAGCTAAACCGATAAGAACTGATGCCCATAACATTATTAAACATCAAATGAAAACATTCTTTGGGGTAAGTAGGCCACCATGTAGTATCAGATAAACTTAAACACATAGTAGAAAGCTTGTCAGCAATTTTGTTTGCCTCCTAAAAAAATGTAGCTAACATGGATTTGTCTCTTATTTAGCAAAGTAAGACATTCTTCCTAAGCAAAGCGAACAAACCAATGGACTGTTGTAGGTCAAGCTCATAGAAGATTGACAACCAACAATGAGTCACTTTCAATCCATATGGGAAGAATTGCTAATGAAGAAATTTTTTAATAGGAATAGTAACAACTAACAATTTTACTTCCAACGCAAAATGAATACTAAAGGGAGCATTGAATGAGAATAAAACACAACCAAAGTGATTGCAAATAATGCTACCTACAGCTGAGAGCCTGGAAGCAGCACAAGTAGCGCCATCTGAGTTGATTTTGAGGCAACCAGGAGAAGGACAAAGCCAACGAATTGGAAAAATGACTAGAGCAAGTTTGGGAATTGTTGTAATTTGAAAACAAAAAATCACCAATATGTCTGAAACACAGTTAGACATATGTCTAATGCAAAAAAACTCCACTTCCTTAACTGATTCATAAATAAATATAATGATCGAAGAAATTGGATGATAATTATCATGAAAATGATACAATTATATAAGTGCCAAATTCCCCAAAAAGAGGCCAACAAACCTACATGCCAAAGGACTAAAAGCTAAGAATTAAGGCAAACCTTCCAAGTCAATGCAGAGAGATTATGTCAATTTGAACATTAAGCAAGCTACTTAACAAATACCAAAATGTTATTGCAAATTGGCAATGAGAGAAAACATGATTAAGAGAAGTAGCGTGATGAGCATAAAAATAGAAATGCGAAGCAAATTGAAAATTTTTTTGATGGAGAACCTCATTAGAAGGCAACTTATTATATAGGGCTCTCTAAATAAGTAAAAAGCATGTATGAGGTAAATAATGCCGCCACGGCTCTTTACCCCAAACCACTCTATTAGAGGAAGAGCGATAAAGGTTATAATCATCCTTGCATGACAAAAGTCCCATGGAAGAACCTCTATAAATAAAAGAATCACATGAAGCATGAGAAGGATATAATCATAAATTTTAGGGAATAATTGATGGAAATGCTGAGTTAAATTCCAGACCCCATCAACCAAAATATCCTTCACTCGAGAATGAAGCTTAGCACATTGAATAGAAGAGAGACTAAATTTATTCAAAATACTGTAACCCAATCAATTATCATGCCAAAAATTCAAATTAGAAGAAGAAGCAATAAGCCATTGGCAATGATCATTAACATTAAAGAAACTGCTTTGAATAGATGACTAAATCGAAGAATAAATGTGAGTAGAACGTACCATCTTTGTAACTGAAAGAAATTTAGAAAGAAGGAAGTAAAAAATGAATCCTTTATTACAATGAACACTCCAAGAAAATTTACAAAGCATTGTTGTATTAAGGCAATGTAAACACTTTAAGCCTAAACCACCCTCCTCCTTAAGGAGACAACAAATGACCCAATTAACAGTCACTAAATTTTTAGAGGTAGTAAAGCCTGTCCAAATGAAATTTTGGATTGCTTTCTCTAAAATCCAAAGAAGAGACATAAACCATCTGTAAACTATAAAAGGGTGAAGGAATGAACTTAAATTATAGAAGAAACTAAGGCCAGATGTCCCACCATGGAGAGGGATTTGCCTTTCCAATGATCAAACTTAGAGAGAACCATACTTGCAATAGGCTGCAACCATCTATGCCTTAAACCCAAATAACACCCAAATAACTGAAGGGTAAAGATCCACGGTGCATATCCGAAAATGAAGTAAGCATGTTCATGCGAGAAGGGGAGACAAACTTGCCATAAAAAATTTCTAACTTCTGCCAATTAACTTGCTGACCTGAAATTAACTCATACTCTTTAAATACACGAATTAAAGTTAGAATATTTTCCTTTCTAGCATGCCTAAAAATAAGGAGATCATCTTCATAGAATAAATGAGATGGGCAAGCTACTCTACAACCACCGTGCGTGGGAACTAACCTCAAGTTATAATATAAAGATAATAATTTATGATTTAAGAATTCTTCCCTAAGACAAAAAAAAAGAAAGGATGAAAGAGGGTCACCTTGATGTACCCCTCTTGAACAAGAGAAGTAACCTTCTAAACTCCCATTGATAGAAATCGAGAGCCTAGTTGAATAGAGAATTGAAGAATTCCAACCATAAAATTTATTTAAGAACCCAAAGCAACAAAGAACTTTCATAAAAAAAAAGGTCATTCCATTGAATCAAATGCCTTTATAATATCAATCTTTAGAGTCATATTGCCATCCAAACACTTTGAATTAAGAAGATTAATATTTTCTGAAGTTGCTGCAATACAACATTCATTGCGCCTATCTTTAATAAAACTAAATAAAGATGGAGCAATAATACGTATGGCAATTAAAGATAATTGGTCAACTAAAATCTTAGTAATTATTTTTAAAATAAAATTACTAAGAACAATAGGCAAAAAGTTAGTAATAGAGGAAACAATAGGCAAAAAGTTAGCAAAAAGTTTGGAATAAGAGTCATAATGCTAGCATTCATTCCACCAATTAAGATCCCCGAATTAAAAAAACTTCAAACACCCTCGCAAACATCCTTACCAACAAAGGACCAACAGTGTTTGAATAACACACCATTATAACCATTTGGGTCTGGAGTAGAATTATGATCCATATCAAGACCACTTGATGAATATCTTCAAAAGAATGCATGGCACACAATATATAATTATCAAACTCAGACACCAAACTAGGACCACTTGACTAACTTCAAAAAGACCGCCAAGTTGGGTACTTGAAGAAAATAGATTAGTGCAATAGTCAATAATGTGATAAAAAATTAATGACTCATTTGTAACCAAAACATTTTCAATCAACAAACTATGAATACCCGATTGAGGCCTTTTACTAATCAAGTAACTATGATAGAATTTTGAATTTTAGACTCCTTCTTAAAGCCAATGAATTTGACTCTTCTCTTTCAGTAAAGTTTCCTAATTTCTTAAATGAAGAGTAAGCTCTTGATGAGCAACCATCTCTCTAGAATGAAGAGAATTTAAAAATCCTATAGCTTTAATATCCTGCTGAATAGAAAGTAATTGTTGCTTTGCATTGGAAATCACCAAATCCATATTGCCAAAACTGCTTTATTCCATGTTTGAAGAAAAGAGTGAAAGATTTTAAGTTTTTATTTTAACATGAATATAGGGTAACCAAAAATATTCATAGAGTTCCAAAAAGAGGTCATCGTAATAGTAAAGTTATCATTAGTTAGCCACATAGAATGAAACTAGAAAAGAAGATGAGAAAAAAGTGGCAACTTGCTTAAAATAGAGAAAAATAGGATTATAATCAAATTGATAGCGTGCTAGAGTATGACACTTAATAAATCTCCAATTTATAAAAGAAGTAGGATTGCAAAAAGCTTTGTCAAGTTTGATATCTACTCGGTTAAAACCTTTTCTATTATTAGTCCATGTAAGGAATGGACCCATAGTATCCAAGAAATTTAAATCACAAGAAAACATGGCAAAAATAAACTTAGAACAAAAGCGTCTAGAAGGAGGATGACCAATTTTTTCATGAGCTCCAAAGTAGGCATTGAAATCGCTTAGAATAAACTAATTGGAAGTACCCAAATAAGAAATAGTAGAAAGCTCAGTCCATAGGTTATGTCTATTAGAAGAAAGAACATTAGCATAAATAGCAAAATCAATTATATGGAGAGAAGAGAAAGTAAACTAGATAGTGATTTGTTGATCCGAACTTGAAAGTAAAGAAACATTCCTAGCACCAAATTTATTGGAGGCCAAAATCCAAATGGAAGGGACCAAAGTGTTATTCCAATCAACCAAAGACATGTCTTACCTTTACTAAATAAAAGAACTAAAAACATTAAATGGAACCTTAAGCTCTGAAACATAAATAAAATTAGGATTGTGAGGCTTAAATATATTCAAAAGAGTGTATTGGGTAGCCTCATTACCCAACCCTCTACAATTCTAATAGAGTAGCTTCATGGAATAGCGCGTGATGAAGCTTATGTACTAAGCCTAGCACCAATCAAAAGATATGAGAAGTTGATTTTTTTTTAATTTTTTCTTATATGAAACCTACTGCTAAGTCTCAGATTCTTCCACCTCATCTTCCCAAGTAGACTTACCAATCTTATCCTGATTTAAGATGACGTTTAAAGCATCAAAAGAACTCGACATACAACCTATAATAAGAGATGTAACTGATATCTCAACATTTGTATGAGGCACATCTGTGATTTTATTTTGCTATTTAGGAGAAACTGCAATTTTATCTTGCTGTTCAGGAGAAGAAAGAGTGTCATCCCGGTTTTTCAAATGATCATGTGAAGTTGGTTTATCGTTGGATGGTGTTATTGGATTATTTAAGAATTCAGGGGGAAGCAAAGGAGAAGGACGTTTTTTGTGTCACCATTCTTTCCTAACTAGTGAACATCCCCTAAATAATTCATATGGAGGAGAGACTGCTTTGCGTTTGTCAATTCCATAAGAATTAGCAAAAGAATTAACCCTACATTTAAAGCTGTCATGGCCAAGAGTTTGACATGTAGAGCAAAATAAATGGACATTTTCATATGTAACATCAATATCCAATAATGATCCCTCATAATCCAAGGTAAGATATTGTTTAAGAGTAGACGATAAATTGAGATTTATAAGTATTCTAGCAAAGTGCCTAAAATCACCATCTAGAGTTACTTTATAAATTTTTATTGGAATGCCTATATTCTTTGCAATATCAATGAGAATATAAGGATCCCATAACTCCCAAGGTAACCTGTAAAACTGAGTCAAAATCTATGTTGTAGAATTTTTTCTTTGTAAGTGTCAAAACCTAAGCTCCAACATTCTAAACATAAGATGCCAAGTTTCAGGAGGAGAGAACCATGTCCCCAAATATGATCTTTGTCCAAAATTGAAAAGAGGAGAACCTAAAAAACCCTCTATCAAGAGAGATTAATCATTGGTGCGATTTGAGGCCCTAAAGCACAGAGAGTTTCTCCTTCAAACTTAACAAGGTCCATTGCTTATGACCCTTATTCAAAATAACCCTAACAATTAAACTATGTTGACACAGGGCCAATCATTTGTTATAAACATCAGGGTTTATTTTAAAAGCTTGGTAGGAACTAGATTTTGGAGTAGGAAATTCGACAAGGGCCATTGGAATCAAATATCATGAGTCTAAAACTTTTTTTGTTAACATGTGAAGCACATGGTTCATAGTTTAGTAAATTAGCACGTCTTCATAGGTAAACAAACAAAACTTTTTTAAACTTGTGATAGTATATAAACTATTAAACATATAATTGATTGTGTTATATTACAACATAGTAATTTATTTCAATTTTAATTATTTACTTACCAAATTTAATACAGTAAAACTTATAAAATTACGTTATCTAATGTAATTTATATTAGATAAAATATAAGTAGACCTAGTTAAAATAGAAAAGATATAAATTTTTAACAAAAATACTACTAATATTTTCAATAATTTAATTTTGTTAAGGGTAAAATAGAAGTTAACCTAATTAAAATAGGAAGCATACTCTCTATCAAATTAAACTTATATTTTAATTAACTTAATTTTTATTAGAGATAAAATAGAAGTTAATCTAATTAGAATAGGAAATAGACTTCCAAATAAATTAGAATTATATTTTAATTAATTTAATTTTACTTATATTAGTAAATGATTAAATTATCCAATTTTTATATAGTAATGAGTTAACACTTTTTCGTAATTTTGTCTGTCCCCCCTTCTATGCATATATATATGTTGCTATCATAAGAAATTAAAAAAATAACTTGAAGAGATTCCATAAGTCCTAATTTAATATACTATCATTTCTTATCAAGATCCAAAACTTTTTTCCTAAACAATCAAGGCCGAGTACCCTATTTCACTCATGAACTTTACCCTTTTGGTCTATTGCATCCTTGAACTTTCAAAATTTCCTATTGCATATATAAACTTTTAGTTTGTGCCTATATCATCCATGATTAAGCCCATGAATGTGCCTGTGAAGGACACGCCATGATTTTCTTCCATGAGCATAAAAGAAGAACCATTCATTCTTTGATTGGATTATAAATTTGGATTACATGTAATTATTTAATTAAGGTTTTAGCAAATCAGTGGTCACAAGTAAATAAGTAAAATTAGATTTAATCTGTATGCTTAAGTGTTTATATTCAATTTAATTAAATTTGCAAAATTCAAGTCCAAACACAAGCTATGATAAATGCATCATGATCATAACTACACCAGTCAATCAATGAAAAGTCAATACTTTAATTTTAGGGTAAATTACATTTTCTCCCTGTGTTATGTCGCATTACACTACTTCATCCTTTACATTTGAAAAAAATACTTATTCATCCCTGACATTTGCTTTTTTATGTACTATTTCATCCCTAAAGAAGGACTAATGAGTGCTAAAAAAAGCAAATGCCATGGATGAATAAGTATTTTTTCAAATGTAAAGAATGAAGTAGTGTAATGTGATAAAACACATGGTGGAAAATGTAATTTACCCTTGATTTTATTAAGTTTTCAACTTTGTCATGAGTAATGATGAAGTCATCATAAGTGGTGACAAGGGAAAAAATCGAAGATTGAATTTTTTTTCAAAATCTAAAGTCAAATATGATGGGAATCTTCATTACAAGTGATCATAAGCAAATTCCAATCATTACAATTTTTTCGAAGCAAAATTTAAGTTCAAATTTACAAATTTCCAAAAGTTCCCAAAGCTAGTCATAACCAATGTCACCACCAATGCCATGAGCAAGTGAAGCCATGACATACCTATCATGAGTGGTGACAGAGTTGTCATGAGTAATGACAATTGCCACTAGTTTCTAGAAATTTATCATCACAAGCGACAGAAGCGTCATAACTCATAAAAGAGTGCAAATTCACAACTCTTTCATGAGCAATGGCAAAGTTGAGCCAACACTAAAGAAATATAAATACTACTCAAAATTCAATTGGAGAAGAAAAAAGAAGTTGAGCCAACACATGTAGAGAAATCTTTAAGCATTTACTCTTGAATTTAATCTTCAACCACCAAAATCCTTCATTTTTAATTCTTTTTAATTTATTTTATCTAAAGAGTGTTCTTGAGTGTGGGTTAGTGAGTGTTTAATATAATAATTTAATAGATCAATAGTAAGATTGAGTGAGTTGGGTTGAGTTTTAAGTACTTATAAGCTAAGAGGGTTGTTCTTAGGATTTGGTTTTAAGTGTGAGCCTTTAAAAAACATACTTGGTTTTAAGTGTAATCCTTGGAAAACACTTAGGTAACTTAGATTATTAGTGTATTGAAACTCTCAATAAATGGTTGAGGAGAGGACAAAGGCTTTGAGGGCCGAACCTTTATAAATTCCTTGCATTTTTTAGCTCTTTCTCTTCATTCTATTGTACTTTAATTATGTTTTTAGTTTGCTCTTTCTTGAAAAATCAAAATTTCCTATTTAGCTCGAAAAGTCAATTCACCCTCCTCTTAGCACTTGTGAAGTTATACATTACAATTATTTTATTAAAGACTCATGATCAAACATAATTATAAAATTAATGAAAAAGAAGAAGCTAATTTAGTAGGCTATCAGCTAGTTAGAAAAGAAAGAAAGAAAGACCAAGCAAATCCCAAGGCTTGTGCTTGCAAATCTAAACTTCAAGAATAACCTTGACACACTTCTTAGCACCTTCCATCTTCTTCCTTAAGTAATATGAAATCAATTCAATGTTCTATTAACATCTAAGTCTCTCTTGACAGTACTTCTTCTCCAACAGCTCGAACCATCATCATCATCATCATCATCATTTTTTCTTCCTCTTTTAATGATTTTGTGACGTTCTTTAGACAAAAAAAAAAAAGAAAATGAAAGGAGGTTTTTTTTAAGTTAGTAGCTATAGCGATGGTCAATGATAATTCTTTGCTTTTTCTTTGAACTTGTCTTTTCTTGTTATTGCTACTATTATGTTGACTTTAATTTTGACCTAGCCTTAGTATATTTGCTTGTTCTTTTCTTCCCCTAAATGAATCTGATCCCTATATAAAGGAAAGAAAGAAAGAAACTACAAAATAGGATAAAGCATGAATTGAAGTGAAGAAGGCAAAATCCCTTTGTATTATATGAGAGGCTTCTTAATCTAACCAAATATTAATGGACAACAATGGAGAAATTTTCTGAAACATTACAATAAAATAAAATCAAATCATAATGTCATTCTGTAAGAATTAAGTTTTTTTTTTGTTTCTTGATTGAATTGAATTAATTGTTGTTGTTTTGCAAGAATAAAGAGAATAATGTAGTTGTTACTTCAATCTAAAAAGCCTATCAACTTCAATCTCAAGACTCATTTGAATCTGACTTCTCTCCTCCATCACTTTCATATTTAAATCCAAAAAAATATCTCTTTCATTTAACATTTTTTATGTTTTCCTTTTCTCTACTTTCAATCTCTCTATCTTCTTCCTAGTTGCACTTAACTCCTCAACCAATGAAACATCCAATGTCTTTATCACAAGCTTCAATGGTGGTGTTGAAAAGATCTTGTTTTTCCTTCAACTTTAGGATTTAAATCTTTGTTTCTAGATTTAATGACAGTGAGTTTTTTGGTTGGAGAGGTTTACAGTTGGATTTTGAATAAAGATTTTTATGGTCTTTAATGAGTTTAAAGTATTTTAGGTGAAAAGTTGAGGGAAATTGATAGAGACATGTTAAGCCATTTTTTTATTTATTATAGAGACATGTCAGATGTTAAAATATAAAACATGTGCCTCTAATTGCTTGTGTCAATCGTTTTTCCACGCTGTCAACTCATATGTTTGATAGAATTTAAAAATGACAAACCATAGTGATATAAACACAAAATAAAAGTTTAGATATGCAATAGAAAAATTTTTAAGTTGAGAATTATAATAGACCAAAAAGGTCAGTTTCAAGGGTGAAATAAGATATTTGGCCAATAATCAATCCCGAGGAACATAAGTGTAAGCACCCAATTTCTAGATGCAATTATGCACAATTGCAATGTAAGCCCCTATGATGAAATTTATTCAAAAATTGAACTTGGTTGTCGATTTTCTAGACTTTAGGGACTAAATTGCAACATTTTTTTAGGATTTGATTACAAGGAAGTCAAATTTTCAGGGGTCTTTTGGTAATTAAAAGTAAAAAAAATGTCAGTATTGCACAATGCCGATGTGTAAAAGTCCCATTTTTTTTATTTTTCGCTTATTTTTTCTTATTTGTTGTCAATTTTTTTTAGTGTTTTGATTGGTTGAAAATTCAATTTTGTCATTATTATTATCTGATAAGTTTTCTTTCTTACGCGTTCAAAACCCGTAAGATTTTGAAATAAAAAACAAACGCTATCAGATGTACTCTGTTCCTCTAAAGGAGGAAGTACTCTGTTCCTCTAAAGGAGGAAGTCAGTATGCAGGCAGACTCTGCATTTAAAAGCAGAGTCTACATGCATGTGAGAACAAGAGGGAGACTTACACAGACGGAGAGAAACTCTCACACACAAAGACTGAAAAAAATAGAGAGACTGCGAAAAAGAGAAGAGAGTTATGTGAAGAACACCATTGTCTTTCAAAAAACCCTAATTTTGGATACTGTCAAAGCATTTGCACAATATCTAAAATCATTTGCACAATATCTAAAATAATCAGTGATCTTTTCTATTCTTTTCTTTTTTATGATTTTTATTTTATTCTGTTATTGTTTTGATTATTAAATTTCACTAATCTAATTTTTGTGTTTTTTTGTTTTGATATTCGATTGTGGATTGAGGAGGATACTGCTGGTGTTCAAATGAATAGAAGATCCATGGAATGCCATGGAATAATCAGTACTGTTTTCTAGTAGATATTAGGGTTTTAATTTTCATTTTTCCTTTATGTGTTCTATATAGTTATTTTAATTCATGAGTGTATAATTGTTCAATTTTAATTTTTGTACATAATTTATAATAGCCCCAGTAGTAGGAATAGTAAAAGATTTAATTTTCTGCATTTAAAATCAATTAGTAATTAGGTTCAATTAGGTAAAAATCAATTAAAATTAATGGTGGCAGTAGCTTAAACTAGGGTTTGCATGTAATTAATTTAGGGTTTCTAGAAAATCACTATAATGTTTGTTTAATCCATTTTTTGTGTTTTATTTGTTTTGGGCTTATTTTTTTTATATTTTTATCCTTTAGGGCCCCAAGCCCATGTTTGGGTCTAACCCATTTAATAAATAGGCTTAAAAAAGATATAGGGATTTAAATAATTAAAATTAGGTTAATTACATTTTAAGCCCACTTAATTAATAAAAAATTATTTAGACTTAGCTCAACCCACTTAATTTCATTTCTTTTAAAATAAATAGACCTAAGCCCACTTTTCACTTAAAATAAAACCAAGTTAGACTTAGGCCGACTAATTTAACTTTCCTTTAAAATTGAATAGACTTAAGCTCATTTCTTAGGCAAACTAAAATAAATAGATCTAGGCTCACTAATTAATAAAAAATGTAGGTCCACTTTTAGTCTCTTTCTCACTTGTAAATAAAATGTAAATCTAGCTAACTTTTTAATAAAATTAACATAGTTTAGACTTAGGGACAGCGCGATCTTGAGTGCATTTTTTATGTGTAATTTTATTGACTAGATGTCTAGGGTTAGATGGATGTCAAATAGGGTTTAATAAAATTTCATGTAATTAGAGGATGAAATAATCATTTATAAAATTATTCTAAATGAACACGAGACTAAGAGAAGTTAGTATTCCGTATCTAGAATCTCCTGGTTGTGGTGCTACCTTTCTTTTAGGGAATCGAGTACCACCTTTTCAATTTGTCTCAGTTATTACCCTGGGTGGCAACTCCTCATCTCCACGTCATGTCTTTGTGATAGTGGTTAGTGTGTTCTCTAAGGCCCTAAGCCTAAATAGTGTCGCAGTTGCTAAAATCTTGGACACATGCTAAACCTCACCGTCTAAAATAAGTATTGAATTTTCAATGATAAACTTTTCCTTTTTATTATGAAATTAAAAATTCTCTACAGTAGAACCAAAGTTAGAAATTATTATAGATTTGGAGCTATCATCAAACTAATGAGAGTTTAAAATGTTACTATCATAAGAAATTTAAAAAAAAAAACTTAAAGAGAGTTGTGTATGCGTGTGCATGTGTGTATGTGTGTGTGCACACACACATTAATTTCATTTCATTTTGAGTACTAAACTTCAATTGGTTTCTTTTTGTAACTAAATTTTAATTTATGTATTATGGATAGATCACCTGTTGATGTTTTGCTAGTGTGGCAGCTGCACTTGGAATATTCAAAGAGTATTCGCCACATCAACATACACATCAAATACCAACTCAAGTTTAACATTCAAGTACAAAGTTTGGTGACCACCAATATATTTAACCCATTAATTAACCTCGTTAACAAAAGTATTTAACCTATTTTAGAAAATTTATATCTAATTTATTTAACTAGTATATCCTCAATATATAGTACTTTGTCTATTGAGAATATATAAATATTTATGACCTATGAGCATCAAACAAACAATGAAATTTCATATAAAGAAAGAGCAATTCAACATCAGTGAGTAGAATTCTCCACCCATAAAATTGTCATTGAAGTGTGATGGTCATAAAATTTTATTGGATATAATAAGCTATATATATATATATATATATATATATATATATATATATATATATATATATGTAGAGAGAGAGAGAGAGAGAGAGAGAGAGAGAGAGGTGAGCAAGTAAAATAACCGAGAACCAAAAATTAAATCGAACCAACCTCATTTGGTTTGGTTCAATTTTTTTATTACTTTTAAAATTTCAGTTTGAACCGAACTGAAATATGTTTGGTTCAGTTTTACTCTTGAAAAATAGGAATAAACTAAGCCGAACTTTTATATGATATTATTTTATATATGTATAGATCTAATACTTTTAAGCTAATTCTTTTAAATTTCATTAGTGTTTCTCTCTTCTTCCATACACTTTTTTTTTATCTCATCTTTACATAATTTCTATATATTTCACTCGTTTTTCTCAAATCCATACCTTACTTAGTTCTCAAATTCCTACCTCCTTCAATATTAAACAATTCTTTGAAGGTATGCAAATTAATTTTTTTTTTATTTTAGAAATTTTTAGTACTGTTTTAATATGATTTACCTAATGGGCAATTAAATTGATTTTTTTAATACATTGTTGATGAATTGCACTTTTGTGTTCTTCGAATTTGATGGGCAATTAAATTTTAAAAATTAGCAAAGCTAAAACTTACACCATCTTGACATTTTTTTCATTTGTTGCTTATATTTTTTGAAAAAAATTTTCATGTTTCCATGTTTGTGCTATGTCATTATTAAAAAATTTTATGAATATTTAATATTTTACTACTTTTTTTTTGTCAATTGTTATGAATTCATTTTTTATCATTTGAATTTTTATTTATCTTGAAAGACTTGCACTTTTAACAAGTTTTTTTGAACTTAATATAGGTTCAATTTAATTTTATTAAAATTAAGTCCATAAAAAAATTCATCTACAACTCAAAATTGAAATTTTAAACCGAAACGAACAGAGTAGTTTGGTTCAGTTCTATTCGATTTTTTTAAAAAATATACATAAATTGAACCGAACCGAATAATTTTACTTCAGTTTTGTATATTTACAAAAAACTAAACCAAACTGTACTCACCCCTACTTCAGCTTGAGGATTTTATCTAAACTCAAAAGAGAAATTTACACAAATATAAAACTTTTGGACTTTAGTTTTTAGCAAAATACCCCTTTTTCATTAATTATATGAATACCCATTTTATTTTCAAAAGTACACTTCTTTTTATTTTTTTTTTCATTTTTACCTCAATTTGTATTTTTCTTGTTCCTTCATTATTTTTTTATTTTCTCCCCTCTTTTTTCTTTTTTCTTTTTATTTTATCCTTATTTTTATTTCTTTTTTTCTATGTTATCCTAATTTTTAAAATTTTTTATTTTTATTTTTCTCCCCTTTTTTTCTTTTTATTTTATCCTTATTTTTATTTGTTTTTATTTTTTCTTTTTCTATGTTATCTTTATTTTTTCAATTTTCTTTATTTTTTATTTCTTTATTTTGTTTTATCTTTTATTGTGTCTATTTTTTCTTATTTTTATTTCCTTTATTATTTTTTTCTTATTTTTTGTTATCCTTATTTTTTTTATTGTTTCATTTATCCTTTTATTTATTTTTTTTATCTTTTATTTTATTCCTTTTTTCCCTTTGTTATCCTTATTTTAAATTTTTTTATTTTTATTTTTCTCCCTTTTTTCTTTTTATTTTACCCTTTTATCCTTAATTTTATTCCTTTTTAGTTTTCGTTATTTTGTTATTTTTATTTGTTATTCTTATTTTTTATTTTTCTTTATTTTATTTTATCTATTTTTTATTTATTTTTCTCCTTTTTATTTTTCCTTATTTTTAGTATCTTTATTGTTTATTTTTTTCTTATTATCTATTATCCTTATTTTTTCATTTTTTTTCTTTTACCCTTATATTTATTTTTAATTTTCTCTATTTTTTATTTATTTTTATTTATTTTGCTTATTCTCTGTTATCCTTATTTTTTAAAGTATTTTATTCTTCCTTATTTTTTTATATTTTTATTCTTAGTTTTTACTTTTTGTTTTGGGTATTAATATATGAAAGTGCCTTGAGGAGGGGGGGGAGGGTGGGGGTGAATAAGGCTAATGAAGAATTTTAGAAAATTAAAAATGAATTTAAGGGATGAACAATAATTAAAAGAGAATAGAGTAGGAAAAACAATTAATACAAGGATTTAAGGAGTTCGGATTCTCAACAATCCTACATCTCCACTTATCTTGTCCCCAAGTTAGAATTTTTTAATGCCCACAATCTTATTCACAAGATTGAAATTATATAAGAGTTTGAGGCTCACTCAAAAAACCAAATCCCAAGTGTTTTGATGGCTAAACACTTAAACCAATTCTTTTAGAAATAAATATCACTCCCCTTCTAGTCTATCCCAAGCTTTTAGATGAAGAGAAATTCTAATTCTAACACAATCAACTCTCACGAGAGTTATACAAACAAAAAATGAATATTTGAGAGTTTGAGCTTTGATGAATATTAAGATAGAAAATTATAATAAGTAAGGATCTTCACTTCAATTGAGCTCAAGTAGGTGTTTACATAGATAAACACTCAAATATATGGCTATTGGAGATGTCAAACATGTCTCCAACATCTCCTTTTTAAATTAAAAAATATTATTGTTAGAATGTCACCATAGTAGTAGAGCTTCAATCGTAGCCTACTATTCACTTTGGCTTTCTGTCACCGTAGCAGCTCTTGCTTCAGTCGTAGCTTACTATTCATTTCAACTTTTTGTCACCATAGAAGCTTTTGCTTCAATCGCAGCTTATTATTCATTTCAACTTTGACTTGGCTTTCATTTGAGTCCTACCATATACACACTTAAAATAAACATATTAAATGATCAAAATTAAGTTTGTTAAGATTAAATTAAAATTGATTATTGCTAAGGTCAACAATCTCTCCCTTTTTGATTTTGACAAACTTATTTTGAGTTTGAGAAGGATAATATAAAGTGAAGTGTGTGTAGTTTTTAATTCCATTAAAGTATGTAAATTATACTCCCCCTTAATTTATGCATATAATAAAAATAATGAATTCAAGGAGTAAGGAATTCAAAAAATGAAGAAAATCAATGGAATGAGAAAGATGCATATTTTTAAAATAATAAAATAATAAAATAGAATCTCCCCCTTTGTGCTATAAAATATCAATTGAACAACTCTAAAGAAAATTCAATTGGAAAAATTCAATCTCCTCCTCACGTTATATTACTCTCATTTTTGGATATGATAAGAAATATAAATTTATAAATCATCCACCTTGACAAAAAAATAAATAAATAAACAACAAAAAATATAACATGAGGGACATATCCTTTCATATAGAGCTTAGTTCTAAAGGAAATAAAGCACCAAGAACTAAAACAATGAAAACAAAGATAGACCAAATCTTAAAAAATATCCATGCCTTATCAAGGATAAAAATAATTCCTAAGAAGAATTTATACACTAATAAATTAAACATGAATTATGTAAGCATAAACACAATTATAAAAATAAATTCATGCATAAACAAAATAAAAAAATAAATTCAAACTCAAATATTTCTCCCCCTTTGTTCAAATGCAAAAAATCTTTAAAGAAAAATAAAACTGCATAAACAAAGAATAAAGTTACAATGATATTAAAATATTGATCGTAAATAAAGAAAAACATAACAAAATATAAAACTAACAGCTCATGACTTATATCTAGAAAATAAACTAAACATAATCTGACACAAAATAATCATAAAATAAACTAACAACTCAAAGCTTAGACAGAGAAAATATACTGAATAGAAATTGATGAAAAATACATAAAAAAGCCATATAAAAAAAAATAGTCTTATTGAGGAGGAGGAAAGAGGGAATAATTTTTTCATATGCTTATTTTGAATAATTAATTTATTGAAATAATTTCAATAATTAATTATTAAGTAGCAAATTGTTTTTAAAAAATTTTGATAAAATCAAAATCAAAATCAATAATCAAAGCAACTGATAAGCACAACATGATTTCACATAAAAACAGTTCAACCATAAGAAAAACTAGAACCATCAATCATGCCAAGTTCATACTTAATGAAATTCATTATCTCCTCATTGAGAGGTTTGGTGAAGATATCTGCTAGTCGATTGTTTGTATTAACAAATTTAAGTGAGATATCACCATTTTGAACATGATCACACAAGAAAGATGTTTAATGTCTATATACTTAGTTCTAGAATGTTGAATGAGATTTTTACTAAGGTTAATAGCACTTATAATGCCACATTTGATTATAATGTGATCAAGTTTTATACTATAGCCCAACAATTATTGTTTTTGCCACAAGACTTGTGAACAACAAAGACTTGCTGCAATATATTCAGCTTCAACAATGGACAAGGCAACCGAAACTTGTTTCTTACTAAACCAAGAAACTAAACATTGTCCTAAGAATTGACAAGTTGTAGAGGTGCTCTTTCTATCTAGTAAACTATTGGCAATGTCCGTATTAGAATAACTGAATAAGTCAAAGGAAGAACTCCTAGGATACCAAAGTCCTAAATGCATTATTCCATAAAGCTATTTAAAAATTCTTTTGATTGCATTCAAATAAGACTCTCTATGATTTGATTGAAATCTAGCACATAAATAAGTAGCAAATATGATACCCAATCTACTTATAGTTAAAAAAAAAAAGGATGTGATCATACCTCTAAATCACTTTTTCATCAACCATCTTACCATTCTCTTCTTTGTTGAGTTTAATGGTGGTACTCATTGAAGTTTTGCTTGTCTTAGCTTCATCTATATCAAACTTCTTGAGAATTTTTCTTGTATATTTAGTTTGATTAATGAAAATTCCATCTTTGCATTACTTGATTTGAAGTCCAAGAAAAAATTTGAGCTCACCCTTCATGCTCATCTCAAATTCTCCTTGCATTAACTTTAAAAATTCCTCACATAAGCAATGGTTAGTAGTAACAAAAATAATGTTATCATCATATATTTGAACAATTAATAAATCATGCTTAGATTTCTTTATGAAAAGAGTAGTATCAAGTTTTCCTTTAGAGAAACCTTTCTCTAATAAGAAGTTGCTCAATCAAGCCCTTAGAGCTTGTTTCAATCCATATAATGCTTTTGACAATTTAAAAACATGATTTGGAGAATCAAAATTTTCAAAACTCAAAGGTTGTTCAACATATACCTCCTCTTCAATAAAAACATTTAAAAATGCACTTTTAACATCCACTTAATAAAGTTTAAAATTCTGAATGATGCAAATGCAAAAAGCATTCTAATAGATTCTAACTTTACAACAGAGGTAAAGGTTTCATCATAATTAATGTCTTCCTCTTGGTTATAACCTTTAACTACTAGTCTAACTTTGTTCCTATTTATGACACCTTGTTCATTCATCTTATTTCTAAACACCCATTTAGTTCTTATCATAGCATAATGTTTAGGTCTAGAAACCAAGGTCCAAACCTTATTTCTCTTAAATTGATTTAACTCTTCTTGATATCAAGGACCCAAAATTCATCACTCAAAGCATCATCAACATTTTTGGGTTCAATTTGAATAAAAAGGCTAAATTAACAATATACTGAAGTTGAAATCTAGTAATTACCCCCTTTATAGTGTCACCTATAATGAGGTCTTGAGGATGTGATTTCTTGAATTATCAATCCTTTAAAAGTTCATCCTCCAAGGTAAGTTGAGATATCTCCTCATTGTCCTTCTTGCTTGGACCTTTAAGTTTTAAAGGCTTACTAGCATTTCCTTCTTGAGTGTTCACATCCACATGTTCATCTTTAAAATCATCAACATTACAAATATCCTTTCTAAGATTAAGTGAGTTTGATTAATCAAGTACAACATGCATTGATTCTTCAACTACTAGAGTTATTTTGTTAAAGACTCTATATGATTTGCTAGTGGTAGTATGGCCTAGAAAATTCCTTCATCAGCTTTAGAATCAAATTTTCCAAGATTATCCTTCGTGTTCAATATAAGGCACTTGCATCTAAATATGCTAAGATATAAAATTTTAGGTTTCCTATTGTTCTAAAGCTCAAAAGAAGTTTTATTTAAAATTGGTCTTTTAAATACTCTATTTGCAATGTAGTAAGATGTGTTAATGGCTTCTGCCTAAAAGTATAGAGATAAATTATACTCATTAAGCATTGTTCTAGCCATTTCCATAAGAGTTCTATTTTTACTTTTAACTATCCCATTTTGTTAAGGAGTTCTAAGAGAAGAAAATGTATGCAAAATACCATTTTCATTGTAAAAGGTTTTGAAAAATTCATTTTCAAACTCAATTCCATGATCACTTATAATGGAAGAAATATAAAAACTTTTTTATTTTTAAACTTTTTTCAAAAAAATTTCAAAGCTTTGAAAGCATCATTCTAATGAGCAAGAAAACACACCCAAGTATATCTAGAGTAGTCATCAACTAATACATAAGCATAGTGCATACCACCGAGACTATCAACTCTAGTTAGTCAAAATAAATTCATATGAATAAGTTTAAGTGGCATAGAGGTGGATACTACATTTTTTAGCTTAAATGAGGACTTGGATTATTTTTCCTTTTGATAAGCATTATAAGGTTTATCCTTAGTGAACTCAAGCTTCGGTAAACCAATCACAAGTTCATGTTTACAAAGATAATTTAATAGCTCAAAATTTGCATGTCCTAACCATCTATACCATATTCATGTGTCATGGGAAATATACATCAAGCATTTAATATTTTTGTTATCAATCTTATTTAAATCAATAACATATACATTATTCAACCTTTCACCACTAAAAATTACTTTATCTTCATCAAAACCACAAACAAAGCAATTCTTAGGATAGAAAGTGACATTATTTCCCATATCACATAATTGATTTATACTAAGAAAGTTATGTTTAAGATCATTAATAAGCAATACATAATGTATATATAAGGATTAAGGATTACTAATTTCTCTAATGCCAATAATCTTTCTTTTACATTATCCCCGAAAGTGACATGTCCTCCATCCTTAGCATCAAAATTGTTGAATTGCTCTTTGTCTTTGGTCATGTGTCTTAAACATCCACTATCAAGATACCATTTACTTTTTATTCTTATGAACTTCAAGCACACCTATAAAACATAATTCAAACATTCTTTTGAACCTAAACCTTAATTGGTTTAGGTTTGTTAGTCTTAAAGTAGTCCATGGTAGCAATTGTAAATATAATTTCTTATAAAAGCATACATTACTTGTATGTCCTTTGATCACGTAATATGAATATACAATATTTTCAAATTTATTTCTCCTAGGATAATATAATTTCCTATATATGAAACATGCCTTTTGTGTTGTGGTTGTAATATCCCGTGTTTTTAAAAATATTTTTACACTGTACCGGGATATGCAGTGTTAATAATTTTGACTATATATGTGATATTTTTTATGAGTTAATATGTATTTTAAACCTATTTTAATTACTGTCTATTATTTTCAGTATTTTACGTAAAATTTTCCCGGGACTTTCATTTTCGGGGAAATTTCCACGTAAACAATGTATTATTAATTATTTTAAATGTATTTACGGGTTTGCATGAACTCATACATATTTTTAAATTATTAAATAAAGCCTGTGTGTGTATATTTATTTAATTAGGGTTTATTATTACCCTAATATTTTATTATTTATTTATTATTATTTGATTATTTTATTTATTATTAAATTATTAAAATTTATTATTTTATTATTAATTATTTATTAATATTTAATTATTTTAATTTATTTTATTTTTTTTCTTTTTTTTTCTTTTCCTTTTTCTTTCTTTTTCTTTTTCTTTCTCTTTCCTTTTTCTTTCTTTTTCTTTTTCTTCTTCTTCTTCTTCTTCTTCTTCTTCCCGCGGGCGCCGACCACCATTCTTCTCACCGCCGTTTCTCCCTCCTCCGGCCACCGTTTTCGACACCGCCGGTCTCTATCTTCTCCTTGAGCTCCGGTGAGTGTTATTCTAGCTTTGGTTTGAGCTAAAATGGTCTAGAATTGCTTAGGTTTCGATTTGAAGTTTTCGGCCTCTTTTGGTTTTTGATTTTTTTGAGCTTCGATTTGGATGATTCATGGAAACTTCCTTCACAAATGTTGTTCCTAGTAGTTTAATCTTCATGTATGAATTTTTACAGAATTTTTGGAGATTGTTTGGATTTTTGGGTATTTTTGAATATTTTAATATTATTTTCTAATTTTCGGAAATTAATTATTTAAATTATGAAATTGGAGTTTATGGTTGAATTAGGTGTTGAAATGAATTATAGAAATTTATTTGGAATTTTTATGAATTTCTAAGTATTTATTTTTAATTATTGAAGTTTATGTGATTTTGTAAAATTAAGTTAATTGTGTTTTAAATTGAATTTAATTGGTTAATTGAGTTTAATTATTGATATTATTAATAAATATGTTGAGAAAATTAATTTTGGATAATTGTATGATTTTTGGTGAATTTTTGAAGTAATTTAAGTATATATATATATAGGGGTATTTTGGTAATTTTACCCTAAATTGTCTAAAAATGTAATTTAATTGGTTTTAATATTTATTTAAGGTATAAAAATGATTTCTACAAAATATTTAGTATTTTTAACTAATTAAAACTATTTTCCGGGAATTATTTTCAATTATATATATAATATACGGTTTTTCTAATAAAATGAGTTTTAATCGATTTTTACAGTGTTTCAAGATGTATTATGTAATTTCTACGTATGAAATGTATTTTTATGATTTAAGGATATTTTTGGTATATTTGAATATATATTCTGTGTTTGTGGACCCCGGTCGACAGATTGTAGTCTGGAGTCCGACCGAGGGGTTGTGATTGATTGTGGTGTTTATTTTTGAAGTGTATTTTCTTTGCAGGGTCGGCTCTACTCTTTTGAGTAGAGAGATGTCCGTTTTACAGGGGAGGTTCTGCCGGATTTTCGGTAGAATTCTCGTAAAACGTGATATCCAGTCGAACCCTAATTTCCGATTCTATGTTGAATACTCTAGATTGAATTCTAGGATTTCTGTTAGGATTATTCTGATGTCGATTAATTATTTCTTGTTTAGTTGCGCCGAGACCGAGGGTTAGTGGACCAGGCCCGTCGGACCTGTCTCGTGGAGCGCACTAGGTGAGTTACTATATTATATATATATGCTTAGGATGCATGATTTAGAAAATGCATGTTTTATTTTGACTGAATATGCATAAATAATGTGATTTATATTCAAGTATATTTTTGGTATATTTTTGGTATATAATAAATAATATACATGTTTTATTAATAAAATATATTTAAAATGTTTTTAAATATATTTTTAGTTTAATTCATGATTTGATTGGATTTATTTGACATATATATACTCAAAATATACCTGGTTTATGTTTGGTATATTTTCGGTATATATATGGTTTATATTGCTATTTCATTTATATCCATGCATCATTTATTTTTGTGAATGAATGTTTTATATTTAAGAATGAAGGATATCAATAGAACGTGCTACCTAGTGGGCAGCACTAGGACCGAGTACGTACCGGTACGCCTATAGCTTTAGGCTATATTACTAACTATTTGTGGATATTGATTTGATTATGATTATTGATATATGTGAGATGTGGTTTGGGTGTGATTGCTGGAGCTCGGTTGACCAAGTGTTTCGGGGCCAATCACACTGGCAGTCAGACTGCTAGAGCTCGGTTGACTTAGTGTCTCGGGGCCAGTCTACTGTCCATATGGATTAAGTGGATATATTTGGAATCAGTGAGCCTGTATGGCTAGAGTGTTGTTTAACACTATTTTCTGAGGTTGCGATATTCTAGGGTTCTATGTGATCCTTCATAAAAGTTGATTTTCAGACAAATATATAAAATGATTTTTCTGCATCTGTATGAATTTTCCTGTATATATACATATTACTCATATACTGTTAACTGTATGCATTATCACTTAGAGTGTATGTATATATACTATAGTAATTCACTCAGTGAGGTCTGACTCCCCTCCGTTGACTATTTTTCAGGAGAGTCAACTTCCTCAGACCTCAGTAGCAGGTCAATACGTCGGATTTCTTCCGCCCCGGCTTCTTTATGTAAATTATATACTTGAGTCTTATTGATTTTATCTAGACACTGCAGTAGTTGTGATTTTCAGTAGTTGTGATTTTCAGTAGTTGTGAATTAAAGTATTTGTTTTAAAGAGATGTATTATAATAAAACTGGATTTGTATAAAGATTATACATTTATGAGATTATATATGCGACGTGATGAGTTTTGAATTAATCCAGTTGATATGGATGATATTGTAATATTTATGATGTTTATTTTCCGCTGCATTTATTATATTTTTACTGTTATTGTGGCATGCTTTATTTTATTTTTAGGCTTGCTACGGGTTCCGGATTCGAAAGAATTCCCGTTCCCTAGCGCCGGTCATGACTCCTGTTTTAGGTCGTGACAAAGTTGGTATCAGAGCGAAGTTCGTTTCAGAGTGGAGTTCTGTGTCAGGGCTTAGTTTTGTGAGTTGTGGCCCTAGTTTTAAAGTTGTGTTTTCTGTTGGACTACTGCAGTGTATTAGGTTCGAGTATGTCTTGATGAGTATTCCTTGCTGTAGTTTTCAGCGTTATTCCTCCGTTGTCTGTTTTGTCTGAATCTTTCCGTTTGTCTTTTCAGAATGAGGAGGCGAGCGCGTGTCGCTCCACCGGTCGTTGAGGCCAAGGATGATGAGTCTTTTCAGGATGAGGTTTTACCTCCTGAGCAGCCAGTTAGACGTAGAGGTCGTGGCAGGGGTAGACCTCGAGGAGCGGTAGGTCGCCGTAGGCAGAGAGAGTTACAGGACGAGGAGCCTGTTGAGCCTGAGTTTGATGTTCCTGTTCCTCCAGTTGTTCAGCCTGTTCAGCCTGCCTATCAGCAGGGTATGTCTGACCCTGAGGCAGCTTTGTTCTATGCCAGAGTTGGCAGGATTGCTTTTGATGGGACTTCTGATCCTTTAGATTTTCTGCATGCGATTGAGACTAGGACTCGGACTGCTCATACCGAGTACCAGAGGATCATGATCATTGAGTTGTCTGTCGAGGGACCAGCCTTGGATTGGTTTATTCAGATGATCCAGCCTTATATGATGACGATGACCTGGGTTCAGTTTCGAGAGCGGTTCATGAGGAGATTTTGTCCAGAGCCTCTTCGTTTGAGCTATCGTCTTCGATTGACTAGTATTTCTCGTGGAGATCGATCTGTAGAGGAGTATACCCGAGAGTTCCTTCGTCTGGGTAGATATGCTGAGGATCTGATGCGAGATCAGTATTTCGCGGTTACTACCTACGTTACTGGTTTGGGTTCAGCTTTTGCTGGTATGCCTACAACAGGTCTTACTCTCGAGTCGGTGATTGAGCTAGCTAAGGAGATTGAGCTGAGGTTAGTTAGGCAGGGAGCGATGCCTGATTATTACCAGTTGGGAGTTCAGTCGAGTGGATCGCAGGCTACTCCATATTCGAGTTTTCATGTTGGTTCGAGTAGTCAGCAGCGAGGTTCGACTCAGCAGAGTCAGAGACAGCAGCAGCGAGTGCATCGGAGCAGTAGACATGGTCGTGGAGGTTAGCGTAGATCATTCAGATTCGGATCAGGTGCTTCGAGCAGCAGCAGTGGTCGTAGTTCTGGATCAGCGGCCAGTGTTTGTCAGACTTGTGGTAGAGTCCATCAGGGACTGTGTTATCTGACACCGCTGACATGTTTCAGATGCGGGCAGACAGGATATTTTGCCAGATCGTGTCCTTATTCTGGTTATCAGCAGCAGCAGATTCCGTGATTCCCACAGCAGTCGATTGCTAGTGCAGCACCCGTGCCATTTCAGTTACCACCAGCCCAGCATCAGAGTTCTACTCAATTTGTTCCACAGCAGAGTCGTGGTAGAGGTACGAGAGGAGGTACCCGAGGTGTTGGCCAGGCTTCTACCAGTCAGCAGGGAGGTCGAGGCCAGGCCAGAGTTTTTCATCTGACTCAGCAGGATGCTCAGGCATCTAATGCAGTCGTGGCAGGTATTCTTTCTGTTTGTTACCTGGATGCTTTGGTTTTGTTTGATCCGGGTGCCACGCATTCATTTGTTTCTCCCATTTTTGCTTCTAAATCTTGTTGGCAAGCTTCGAGGATGGCTTTTCCTTTGTCTGTTGCCACTCCTCTGAGTGATTCTTTGGACGCCGATATTGTTCTTTCTGGTTGTCCAGTTCTCGTGGGAGATAGAGAATTACCCGTTGATTTGATTTTGTTGGATGTGATGGAGTTTGATGTTATTTTGGGAATGGATTGGTTGTCTCAGCATTATGCCGTGGTTGATTGCAGGAATAAGGAGGTGATTTTTAGAATTCTTGGTGAAGTAGAATTTAAGTTTGTTGGTGATAGGAGTTCAGCACCTCAGAATCTTATTTCTGTTATTTCAGCTAGGAAGTTGTTGAGGAAAGGTTGTCAGGGGTTTTTGGCATTGGTCAGGGATACGTCAGTGGAGAAGTTGTCACTCACAGATGTTCCTGTTGCTTGTGAGTTTCCTGATGTTTTTCCCGAGGAGTTGCCAGGTTTACCACCTCATAGAGAGATTGAGTTCTGTATAGATGTGGTTCCAGGTATTACTCCTATATCTATGCCACCCTATCGTATGGCTCCTGCAGAGTTGAGAGAGTTGAAGGAGCAGTTGCAAGAGTTGTTGGATAAGGGTTTTATCAGACCTAGTGTTTCCCCTTGGGGTGCACTAGTCTTGTTTGTGAAGAAGAAGGATGGTACCCTGAGACTGTGCATTGACTACAGAGAGCTGAATAAGGTGACAGTGAAGAACAAGTATCCTCTCCCGAGGATAGATGATTTGTTTGATCAGCTCCAGGGTGCACAGTTCTTTTCTAAGGTTGACTTGAGGTCGGGTTATCATCAGCTGCGGATCAGTGAAGCTGATATTCCTAAGACAGCATTCCGCACTCGATATGGTCATTATGAGTTTCTGGTGATGTCTTTTGGTTTGACTAATGCACCAGCAGCTTTTATGGACCTGATGAATAGAGTATTCCGACCGTATGTGGATCAGTTTGTGGTAGTCTTCATTGATGATATACTGGTATATTCGAGGAGTATGGAAGAGCACGTATATCATTTGAGGATTGTACTACAGACACTAAGAGATCATCAGCTTTATGCTAAATTCTCGAAGTGTGATTTCTGGATGGAGAGTGTTTCTTTTCTTGGACACGTAGTGTCTAAAGAAGGTATTCAGGTTGATCCACAGAAGGTTGAGGCAGTGTCTGAATGGCCTAGACCTACTTCTATTACGGAGATTCGAAGTTTTCTGGGTTTAGCCGGGTATTATAGGCGGTTTGTGCAGGATTTTTCCAGGATAGCAGCCCCTATGACTCGCTTGACTCAGAAGAATGTTAGATTCGAGTGGTCAGAAGCTTGTGAGAATAGTTTTCAGTTGTTGAAGGAGAAGTTAACCACAGCGCCAGTATTAGCTTTGCCTAATAGTGTGGATAAGTTCACAGTTTACTGTGATGCCTCTAGAATTGGTCTTGGTTGTGTGTTGATGCAGAATGGAAGGGTGATAGCCTATGCTTCGAGGCAGTTGAAGAAGCATGAGCAGAATTATCCTACACATGATCTGGAGATGGCTGCAGTGATCTTTGCTTTGAAGATTTGGAGACATTATTTGTACGGGGTAACTTGTGAGATATTTACTGATCACAAGAGCCTTAAGTACATTTTCCAGCAGCGAGATTTGAATCTGAGGCAGAGAAGATGGTTGGAACTGTTGAAGGATTATGATTGCGAGATTCTTTACCATCCGGTAAAGCTAATGTGGTAGCAGATGCCTTGAGTAGGAAGTCTTCAAGTAGTCTTGCTCACATCGGTGTTGAGAGGAGACCATTGATCCAGGAATTGCATCTGATGGTGGATCAAGGTCTGATGATGAAGATCAGTAGATCAGGTGGACTGTTAGCTCAGTTTAAAGTGCGATCTGTGCTAAGGGATAGGATTAAAGCAGCTCAGAGCCGAGATCCTATTCTAGAAGAGCTTGCAGAGAATGTCAGAGCAGGGAAGTTCACTGATTTCACACTCGATGATGATGGTGTGTTGTGGATCAGTGGTAGATTGTGTGTTCCTGATGTGGATGATTTGAGAGAAGAGATCCTAGAGGAAGCACATTCTACAGCTTACAGCGTTCATCCTGGTGTTACTAAGATGTACCACAGTATCAGAGATTTATACTGGTGGGATGGATTGAAGAAGGATGTTGCTGATTATGTTGCTAAGTGCTTGACGTGTCAGCAAGTGAAAGCCGAACATCAGAAGCCTTCTGGGAAGCTTCAGCCTCTTCCTATTCCCGAGTGGAAATGGGAAAGGATAGCTATGGATTTTGTGATCGGTTTACCTCGTTCGAAGGATGGATACGATTCCATCTGGGTGATTGTAGACAGATTGACGAAGTCTGCACATTTCTTGCCTGTGAAAGCCACATATTCAGTTGCTAGATTGGCGAAGTTGTACGTGAAGCATATTGTGTGCCTTCATGGAGTACTTGTGTCCATTGTGTCAGATAGAGGTTCGGTGTTTACTTCTTGTTTTTGGCAGAAGTTGCAAGAAGCGATGGGTACTAGGTTGGATTTCAGTACTGCTTTTCATCCTCAGACAGATGGTCAGTCTGAGAGGACGATCCAGACACTGGAAGATATGTTGAGGATGTGTGTCTTGGATTTGAGAGGTAGCTGGGATGATCATTTGTCGCTTGTTGAGTTTGCATATAATAACAGCTACCATAGCAGTATTGGTATGGCACCATATGAGGCGTTGTATGGAAGGAAGTGTAGATCCCCGTTGAGTTGGGATGAGATCGGTGAGAGAGCTTTGACTGGACCAGAGATGATTCAAGATGCTGCAGAGAAAGTCACCGTGATCAAGCGCAAGTTAGAGACCGCAGTTAGCAGACAGAAGAGTTATGCGGATCCTAGGCGCAGAGATGTGGAGTTTCAGGTTGGAGATTTCGTTTTTCTGAAAGTATCTCCGATGAAGGGTGTGATGAGATTTGGCAGGAAGGGTAAGTTAGCACCGAGATATATTGGACCGTTTGAGATTCTGGAGAGAGTTGGCACTGTTGCATATCGGTTGGATTTGCCTCCGAGTATGTCACAGGTGCATCCAATATTTCATATCTCGATGTTGAGGAAGTATATCTCAGATCCTTCACACGTGTTGCAACCTGACAGTGTAGAAGTGAGTGAAGATTTGACGTTTGTGGAAGAACCTATGGCGATCGTAGATTTTCAAGTTCGACAGTTGCGATCGAAGCAGATTCCGATGGTCAAGGTTTTGTGGCGTAGCGACAGAGTTGAAGAGCATACGTGGGAGACTGAAGCTGAGATGCGAGCTTCTTACCCGTATCTCTTTCCTTCCTGATTCTGTAATCTTGTTTTTAGAATTCGGGGACGAATTCTTGTAAGGGGGGAAGACTGTAATATCCCGTGTTTTTAAAAATATTTTTACACTGTACCGGGATATGCAGTGTCAATAATTTTGACTATATATGTGATATTTTTTATGAGTTAATATGTATTTTAAACCTATTTTAATTACTGTCTATTATTTTCAGTATTTTACGTAAAATTTTCCCGGGACTTTCATTTTCGGGGAAATTTTCACGTAAACAATGTATTATTAATTATTTTAAATGTATTTACGGGTTTGCATGAACTCATACATATTTTTAAATTATTAAATAAAGCCTGTGTGTGTATATTTATTTAATTAGGGTTTATTATTACCCTAATATTTTATTATTTATTTATTATTATTTGATTATTTTATTTATTATTAAATTATTAAAATTTATTATTTTATTATTAATTATTTATTAATATTTAATTATTTTAATTTATTTTATTTTTTTTCTTTTTTTTTCTTTTCCTTTTTCTTTCTTTTTCTTTTTCTTTCTCTTTCCTTTTTCTTTCTTTTTCTTTTTCTTCTTCTTCTTCTTCTTCTTCTTCTTCCCGCGGGCGCCGACCACCATTCTTCTCACCGCCGTTTCTCCCTCCTCCGGCCACCGTTTTCGACACCGCCGGTCTCTATCTTCTCCTTGAGCTCCGGTGAGTGTTATTCTAGCTTTGGTTTGAGCTAAAATGGTCTAGAATTGCTTAGGTTTCAATTTGAAGTTTTCGGCCTCTTTTGGTTTTTGATTTTTTTGAGCTTCGATTTGGATGATTCATGGAAACTTCCTTCACAAATGTTGTTCCTAGTAGTTTAATCTTCATGTATGAATTTTTACAGAATTTTTGGAGATTGTTTGGATTTTTGGGTATTTTTGAATATTTTAATATTATTTTCTAATTTTCGGAAATTAATTATTTAAATTATGAAATTGGAGTTTATGGTTGAATTAGGTGTTGAAATGAATTATAGAAATTTATTTGGAATTTTTATGAATTTCTAAGTATTTATTTTTAATTATTGAAGTTTATGTGATTTTGTAAAATTAAGTTAATTGTGTTTTAAATTGAATTTAATTGGTTAATTGAGTTTAATTATTGATATTATTAATAAATATGTTGAGAAAATTAATTTTGGATAATTGTATGATTTTTGGTGAATTTTTGAAGTAATTTAAGTATATATATATATAGGGGTATTTTGGTAATTTTACCCTAAATTGTCTAAAAATGTAATTTAATTGGTTTTAATATTTATTTAAGGTATAAAAATGATTTCTACAAAATATTTAGTATTTTTAACTAATTAAAACTATTTTCCGGGAATTATTTTCAATTATATATATAATATACGGTTTTTCTAATAAAATGAGTTTTAATCGATTTTTACAGTGTTTCAAGATGTATTATGTAATTTCTACGTATGAAATGTATTTTTATGATTTAAGGATATTTTTGGTATATTTGAATATATATTCTGTGTTTGTGGACCCCGGTCGACAGATTGTAGTCTGGAGTCCGACCGAGGGGTTGTGATTGATTGTGGTGTTTATTTTTGAAGTGTATTTTCTTTGCAGGGTCGGCTCTACTCTTTTGAGTAGAGAGATGTCCGTTTTACAGGGGAGGTTCTGCCGGATTTCCGGTAGAATTCTCGTAAAACGTGATATCCAGTCGAACCCTAATTTCCGATTCTATGTTGAATACTCTAGATTGAATTCTAGGATTTCTGTTAGGGTTATTCTGATGTCGATTAATTATTTCTTGTTTAGTTGCGCCGAGACCGAGGGTTAGTGGACCAGGCCCGTCGGACCTGTCTCGTGGAGCGCACTAGGTGAGTTACTATATTATATATATATGCTTAGGATGCATGATTTAGAAAATGCATGTTTTATTTTGACTGAATATGCATAAATAATGTGATTTATATTCAAGTATATTTTTGGTATATTTTTGGTATATAATAAATTATATACATGTTTTATTAATAAAATATATTTAAAATGTTTTTAAATATATTTTTAGTTTAATTCATGATTTGATTGGATTTATTTGACATATATATACTCAAAATATACCTGGTTTATATTTGGTATATTTTCGGTATATATATGGTTTATATTGCTATTTCATTTATATCCATGCATCATTTATTTTTGTGAATGAATGTTTTATATTTAAGAATGAAGGATATCAATAGAACGGGCTACCTAGTGGGCAGCACTAGGACCGAGTACGTACCGGTACGCCTATAGCTTTAGGCTATATTACTAACTATTTGTGGATATTGATTTGATTATGATTATTGATATATGTGAGATGTGGTTTGGGTGTGATTGCTGGAGCTCAGTTGACCAAGTGTCTCGGGGCCAATCACACTGGCAGTCAGACTGCTGGAGCTCGGTTGACTTAGTGTCTCGGGGCCAGTCTACTGTCCATATGGATTAAGTGGATATATTTGGAATCAGTGAGCCTGTATGGCTAGAGTGTTGTTTAACACTATTTTCTGAGGTTGCGATATTCTAGGGTTTTATGTGATCCTTCATAAAAGTTGATTTTCAGACAAATATATAAAATGATTTTTCTGCATCTGTATGAATTTTCCTGTATATATACATATTACTCATATACTGTTAACTGTATGCATTATCACTTAGAGTGTATGTATATATACTATAGTAATTCACTCAGTGAGGTCTGACTCCCCTCCGTTGACTATTTTTCAGGAGAGTCAACTTCCTCAGACCTCAGTAGCAGGTCAATACGCCGGATTTCTTCCGCCCCGGCTTCTTTATGTAAATTATATACTTGAGTCTTATTGATTTTATCTAGACACTGCAGTAGTTGTGATTTTCAGTAGTTGTGATTTTCAGTAGTTGTGATTTTCAGTAGTTGTGAATTAAAGTATTTGTTTTAAAGAGATGTATTATAATAAAACTGGATTTGTATAAAGATTATACATTTATGAGATTATATATGCGACGTGATGAGTTTTGAATTAATCCAGTTGATATGGATGATATTGTAATATTTATGATGTTTATTTTCCGCTGCATTTATTATATTTTTACTATTATTGTGGCATGCTTTATTTTATTTTTAGGCTTGCTACGGGTTCCGGATTCGAAAGAATTCCCGTTCCCTAGCGCCGGTCATGACTCCTGTTTTGGGTCGTGACAGTGGTGGTGTGTGTCTCCTAAAATTATTTTTAGTCATAGTGTGAGACAAACATTGATAATGACAATGTGTATTTTGATAGGCTTGTGTAATATGTTTAGGTGCATTGTGTTGTGTAACATGCTTAATAATGTTGTGTCTAGTATACATATAAGTATGTTTGGGTTGTGGTCTTCTAACATGTGTCTTACCTCTTTATGCCAATGAGGTTGAGTCTTATAAGACTTTCCTTTGTCATTTGACACATGAGACTTTTTAACTTTAAAAGCTTAAGTCTCATTTGCTTTAGAGGTAGAAGGAATAGAATCATGTGAGGCTTTAAAAAAATTAATGTATGATGATGATGATGATAATGATGAAGGCATTCCATTTTTATATCCAATTCCATGGGTATCTCTATAAAATTTTTGAGAATCAAAGACTATTTAAAGTTTCTTTTCCTCTCTTGAATTTAGCAATGGAATTATTTAATTCTAAGACCTCCTTAGAAAGCTTATGATTTTCATCACTTGCTTTCTTAAGTTAATCTTCGATGGAATTAAAAGATTTTATATCACTGAGAAGTTTTTCATTTAATTCAACAAGTTTAGCAAAATCATTTTTTAAGCTATCAAATTCCTTGGTTAAGCTAGATAGCTTATGCTTGTAAAGCTTCATTTTAGAAAGCAATCTTTTTCATTTAACTAATAATTTGCTTATAATAGAGATCTCATCATCATCATCAAAATAATCACAATCATCACAAAAGGAGTTAAAAGTAGATGGTACCTTATTATTGTCTTCAATAGCCATAATGCAAAAGGTTGGTAGCTTTTATTGCTTATCCTCTATCTCTGACTCTGAAGAGTTATCCCAAATGACTTTGAAAGCTATTCTCCTTTCTTTTCTTCCTTTGCCTTTGTGTTTGAGCTTTGGCCATTCACTTCTAATGTGTCTAGGCTTATTACATTCATAGCATGAGACTTTTTTATTCTTTATGAAGTCACTCCTATCAAATAATGGTTCAAAGGATTAAAAAGAAAAAGATTCACTCCCCATAATCTTGAATTCTGGCAACTAAGCACTTAGAACCAAGCTCTGATACCAATTTAAAGTGCCTTAGAGTGGGGGTAAATAAGGCTAATGAAGGATTTTAGAAAATTAAAAATGAATTTAAGGGGATGAACAAGAATTAAAATAAAATAGACTAGGAAGAACAATGAACACAAGTATTTACGAAATTCGGATTCTCAATAATCCTACGTCTCCGCCTAACTTATCCCTAAGTTAAGATTTTTCAATACCCACAATCTTATTCATAAGTTTGAGATTACACAAGAGTTTGAGGCTCACTCTTTCAACATTACAACTTGAGTTTTTAAGGCTTATTTAAAAAACCAAATCAACTTGAGTTTTCAAGGCTCACTTAAAAAACTAAATCCCAAGTGTTTTGATGGCTAAAAACTTAAACCAATTCCTTTAGAAATAAATCTCACTTCCCTTCTAATTTATCCCAGGATTTTAGATGAAGAGAAATTCTATCTCTAACATAACTCTCATAAGAGATATATAAACAAAGAATGAATATTTGAGAGTTTAAGAGCTTTGATGAATATTAAGATAGAAAATTGTAATAAGTAAGTATCTTAGCTTTAATTGAGCTCAAGTAGGTGTTTGTATAGATAAACACTAAAAAATATGGTTGTTGGAGATGTCAAACATATCTCCAACAACTCCTTTTTAAATTAAAAAAATATGACAGTTGGAATGTCACCATAGTAGTAGAGCTTCAGTTGTAGCCTATTGTTCATTTTGGCTTTTTGTCACCATAGTAGCTCTTACTTTAGTTGTAGCTTACTATTCATTTTAGCTTTCTGTCATCATAGAAGATTTTGCTTTAATCGTAGCTTACTATTCATTTCAACTTTGAGTTGGCTTTCATTTGAGTTCTAACTTATATACACTTAAAATAAACATATTAAATGATCAAAATTAAGTTTGTTAAGATCAAAATTAAGATTGATTATTACTAAGGTCAATAATCTTCCCCTTTTTTTACTTTAACAAACTTATTTTAAGTTTGAGAAGGATAATAAAAAGTGAAGTGTGTGTTATTTTGAATTCTATTAAAGTATGTAAATTGTACTCCCCCTTAAATTATGCATATAATAAACATAATTAATTTAAGGAGTAAGGAATTTAAATAGTGAAGAAAATTAATGGAATAAGAAAGATACATATTTTAAAAATAATGAAATTTTAAGAATCTACCCCTTTGTACTATAAAAATATCAATTGAACAACTCTACAAAAAAATCAATTGAAAAAGATACTAATTAAAATATCTAATATATTTCTTTATTACTCTCATTTTTGGATATGATAAGAAATATAAATTCATAAATCATCCCCCTTAACAAAAAAAACATAAAATATAAAATGAGGGACATGGCCTAACATGACAAATGTGTTAAAAAAACATAAAAACATGATAACATGATCATTTAAATAAATGCTAGACAATATAAAGGAAATAATTTCAAACATATTAAATAAAGAAAAAACTAATAGCACTTATAATGCATGTAGTACTACTTAACACATCACAAAAATAGTACACATCATAAGGGTTACAAATGTTATGATCCAACAACAAATAAATATTTTATCTCAGCAGATATAACCTTTTTCAAGACATCCCCTTATTTTTCACCAACCATAAATCAAATGGGCATAATAGAAGCTCTTCTGATTCCTATCCTTCCTTTTTTAAATACACCGGCTCCCAAACCACTACAAGTCTACTCTAGGCAGTCTTCTATTCCTACTCTTGATATTCCTCTTATAGGTATAGACTAAATAAATATTCCAAGTGACTCATCTCTTACACAACTAGCTTCTCTAATGCTAGTCATGCCTCAACTAAAAGAACTCACCCAACTTATTGCCATTAGAAAATGTATTTGTTCTTCTCATAATCCTCATCCCATTTACAACTTTTTGAGTTATCATCATTTGTCACCTTCATATTATGTTTTTGTATCCAATTTATCCACTGTGCCTATTCCAAAATTTGTTAGTGAAGAACATGCACATGCTAGTTAGAAATGGGCTATGGTTGAGGAAATGACTACTCTTAATGCTAATGATACTTAGGACATATTTCCATTACCATTTGAAAAATATATAATTGGTTGTCACTGGGTTTATACAGTGAAAGTTATTCTTGATCCTATCTAGTTACAAAAGGGTACAGTCAAGTTTCTGGTCTTGATTGTGGAGATACTTTCTCTCCAGTTGCCAAGATTTCCTATATTCACCTACTTATCTTCCTTATTGCCATGCACCACTAAAGTATTTATCAGTTGGACATTAGAAATGCCTTCTTACATGGAGAATTGACAAAAGAGGTTTATATAGAGCAACCACTAGTTTTTGTTGCTCAGGGGGAGTTTAGGCTTATTTGTCGACTACAAAAATCTCTTTGTTGTTTGAAACAATCCCCAAGGGCATAGTTTAGGCAATTTTGTACTATTGTTCAAGACTTTAGAATGCATAAGAGTGAGGTAGATCACTCAGTATTTTATTGTCATACAACTCATGGCAGATGTATTTACTTAATAGAGTATGTAGATGATATTGCCATAATAGTTGATGATCATGAAGGAATCTATAAACTTAAGCAACATCTTTTTAGTCACTTTCATACCAAAGACTTAAGGAAGTTAAAGTATTTTTTAAGCATGAAGGTAGCACAATTAAATACAGGCATTACTATTTCACAGAGGAAATATGTCTTAGACATTCTGGAAGAGATAAGAATGTTGGATTGCAAACCCATGGAAACTCCTATGGATCCAAATGTTAAACTTGTTCCAGAATAGGGGGAGCCATTAAAAGATCCTAAACAATATCAAAGATTGGTTGGAAAACTCAACTATCTCACTATCACTCGTCTAGATATTTCCTTTGCAGTAAGTGCAGTTAGTCAACTTCTTCAAGCCCCATGTGATAGTCATTGGGATGCAATGATACACATCCTTAGATATATCAAAGGAGCTCTAAGACAAGGTCTGTTATATGAAGACAGAGGACACACACAAATTATGAGGTGTTTAAATGTTGATTGAGCAGGTTCTCCTTTCGATAGGCGATCCACTTCAAGATATTGTGTCTTCATTAAAGGAAATCTAATATCTTGGAAAAGCAAAAAGTAAGATGTTATAGTAAGATTAAATGTAGAAGTAGAAAATCAAGCCATGGCCTTGGTTACTTGTGAACTTGTTTGGTTAAAACAGTTGCTTCAAGAATTAAGGTCTGCAGATGCCAGTCCAATGACATTGATTTATCATAATCAAGCAGCACTACATATCACTTCAAATTCAGTCTTTCATGAAAGGACAAAACACATAAAGATAGATTGTCATTTCATGAGAGAGAAGATTGAATCCGACTACATTATTATTAGTTTTATGAATTCAAATGATCTATTGGTAGACATTTTCACCAAAGATTTAAGAGGACCACGAATTGAATACATCTGTAACAAGCTAGGAGCATACAATATGTATGCTCTAGCTTGAGGGGGAGTGCTAAAATATCACCTTGATTTCAGGCATTAAATGCATAATTTCTATAATTAGGGTGCTTGATTTTAGGCTAGAATCAGTGTAAATCTGCTGTAAATATGAGTTGTATATTCTTGATTTTGTTTCCTATTTTGTATTAAAGAATTAGTATAAATACTCCATTAGGCTTGAAGGAATAATTAAGCTGATCATTATTCAGTCTTCATCATCTCTTCCTTTTTTTTTCTTCTCTATTTTCTCAAAACCATTAAAATTTTTATTTTTTCAACAAAATTAAAAATATAATAATTATTTAGTTTTATTTTTCAACTAATACATTATAATATATACTAATTTATTAATTTTAAAAACTAATCTTATAATAACTAAAAAATTAAGGTGAAAAATTTTTAAAATAAATTTAATATGATATATTTTATTTTTAATTTATTTAGTTATTATATTTATTTATTTTTAATTTGGTGAAATTGCTTATGTCATCGTTTGGGTGTTGTGGGCTGTTATCTAATACGTCAAGTGTATTTTCTACAGGTAAGGTTGTAATTAACTATAATAAAGCAATTGATTATTATGATTAATTATTATTATTAACGACTATATCTGCTTATGACTTTTTCCAGATATTAGAGCTATAATAATTGAGAAAATACTTGTGCAATTGATTATTTTTGGCATTGATGATTAATTTCATATGTAGCAGATGTGCTTCCATTCAAGCAATTGAAACTAATTCAAACTTGGACACCCAGAAGCTCAATACCTATTGGGTCTGCTTATCCTTGATTTTGATGTTTTAACATGCTTTTGGGAAGCTATTTGAGTGGTAATTGTGCTATTTGCATATTCTGCGTTTTGTAATTTATGCAATTCTGTTATGGTGGACATGTCAATAACCAACTTTCTTGAACTTACCTAGCATACAATCATTTTAGGTCATGTTTGGTTCATGGAATAGATCAAGAATAGAATAGCTATCACATAAGAAATAACTATTATTTACTTTGATTCAAATTTTGTTATGGACTACCAATTCCATAAAATAGCAATTTTACATTTTTTGAAGAATAACAATTCTTCCAAAAACTAAATAATATGTATTTTTTACTATTATAATATAGCATTTTCACTTTTGCCTTTTTCTTTATGTTTAAACTCTCCTAATGTTTATATTTATATTTTCCCTTTTTTTTAGAATAATTTAATTCGAATTTTTTAATATTTTTCTTTTAATTTAATTTAACATAGATTTATTTACTAAATTATATAAAATTTATTTATTTTATATGTTTGTATTTTTATGATTAAAAAAATTTTTAATATTATTTATTTATTATGCATTTATATTATTTTAGAGAAATCAAATATACGTACTAATTTTTTTATATATTATATATTTAATTTTTTTATGTAAAACATGTCAAAATTGTATAATTATTTAATTTTGATACTAATGATAAAATTCATTAATAAACGTATCAATGTTATTTATACTTAAATCTGCTTATTTCTTATAGCAATTTTAAGTTATGAAACAAAATATAAAATAGTAATTATTTTAGAATAATTATTCTAAAAATACTTATTTTATTCCTTAAAAATTACAATTCTATTCTATTAAATAAGCCAAATATGATCTTAGAGATATATGCTATTTTGAGATTTGGGAACTATATATATTCATGTGTAGTATAGCTGCAGTTTTCTTTTTTCAGGTATGGCCAATGGATACGTGTTTGCTTTGAACTTATTTCTATTTTGCTCTATCAGCGTTTCGTTCTTTTTTCTTTTTCTTCATGCCTTACTCATCTCCTTCTCGCCTTCGCCATCCGCTGCTGCTACCTTCGGCATTGTGACTGCCATCGCAATTTATACAGCTGAGGCTTCATCATTGTCGATCTCTTTGCGGTACACCGTTCTCTTTTTTCTCTTCCATTTTGTTTTTGTTCTTTATTTATTTTCTGTTTCTAGCTAATGAAAATTTTTTATTTTTTTAATTTTATTTGATGGGTGTATTTGATTATTCCACGTGTAGTGAACTGTGTTGTTTTAATTGATGGGTATGCTTAGATTTTGATTATTACTAAATGGGTTTGATTTGTTTTTTTTATGTGATCATATTGTGCAGTTTGTGTTATGATGTTTTCTTTTCCCTTTCTAATTTGAAGGGTCAAATGGCATCATTAGACATTAAGTATATACAAAAGTTGCCAGATATAAATATGGAGAGTATAGATTCACATCAAAATTGTTGCCAATATTTTCATATTTCTTTATGGTTGGGCTAGCTACTTATGCTTTAATTGCTTTTATAAAATTAAAGCTATTGATTGGATCTTTTATTCTTAAGCTTGCATAGTTCATGGATGTGAAGGCATAGGATCATTAATCCATTAAGTAGAGCACATATATGATGGTCAGTAAAAGTGAAAAAAGTAGATATTAAAACATACTAACTTGATAACAATGCTGAAGTAAATATTAAAAAAATAAAAAATTGAATAAAAGAGACTTTTGGTCATACTTTGAATGGACATCAATAAATTATTTCCCTTTAAATAATTAACTTGAACCTGGAATCCACACTCTTCATGCCAACGTTCCAATCACACGCATTATCAGCTTCTACACCATGTGTACATTTATGAGTTATGATTAACTACATGATCAATTATCATGTAGTTGTATTGGATGTAAGGAAATGATTGCTCTTGTATGAAGGATATAATGTGTGGTGAAACTTCATACCTTTAAATTAAAATGGATAGAAGTCTCAGTGAGATTTTATTATTGCTTAAATTATTCCTACTATTCTTAAAGCCTGTGTAGTCCATGATCGACATGGAACAAGAGCAACCATCTCGGAGTTGTAGAAAGGTATTTATAACCGTCTAATTGTTTTAGTCTTTAAATTTCCATTAATATCTTTCATTTCTATTTCAAAGTTGAATTTTACTCAAATCTTTGACAGATACAGATGTTGCAGAAAAATATAAAAATTATCAGTTTCTAAATGAGTGTTAATATATTTGTCTATTTCTACTTTGGGAAGAAAACTGCTCCCAGGAGGCCACGTTCGTCAGAATAATGTTATTCTTTGGGCTCATTGTTCTTCTTTTTTAAATGTTGCTCCCTTGAAGTACGTTTAAGGTATTTGTTCTTTACCACTGACTAAATAAAAATATTACCTAATCCTTCTACCCTTCTGTTGCAGCAAATGGCTCCTACAAAACAAGCTAAAGTAATAAAAGAATTCCAAAAACAGTCAGCACAAACGGACATGACAGTAACTTCAAATTAGGCATAATCAGTGAATGCTGCACATAATCCATTTTCTACTCAAATTTTGAATTTGGTGATCAATGATAACTTCAAATTTTGTTTCAGGTCTATTCACTTTGTGCATGAAATCTATGAAAATATGTGACTGTGCATTTCATTGGATAACATGCAAGTTCATTGAAATATTAAATGGGTTACATTGTCACGTTCTTGGTTTACACTGTCATGTACTTTCAATGAAACATTAACGAGTCTTTGACGAGGAAATCCATGACCTTAATACTTGATTTGGATCATTTGCTCCTTGATTTTGTCTTGCTGTATTTATTGATATCATTGATATACAATATGCTTTTGATAATTAGGCATTTTAGTTGTTTCACAACTATTAGTTATGAGCATGGCTTTTATGTTGCTAGATACCTTTTGATGTGATAATTTGCCTTAGTCTTCTTGGAAGTGTTGCCCCTTGCGTGCGCTGCATGGAAGCAATGCTGAGAGACTCGGATCTACTCCTAGGACATTTGCTAATCACTTCTTGCTTCTTCTTGCCTTGCATTAATTCATTTTTTTGGTTAGCAATACATTGCACCATGGTTCTACTATCATAGTTGTTCAACTATCCAATGAAGGTTTAACCTAGAGTCAAGTTATTCTATATTAGATAGCTAGCTTGGAAACTGGGGATCTAATCACATTCATCATTGTCATTTAACTGCATAATTATTTTCTCATAACTTTATTTATTTATTTATTTATTTAAGAAACTGAACTTACACGTTGTTGTGTTCTATTTGATATTTGATGTAAAACCTTTAATTTGTAAATATTTTGATATAATATGTTTATACAATTTTAAATTTTGAATTTTAATATCTATTTCTAAGGTTTGCTCTTAGAATTAATGTTGATGTATCTTGTATATGTAATTAAAAACTCTAAAAATCGAAGGAATTATGACTTTTTGTTGCGGTCTTGATAATTTGCCTAGATTATTGAAAGATTTATGTTTAATTTTTTTTTTTTTCATATCTCTTCTGCATTGAAATGATTCATGTTTATTGTGTTCCTTGAAGCTTAAATCTTGCCAATTTTGTAAATAAGCTCAATAAAATATGTGCTATGATAGATGCAGCACAAAATAAATCAGTTCTATTTAAAAAAAAATTTAAAAAGCTATTACCAAATTAAGAATAAAAATCTTACTTACGAACAAATTAAATATTATAATTGCAATCTAGATATTAAGATGTTCATGTTTTTCAAAAAAATTATAGTTGGTCACCATAATGTTAGTATTTTTGTCTATATTTCATTTGTTTGGTTTAAATATTTAGGATGATTAAAAAGTTTACGATATTTACAAAATATACTATATCTCAATTTTTTTTACTTTCTTTATTATTATTATTATTATGATTATTATTATTATTATTATTATGATTATCATCATCATCATCATCATCGTCATCATCATCATCATCATCATCATCATCATCATCATCGTCGTCATCCTCGTCGTCATCATCATCATCATCATCATCATCATCATCATCATCATCATCATCATCATCATCATCATCATCATCATTCATTAATAGGAAAGGCTATATGTAGCCAAAGAATTCAATACATCAACAAGAGGTGAAAACCACTCTTGAAGATCAGCTTGAGTACAAGCAAGTTGGGTAAAACCATGCGCAACTTCGTTAGCGGATCTTTTGACAAAACGAAATACACAATTAGAGAAAGGCTTAGACAACAATAAACAACCTGCAATAATAAGATCATAGCTAGAATAACCAACAGGGCTATGAAGACTAGAAATTACTGCTAAAGCATCAAACTCAACTATAACAGCATCTATTTGGAACTTCTTGAGCCATATGAGGGCTTCCTTGACACAAAAAGCCTCAGCTTCCTTAGGCATAAAAGAGCTAGCCAAAGGAATAGAACCAGTTGCAACAAACAAACCTCTGGCATTTCTTAAAACAAAACCACAACCCACATACCCAGCATTAGAAAAGACAACATCGTCAGTGTTAAGTTTATACTATCCAAGGTCAAGTTTAGTCCAGACAAGTCACCAATAGATTGAACATTCAAATCACACAAAGTAGAACCATATAAACCCCTAGCAGCACGCCATTGATACAAAGTCCAAACTGTATTATTTAAAATAGCAGAGCCACTAGACCGCTGCTTAAACCATACCACCTTATTCTGACAAACCCAAAGAGACCAACAGATGCATACAAATAGAGCAATCTCACCAAAACAGATGTGATCTTACCATTAAAAACACATGGCAGCCATGGATGACTCCCAATTATAGCCGACGCACCATCACTAATATGCAACCTAGCTCTTCTGTGAATCCAAAAAGCTCCTGTTTGTCATGTCTCTTCCTTAACAAACCAATACGGGACTTACAGGAATGAATTTTCTTCTCGAAATCAAAATTCTAAGCTTGACCCCACTTAGCTAAGACCGTACCACACCAGCTCAGTTTAGTAACAAGTTCATCAGCTGAATGAGTATTCCAACAATCCAAAATAACCCGAGCACATTCATTATCTTTTACTTAAGAATTTGCAAAATGAAAACGAGAGGGACGAGGAATATACAAAGATTTGTTCAGCATAAGAAAGATAAGATGATGATTAGAAGTTGTGTTATTTAAATTTTTGAGAATAGTGTTGGGAAACAGGTCAAACCAGTCTGCTAATGCAAAGCCCCTATCCAGTCTCTCTTCCACCCATCTATCCGTGCCTCTAGCCCATTCCCATGTGAAAAGGGACCATCAAAACCAACTTTCGATAGACCATAATTAGTAATTGCTCCATGAAAACCTGACATCAACCAGTGGGGGTAAGCAACACCTTCACGTTTCTCATCAAGATAAGGATGTTATTGAAATCCCCAAGAACACACTAAGGGAGAGCTGATGAATAAGAAAGTTTTCTAAGGAGTTACCAAGAATTTTTTCAATGTGATACTTCAGGACAACCATAAAACCAAGTGTACCTCTAATTCCTTAACTGATCTTTGATTAACAGTAAAATCCATAAAATTAGGCCTAGAGTCCAAAACATTCACATGGATAGAATCCATCCATAAAAGAGCCGAACCTCTACCCCTACCAATCCGATCCACAACAAACTGATACGCCAATTTCTTCCTAAGGCAATCCACTTTATCTAACAAGGCCAAGGTTTTACTAAGAAAGACTAAACTTGGCTTATGAGAAGAAACCAAGTCTAGTAGAAAATGAACTATTCGTGGGTTGGACAGCCCACAACAGTTCTAAGCAGGACTATCAGGACCCATCTCTATTATCTCATTAAACACTGGATCTAGAGCCATATTAGTAGGCCCAAAAATCTCAAAGTCCAAATCAGGATGTTCCTTATTTTCTCCTTCCAAAATGGTAACATCCATAGTAGTTTTGCGACGTCATTTCCTATTAACCACAATCAAACCATCCTTCTCCAACTGATCATCCATGAAACTCAGAGGTGATGAGATTACCAAAACTGCATTATCTTTTTTTTTTAGAAGAAGATTTGTTTAAATTCAAAATACGATCCCCTATAATCCCCCAATTTCTGCCACCATTAATGTCCCCCAATTGTTTCCATTTACCAACACTACCAAGATTAGTGGAGATCTTGACTCCATTACCACCATGATTTCTGCCACCTTCCATACTAGAAAATTCCAGTGGATCAGAATTCGAATCCACCCTAAGCCACCGATCAGTAATGTTCTAATTCCAGCGAAGGGAGCACTCAGCCAGTTACCAAATGGTTTGTTTACCAGCAATGATGGATCATAAAAAAACCTTCTCACAAAATCAATCAGAGTGGCCAATGATACCGCAAAGAAAATAGAAATTGGACAAATGTTCGTACTTGAAATCAATCCATCCCCATTCAGACCCTTGAAGTTTAATCTTCATTTTTATTTTCGGAGGTTTGATGACATCTAATTTCACTCGAAGTCGAAGATAACTTCGCCAAATGCTGTTGAAATTGTTATCATCATATGCAACAAACTGCCCAACAAAATCACTGATACAACGCAAAGCTTTCTCTGATCGTAAACCCATCGATAAACGGTAAATTTGCAACCATATATCAGCAAAACGAAAATCAACATCCTCTGGTGCAATTGATCCACCATAAGGCACTAAAATCAGTATATTTTGGTCAAACGACCATGGCCCTTGAAAAAAAGGTGCTCCACATCAAGTTCATGATAGAACTTGAAAGAGAAAATATGATTGCCTAGATCCTTGATACAAATCCCACGAACCGGCCACCATAATGGGACCAGAGTATTTCTCATGGCATTAAAATTCATAGCTTTATCAGTCATGAACTCACCCACCAGGTATAGGTTGCTAGATACAATCTGATAATTGGCTTCATCCAACGGAACAACCAAACCAAGTATATCTTCGTCATCGTAAACTTAAGTGATTGTACTCCTGTATCAAATCCACTTGTTGTTTTCCATTACTGCTCTAGCCGTTGCACTTGATCCTTGAAAATAAGAAAGCCAAGGACAAAGATTTACTTTAGAATGAAGGACAAAACCTGCATAAAAAACAAGACAGTGAACTTGCCAAAAGGACAAGACTTTCTTTTAGCTCTTGGATGAAACTAATGCTGTTAAATTTGAATAGAGTTTTCATTTACTTTCTTTATTTAAATAGAGCAAATAAAATAAAATTTATTCTATTCATCCGCAAATATTTTAAATTTTTCTACCAATAAAATTATATTTAAAATAACTAAAATTTATATATATTAGTATACATTAAATACTGAACATTAAAGTTAAAAAATTTGATAAGTATTTATTTTTATATTTGAGTATTCATCCTAAAATTTAATATGTCAAATTCTTAAAAATCCTTATTTTTATTAAAAATAAAAGATTTATTATAGTTTTTTAGTATTATTTTTTAACTAAAACATTATTATACATATTCTAGTTTTTATATTTGTTAATCTCAAATCACTTAATCATTTTTTTCTAAACCATTAGAAATTCTATTTTTAAAAAATTTTCTTTATAAATATTCCAATTATAATTTAATAGTTTCAAAGTAAGTTATATTATATTTAAAAATAATAATGACAATAAAATTTTTATTTTAAAAAACATATCTTTTATTTAATATAAAATATTTTAATTACACTATATCTAAAATACTACTTTTCTTTTTTATTAGAAATTATGTTTTTTATTCTAATTAAAACATCACCTTTTATTTAATTAAAAATATAATTTTCTTTTTATTTAATGTAAGTAAAAATACGTAACTTATAAATTATTTTTTATTTTATTTCTCCAATTATTATTATTATTATTATTATTATTATATATATATATATTAAAAATATATATATGTACTTTTAATAAAACATTATTAAATAAATGTGTTGAATTATTAAAATTAATAATATTTTATTTAAAATTATTTTAAAAATCACTTAATCCTATTTTATCTCAAACTCTCTATTTACCGGTCCTATCCATTGTACGAAAAGAGTTTGAGATGGGACTCAAAACTAATAGAGATATTTTAGAGAACAATGCAAAGGAACATTGTTTCTTGCTCTAGATCCGAGAAACTTTATATAGGGGAATTCTTATATACATGATTATAGTGCCATTACAAAGTTTAAGAGTTGATTTCATTATTATTATTTATTTTTGTTGTTTTTTGGATTTATATTTTAATTAGAAATATTGAAAGTTGATTTTAAAAGGACACCACTTCTATTATGGTCAATTAGTAAAGCCAAATAATTTGAGAGGCAATTTTGTTCAATTTATTTTTTAATTACTTTGAATTTTATATCTATTTTATGAGAATTTTTACTTATTTGGTTTTGTTTTTGCTCTACCTTTCTTCATTGACATTTGTTTTATGGATTTTATTATTCTTAATGTTATTGAATGTCAAGTGTTTGATATATGGCTGCCATGGCCATGTATGTTTTAGCTCTTATAGTTACTGAAAAGGACATAACAAACGCTCCAGGAGTTCAACTTCCAATGTGGGTATGCATTTTTTTACTATCTTTTTTAATCTCCTCCATTAAAAAATTCTCTTATATATATGTATAAATTTACATGATAAACTGTCACTTGAATTTCAGTTCTACATTGTTTAGAAAGTCTAAAAATTCAAGAGTTCAATGTAATTGAATTCTATGTAGCCCATATGTTTGCTCATGATCGAAATAAAGTCATGAGATTATTGTCATTCAAGACTTTGGGCAGTGCGATGCAAAAAGGTGCACAAGGCAAAAGCTTGCAAGATTTCATTTGCTGAAAGTAAGATCCTTTCAATTTCTTTTTTCTTTTTTCTTCATACTCTAGTTGCTTATATTCCCATTATGCATGCTGGAGTTTCGCACTCTTTTCATCATGCTAGACCATTAATGATAAAATAAAATTTTTTGTAGTCATTTGATGCATTGCAGTGCATTTTCTTGAATTAGTTTACCTATGAACTATCTACGCCCAAAATTCTTTCCTTTCAATTTGGTTACAAATCCACAATAATCTACAATAACTATCATATATGAATTTGATGACAATTTCAAATGCTCAAAAAATAATGTATAATATAACATTTTGTTATTTTTCTTTTGAAACATTGAATTCAATGTATTCTATAGATATACACAATTTTACTTTAACTTTTATCTTATATAAAAAAATATTTTCATTAAAAATATTATATCTTTTTTGACGAAAGTTTTAGTAAACTTTAACTTTTATATACATATACTTAAATAAATTCAATAGTTAGTTTGATTATTGATATATAGCGGACATGCATAAATGTCTCAAATTTGATTTTGCTTAATTGTTTTTTTTTTTTTTTTTTTTGCTATCTATATCATCTACACTATTTTTATTAATTATTTAATCTAAGGATATTTTAATTTTTTCATCTCATAATTTATCGTAAATTTCCTTTTTGGTTATTAAAAGTTACAAAATTCAAATATGAATAAAAGTTAAGCAAAAAAATTAAATTTCTTTAGTATTACGTAGGTGAAATTTTTAAAATTTAATTATAAATAATTATTAAATTTATATAAAATCTAAAATTCCTAATGTAATAATAATACTTATCACAAAAATTTTAATTAGTTGAATTATTTTAGATTTTAAAATAATATAATATAATATATATTAATTTGAAGTATATGCATTGCGTGGATATATATATATATATATATATATATATATATATATATATATATATATATATATATATATATATATATGTAATAAAATTATTACAATATCTTTTCAAATTTTTATTTTTATATTTAATTAAATTATAATTTTAATTTATTAAAATTATTTTAAAAAATATATATTATTTATAATCCGCACAACTAACATAATTTCATTAGTTTTGGAGTGGCCTGGTGTTGTTTTAAAGGAAAAGAACATATGAAAGACGTGCTTTGGTATTTGCAAAGTTCATTGTGAAACTTGACTTCTCAATTTATAATTTTTACAGCATTTCCTAATTGAAATTCCACTAATAAAACGTTTTTGCAAAAATTTTTAAAAAAGAAAAGTGATAAAAATATTTTTTAAGGATAATATTTTAAGCTATAATTTTTTTTATATTATTGACACATAAATATAAATATTTTATATAAAAGGGTAATTTAAAATGAAAAAAAAATATATAATTATTGTAATGATGTTGTCAATATATCGATAATATAGTAAGGGTAATAGAAAATTTTTCTTATTGCCTATTGCCTCTATTCCTCTATTGCTCAAGGCATAGGAAATTTTCATTCATTCTTTTTTATATTATATTGATTTGATTTATTTTATTTTATTTTTAAAGTACTTGATATATTTTATGGATAATCTCAATTTAACAAATAATACAATTAATAGATGCTTTTGAAAAACATTTTATAAAGAGAAAAGTATATATAAGTATTTTATAATTTTGGCATTTTGTTTTCATGGACTTATAATTTCCTATAATTCTAAACCTTCACCTTTTTAAAGACAAAAACTCATAGCATGTCTCAATTTCTTTTTCCTCGAATATCAAAGATTTTAATTTATTTAGTAGTTCTAATGCAATTTGTGATGGTCAACATCCTTCTGTTAATTGAATAAAAATACCATAAAAATCATTTATTATGTACGATAATTTTTTTATTAATAAGAATTTATATATATATATATATATATATATATATATATATATATATATATATATATATAATTTTCTTTTTGCATTATAGCGCCAAAGGTACAATTTTTTTAGGAGTTATTGTATAATTGTACCATGAATTTTAGTCATTTTTATTAATTTATCATATTTTTAAAATTGTGACGAATTGATATATAAAAATTTGTTATATTCTATCTATAGTCAAAATAGCATGTGCTGATGTTAAAATGACTTGCTAACATGACATGTATATATAAATTATTTTTTAAAAGTAAGAATATATATGGAAAAAAAAAAAAAGAAAGTTAAGGATATAATTGTAAAAAATATGAAATTTAAGAATAAAAAAATTACTAATTTCTTCTCCTAATTTTCACATCAACAAATAAATTTATACATACATACTATATTAGTATACCATATCAATAGGGACACATGCTATTTTGACCGTGTATAGATTTATAACAAATTGAAAAGTTTATATACAAATTCACGATAATTTTAAAAATATAATCAATTGATGAAAATAACTAAAGTTTATGGTAGAGTTATTCAATAATTCTTTTGTACTACTATAATTTTATATCAAATTTTAAAATTTATAAAAAAAATAATCCAATTTAATATATTATTTATAATTTTAACATAATTATAATTTAATTAAAATTTTAAAAAGATAAAACTTACATGCAGCATCTGGCTAATGGTTATTGTTGTAAGTCTCATATCAACGATATTTAAATACTAGTTATAATAATTGGTTAAATCTTGAGATAATTAAGTAAGTTTAATAAAAAATAAAATGAGGCAAGAAAAAATTTAGTTTAATTTGTAAAGATGTTATATTTTCCTTCTTTCACTAGTTAATGCCTTCATTCTTCATCTTAATTGCAGCGAGTATGGATGTGAGATCCACCAAGATCAACTAATTGAATTTAAATGTCATGTATGTATTTTATTTATTATTTTAATAAAATTATAATTATGTTAAAATTATAAATAATATATCTAATTGGTTTAATTTTATTAAATTTTAAAAGTAGATATAAATATGTAAAATGTTAAAAAATTATAATTTTTAATATTAATAGTTTTTTTTATATGACATTTAATTAATAGCAATACAACCAAGAATCTTTTTTTTACCACCTAGCTTAAGAAGTTGAGAGATGAGAGAATCATCTTCATATCACAATGAATATTGGATAACTTTATATGCTCCGCAAAGCTCCTCACCAATTGAAATTTTATCATACATCAAGATTGAGTAGTTTACTAATAATTTTTTATAAATTAATAAAATTATAGACTTAATTTATTATTATATTAAAATATAGTTTATTTTTCTTCTTTTTTTTTTAATTTAAATTCTTTCCATACATGTGTACAAGATGAAAATTTTTGAGAAATATTAAAGGTATATGTTGCTATCTTATCTAAAATTGCTATATATGTTATAGTCATCTTGGAATTAATCATTTCTAATTTCATTTAGATGTGTAAACTTGTCATGTAGAGACAACTGGGATTAATATTATATGTCAAACAATTGAATTTTCATGAGTACCTAATTAATTTTTGACTAAAAACATGTAAGAGTGCCAACATATTCACATTCATAATTCATTAAATTAATTTTTTTTGACACTAGATTTTTTTTTGTTTCCTTTTACATTCAATTAATACTTTAAATTAAGTGCTCTCAATAAGAAAAACCTCACAATTTGAATGCATGTTCTTTTTTCTATCGCTTTGCAAATAAAAATAAACAAATAATTTATATAGAAGTAATAAATAATAATTAATTTTTGAGAAATTTTTATTAATATTCAGAACTTTGTGCCAAATATATATATATATATATATATATATTGGTTATGAGAGGGGATGGGGTGAGGGTATCGAATTTCTCCCTCTTTATTTGTCAGGCTCTGCAAACGGGATGACTTATTATCCATTCCTAGGTAGGCTAACGTTTTAAATATTATATATAATAATAATAATAATAATAATAATAATTGAATATAGTGCACCAAAAATATTGAAAAACTTTTCTGAATCTTTTTCTACCTAGCAAATTTAAATAAAAGCAATGGTAGAGAGTAAGCGAGGATAGACAAGTTAACAAGTAGCTTTTAATTGTTTGGTTAGAAAAGGGAAGAAGATGAGAATGGTGAAAAACAACAATGGCCCACTACAAATTGCCAAGTTTACACATGCATTATGGGCAAACGAATGATCCAAATCAATCGTATGCCTCAACCATACCTACACATTGTTTGCTAGGGGTGACTACAGTTTGTTTTGACATTGGAGGGGTAAAATTTTATCAGTTTTTTTTAGTCATTTAATAAATAGAATCGAGTCGAAAAGTTAAAAGAAATATATCGATTTAGTGAATTGATTTTTTCAATATTATCGGTTCGATTGATTGATTTGGATTTGGTTAGGGCCATATGATGGGTTTGGACAAAAAATAATTAAAATAAATAAAAATTTTATATTTTTATTCTAGTGGACGAAGCCCAATTTATATTATACAATTACAAAAAATAAGGTCAAATCTAATGTGTGTAAACTCATTACATAATTACATAATATGTAAATCCCCTAGTTACATTTTGTGAAGCTATTTTCCATCTTTGTATACAAATATAAAAGTAGATGCAAAAAAATTAAGTTAAAACATAAGCTATAAGCAACTTTAGAATGCTTCCACTTCTGAAATTGCATGACTTCAACAAATATTTTGAAGCCAAATTATAAAGCTTCCAAAAAAATTATATGTCAAAGGCCTGCATATCTTGCAAAAAAAAAAATCTGATTGTAGGCAGACATGGCTTGAATTCACCCAAAAGATTACAATTCCTACATTTCAAAATAAATCAACAACACAAAATCAGGAAATATAAACCAATTGAAAAAGAAAAATAAAAAAATAAAGAAAAAGGGCTTAACGGTTAATAGTTCTCAAATCATGTCCAAATGACACTGGAATTTATGGCAACAAATATATGTCACCAAAGAAAAATCAGCAAACACATTCACACAATCTGTATACAAACTAAGGTGGAAGCATCATCATGGCCTAGTAATAATCACAGTCACAGAAATACAACCAAATAGAAGCAAAAGCAGGAATGAAAGAAATCAAATGCAAAGTGAGCTGAGGTATGAGACAGAAATGAAATGCAAAATGGGCTCAGATAGGTTGTGTTATAATTCATTGTAAAAATGCAGCTATTATTTCTAGCAACAAAATAAATGCTACCAAGAATTTAAAGCAAGCACGTTTACTTCCTAGCTTCTCATAGGTGGAAGCATCGTCATAGCCCATACAAGTAATAGAATACTGGCAACTGAGCCTCAACCACATCAATTTTGCTATTCAATAAGACTAAACTCATGCAACAACAATACTGGCAACTATTGGTCAACCACTTCAGTGTCGTAAGTCAATGTGTTTAAACTCATTAAACAACGACACTAGCAATTAAATTCTAGCTATTTTAGTGTTGGTCAAATAGCACACATCACAGTATAGGCAGAGCAATTTAAACAAATAACATATTACTTAAGACAACAGTTAAAGTAGTTAATAATGCTAATTAGAGTTTACTGAAATTTCATATTAATTGGCACTTGATGATCCCATTGATGGGCCCATGCCAACTGGAGGTAATTCTAAAAAAAAAAAAAAAGACAAGTTTTAAATCAAATAGATCATTGGAATCAAAATTAAAAATTTTGAATAAAAGTAAATCAGAAAATGTTATAGTGAAGTACCTTTCTTAAACTTCTTAATTTTCTCTAAGGACTCTTCAATTAAAATTGGAGTTTTAGACATTCTCATCCAATTTTGAGAACATATTAATGCTTCTACAACTTTGGGAGTCAAAGGATATCTAAAGCAATTAAGCACGCTCCCTCATGTGCTAAAAGCATGTTCAGATGCAACAATGGAGATTGGCACAACTAACACATCTTATGCTAGAGTAGAGAGAATAGGAAATCTCTCAGAATTAAGATTCCACCATATGAGAATATTAAATAAGTCATCCTCCTCAATGACAAACTCAGTAAAATAGATATCCAACTCAGATCTTTTGTTTTTACCAATGTCATATTCAATCTTATGCTTTTTAAATTTTTCTTTTATCAAGGAAATTGATTTACCAAATTTAGCAGAAGCATTTTCAGATGCATAAATTGATTGTCTAGATAGTGAAGAAGATTGAGAAGAAGGCTTACAAGAAGTAAAGTAATTATCAAATAGTTCGTACAAGCCAGCTTTAACATTAGCAAATAGGCTTCCCCCACAGAATCCCCATAAATCTTAATCAGGGAATACTCAATGTATTCTAACTTGTATTGAGGATTAGGCACATTTACAATGAAAATCAACAAATTCATATTTTGAGGATCCCCCCAGTACTTGTTAAATTTGGCTTTCATGAAAAAGGCCTTAGATCTTTTGCTAGGTTTAGCAAAACTTTGCCACTCAATTAAATTACTAAACAGTTCAGCAATTTTAATGAAAAAATAGTTTGCAGTAATATATTGAGAACCAAAAATTATCAGTGTCATCTTAAAAAATTTTTGCAAAAAATCAACAAGTTGCTTGACATGCAACTAGTCCATAAAAATATGGTAAATCATCCCCTAAGTCATATCTAAATGCATGCTCACACTCCTCATACTTCTCAAAGACTTTGTTAAATAAGCAAGAAATTTTTAGCATGAAATAGGTTAAATTCCACCTCATGGGTACATCTAAAGACAAAGAACAATTTGATTCACAACTAATTAAGTCAGCAAATTCGTTAAATTTATACAATCTAGCAGGTGAATTCCTAATATATCTCACAACTTCTTTAACCCTTTTAACAGAATTGTCAACTTCTTTTAACCCCTTTGTGACAACTAAATTTAGTATGTGTGCAATGCATCTCATGTGGACATATTTGATTTTAACATAGATAAGCCCTAAGACAATAATTATTTCTTAAAAAAACCAATTGCAATGTCATTTGATGATGTATTATCTATTATCATTATGAAAATATGTTTGACACCCCATTCTAGAAGATAGTTTTCTAAACTTTTTGCAATATACTCACCCATATGTGATGTAACAAGGACAAATGAAATTATTTTTTTTGTTAAGCTTCCAATTTGAATCAATGTAATGAGTAATAATGCACATGTAGTTTATGCATTGAATTGAAATCCAAGTGTAAAGAACCAATTTTTTTTTAGTATTTTTAATATGAAATGTAGATTATTAAGTTTAATTATTATTTTAATTAATCAATGTTAATTATTATGAGATTATTAAATGTTATTTTAATAAATTGTTAAAGAATATATATATATATATATATATATATATATATATATATATATATATATATATATATATAATACTATGGTACCTTTTTAATTTTAAAAAAAACGGCAGCTTCTTTTTTTTTCTTTCTTTCTTTTCTCTTCCTTATTCTTTTTGTTTTTCACTTTCTTCTTCCTCTCCCTCCCGAGGCCAATGCCACCACCACCTTGTCAGCTCCAGGTAGCCCCACCCACGCCGGACATCGCCACTAATTCGCCTCGTCGCCCTGAAGCCACCTCTAGCACCATCGTTCTCTCTCTCTCTCTCTCTATTTGGTTTGGCCATTTTTGGGGGAGAGCTTGCTTGAGCTGATTCTGGGGACAACGATCCTCACTGATGGGTGCAAAACTATCTTCTCCTCTTGAGTAGTCGTTCCCCTCAATCAATTTCACGTTTTATAAACTAGTAAGGACTTTAATTTTAAGAAATTAATTCTAAGTCTTTTTTATTTAATTTGTAAAATTGAGCTTGAATTTGGTTGATTCATGTCGAATTGAGTTTAGATTAATTAAATTGAGGTTGAGAGCTTTCATTTGATGTAGAGTTTGCAAATTTTCGAGGAAGTTTAGTTTGGGGTCATTATTTCGGGTCTCGAGTATTGTTCCTAACCTAGAATGTGAACATATTTTTATTAAATTCTATATATTATGTTGATTAATCTTTGTGAAAAAAGTTTTGTGAAATTATGTATATATTTTTAATTATGAATTTTTGAAAGTCTATGCCAAAATAGAATTTTTGGAAAAAAAATTATAAATTGGTAATTTTTTTTATTTTAAGTAAATTTATTGTTAATTATTATGTTTTAGAAAGATTTTGAATAATAATAGTATTAAAATAATTTTCATAATTTATTTCCTATTTTTAGCTAATTAATATTTCAGAAAATAATAGAATAATAAACTTATTTATTGTTTTTAAGCTTAAATAAGTTATTTGCTAATTTTATGATATATTTAAGTGCTTTGAATAATTATTTGTAATTAATGTTAAATTAATTGTTAAAATATGAAAATGGATTTTGTTTACAAAATTTTAATCATAAATTAGAATTCTATTATTTATTTTGTAAATAAATATCTTTTATGTTTTATTATGGAAATAAGTTGAATTATGATGGTTAAATGGATTTTTATGATTTATCAATGATTTTAATGAAAATTATACTATTTTGTTATTGTTGTGAAATTCGTTGTCGATTGGGTATAAGTGCAATGTGGGGGCCCAACTTGAGTTGTTGAGCTGTGAGACTATTAGAAGTGTCATTTTCGTGCAGGATCAGCTCTACTTCAGTAGAGAGATTTCCGTTTTACAGAGGAGACTCTACCGAATTTTCAGTAAATTTCTCGTAAAATGTGACAACAGTATCTGTTAAATTTTGAGTCTATATATTATTAAGTCTTAGATTGAATCAATCTCATCATCCCATATTTTTAATAATTTTTGAGAATTTTACAAATTTATTTATTTTATCATATTAGTGTATTTTAAATAAATATTATTTATTTTAGAAACCTCCGGAACTAGAGCTATAGCAAGGCAGTAGAGGACATATCGCCCAACATGTTTAACCTGTGAGTTGATTTTATAGAATGTTTGTTGTAGAATTTTAAATTATAATTTATATAATTAAAATAATAAATAATTGATTATAAGAATTTATCTATGAATTTATTGATATTGTCACATGCATGATTTTTGTTGTCATATGCATGATTATTCCTTTATTTATTATGAGCATATATTGAAAATATGCTTTATGGAATTTATTTCACTCTGTTTTATTTATTTATTTATTATTTAAATGACTTGAAGAAAATGGTAGAACGTGTCACTTGGTGGGTGTCACTAGGACTACATGTGCACCAGTAACGATTATATATCGCCATTAATTAGTATTGAGAGGCCTAGTTGAGCATTGAGAGGCCTAGTTGAGCCTTGCTCTCTAGGCAAGAGTTGTGATATTGTGAGCCCTAGTTAAGCTTACTCTCTGGGCAGAGATATGATACTGGTTGGACGTTGGTCAAGTATGCCCTCTGGGCACCAATAATCATTTGGAATAAGAAATTGACTATGGCTGCGCCTTGGTCGAGATTGCTCTCTGGGACCGACAGTCAATTGGATTAAGTGAGCCAAGTGGTTATTAGAATTTGATGGTATAAGTGTTCTACTAAGTTTTCCATTTAAACAGATATTTATATGATTTTGTATTAAAATTTATATTAAAGTGAAATGTGATTTTGAAAGGTATTTTATTTACTAAGAATATTTGAGAAAAGTAAATGATTTTAATATGTACATTTATATTGATTTTATTAAAAAAAAAAGGTTTTAACAAAATGCTTTAAAACCAGCATGAATTTCATAAAATTGATTAACTTAGTGAGGTCTAATTCCCCTTAATCTATTTTTTTAGTATCTCACTGTCTGTCTACCAGTAGTCATCATATGCATCGGGTTTCTTCTTCACCAACTACTTTATGTATGTTTAATTGACTTGTGTATGATGTAATCGAATTATAAATACCACTGTAGTTATTTATTAGACTTGCATTATTGGTATTTGTGGTTATTAAGATATTGTTATATTGGAAGTATTGATTTATGTTATAAGTATTTGATATTGATATTAATGGATTTATGTATGGTTTACTATTATGAAATTGTTTTTAATTCGTGAAAAATTCTTAAGGCTTAATATGGGTTTCAGATGCATTTTTGCATTTCCCATTTCCTAGTGTCGGTCACGTACCTTTAGGTTCGGGTTGTGACACCAATAGTCAGTTGTGATGCTGACTCTTTGACTTTGGCAGTGATGCATGAATTTTTTTTTCAATTTAAGCTTTGCTCTCACATTGCATTATAACAGTCTTGACTAAATGTCCATCTACTAGGTATTTTGAACCTAGGACATGTAAAAGACATGAACTATTTAAATCCTTCTCCCTTAACAAATTTAAATTGGAGCTCATCAATAATAACCATGTTGGACAATACATTCCTAATAGCTTCCTAATCAAATGTCCATGTCCCTATTACACCTATATTGTTAGAACTATGCACATCAAGTTTAAGAGTTAAAAGACTCTGTCTACTAGACTTAAAGTTAGGGTTTTTCCTACAACTCAACATATGATTTCTACAAGATTATGTACCATTTTTTTCACTGTTAACATGCAAGGTGTTAGTATAATAAACACATCTATCTCTTACCAACTTCCCTTTCTTAAAGATTTTCTCGAAGTGCCCCCACATCTTACTTATGCTATCAATGTCCTTTCTTTTCTTTTTTTTTTTCATTTTGAGAAACTTCTAGTTGCTTTGGGGTTTCCACCTTTACAGGATTTAGTGTCTTAGCACCAACCAGTAATAGTAGTAGGTTGACTGCCATTAACAACATTTGTTTTAGTTTCCATCTACATAATTACATGCAATCCAAATAGAAGAAAAAGAAATGATTCAAAGCCAATGAAAAGAAATGACAAATTCATATGCTATAATAAGAAGAGAATAACCAATAGTAATAAAAGGATTCAATAAAAACAAGCAGTAATATTTTTACATTATAATTTTTTAAGCATGTAATTTGTAATTCTATCACTCAATTTATTTAATAAAAGCAATTTTTTTCAATTATTTCAATAAAATAATCAAACAATAAGAAAACATTATATAAATAGAAAGCAAAATAAAATTATTTAAATAGAAATAAAAATAATTTTAAATAAAATAATCAAACATTATATATTCAATGATAGAGTTCTATAAAATAAATAATCAATAAAATTATTTAAATAGAAAGCAAAATAATTTTTTGAAAAGAGTCCTAGAGGGGGGGGGGGGGGTGAATAGAACTATCAAATAAAAATGAGAAATTAAAAAAATTCTTTGCAAGAATTGAATGGAATTTGAGAAGGAAGAATGAAGAAAACAAAATTTTAAGGAGTTCAGATTCAATAATAATCCTACGTGTCCACCTAACTTATCCCTAAGTTAGGATTTTTAATCACCCACAATCTCATTCACAAGATTGAGATTACACAAGAGTTTTATGGCTCACTCTTACAACCTTACAACTTGAGTTTTCAAGACTCACTTAAAAACCAAATCCCAAGTGTTTCAATGGACAACACTTAAACCAATTCCTTTAGAAATAAATATCACTTCCCTTCTAATCTATCCTAAGATTTAAGATGAAGAGAAATTATATTTTTAACACATAACCAACTATGACAAGAGTTATACAAACAAAAAATTGTTTAAGAGAATTTGAGAGCTCAATTGAATGCTTAAGAAAGAATGAATGATAAATAAATTTCTTAACTTCCATTTAGCTCTAGAGGTGTTTATATAGATAAACACTAAAAAATATAGCTATTGGAGGTGCAAATAATGTGTCCAACATTTATATTTTGAATCCAATGTTTATAATATTGAATTATTGAAAGTGATGCTGTCAGACAACTATGCATGGATTGAAATCATGATTGTCTATTAACGATGTTCTAGTTTTCTCACACTTTTTTCATAAAAGTTGTAGATATTTGACTTATATTTCCATATCATTTTAAATCACCTCAATTGGACTTTTATAGCTTAAGATATATCCAAAATACTAAGAGTTGTGCAATCTAAAATGCAGACTACTATCAAACAATTATGCATAAATTGAAGCCGTGATTTTATATTGGAGACATTTGAATCTTCCCATATTTTTTTCAATAAAGTTTTAGATACTTTAATTATTTTTCCATGTCATTTTGAATCACCTCAATTGGACTTCTTTAGCTCAAGATATGTCTAAAATACTAAGAGGTGTGCAATCTAAAATGGCAACTGCATATATTGATTTCGACTTAATATTTTCATACCCAAATGAACTCAGATTTTGAAAATTAAGCCCAATTTAGAAAGCTCAAGATATCTATTTCAAATGTGAAGAAGATAACTTTCTCATTATAAAGCTCTAAGGATGTCACAAGACTTCTTGAATCTCAGATGTCGAATCAGTCCAAGATAATCATACTTCATTTTAACTTCCAATGGAGTCCTAACTTATACACACTTAAACAAAAAAATTAAATGCTTAAAATTAATTTTGTTAAGATCAAAATTCATATTGATTATTGCTAAGGTCAACAATCTCCCCCTTTTTGATTTTGACAAACTTATTTTGAGTTTGATAAAAAAATAATACAAAGTAAAGTGTGTGATAATATTTGTGATAATAATAATACCAAATGAAATAAAATATATTTCTTTATTTCTCCCCTTAAGAATATAAACATGATAAGAAATATAAATTTATAGATTATTCACCTTGACAAAAAAATAAAAACAACATAAAATATAGCAAGAGGGATAAAAACATGGCATTCTTATGACAAATGTATTAAAAACATAAAATATGATAATATGATCATTTAAATAAATGTTAGGCAATGTGAGGAAATAATTTCAAATATATATGCATATAGTGCCATTAAAATACATTACAAAAATAGTACATATAATAATAATGTTGATGCTATACGTGCTTAATTATCATATGATCATATAGAGCTTAGCTAACTAATCAATCATATAGCACTTAACATATAAAAAAATAAACACAAATTATTCATAACATATTTTCCTCTCTTTGTAAAAAGACAAAAGGAAAAGAGAGAGATATAAGGGGAAATGAACCTGAAAGGACCAAAATTCCTACAGGAACAAAGCAAAGATACACCAAATCTTAGTAAAAATATTCATGCCTTATTAAAAATCAAAACAATTCCTAAGAAGATATTCATGTCTTATCAAAGATCAAAACAATTCTTAAGAAGATAATATTATACACATGTATAGTAACAAATAACAAACTCAAATATATTTCTCCCCCTTTATCAAAAGCAAAAAGAAAAAAGAGAGATATAAAGGGAAAATGAAAACAAAGATACACAAAATCTTTATCAAATCTATGTCATACATAAACAAAGTAAGCAAAACAAGGCCTTTTGTCACATATGATATATGACAAAATTAGCCATACTTGCAACATTAATATGCATGCAAAAATTTAAACAAATTTTCTCCCCTTATATTAAACAAAAATATAATATGTTACTAACATAAACACATTTTTTAAAGAAGTTTTGAAATTAAAAAAAAAATACACATGTTAAAAAAAATTAACTAGGTACACATGCAAACTTAAATTATTTCTCCTCCTTTTACAAAATGCAAAAGGAAATTTAAAAAGATAAAACCAAATATAAACTAACTACTATATAAAAAAATTTAAAAAGATAAAACCAAATATAAACTGACAACTATATAAAAAAAAATTTTAAGATCAAAATCAAAATATTTATCAATCAAAGTAATCAATAAGCACAACATGATTTCATATGAAAACAATTCAACCATAAATTAAACATAAAATAAAGATAAACTAAAACCATCAATCATACCAAATTCATGCTTAATGAAATTTAATCTCTCTTTATTGAGAGGTTTGGTGAAGATATCTACAAGTTGATTATTTGTATCAACAAATTCAAGTGAGATATCACCAATTTAAATATGATCACACAAGAAATGATGTCTAAGGTCTATATGCTTAGTTCTAGAATGTTGAATTTGATTTTTGCTAAGGTTGATAACACTTGTATCATCACATTTAATTAGAATGTGATTAAGTTTTACACCATAGTCTAACAACTTTTGTTTTTGCCATAAAACTTGTGAATAACAAAGACTTACTGCAATATATTCAGCTTCAGCAGTGGATACGACAACTGAAACTTGTTTCTTGCTAAACTAAGAAACTAAACATTGTCCTAAAATTTGACAAGTTTCAAAAGTGCCTTTTCTATCTAGTAAACTACCGGCAAAGTCCACATTAGAATAACTGATCAAGTTAAGGGATGAACTCCTAGGATACCAAAGTCCTAAATGCCTTGTACCACAAAGATATTTAAAAATTCTTTTGATAGCATTCAAATGAGACTCTTTAGGACTAGATTTAAATCTAGTACATAAGTAAGTAGCAAACATAATATCGAGTCTACTAACAGTTAAATAAAGAAGGGATCTGATCATACCTCTAAATCGCTTTTCATCAACCGGTTTGCCATTCTTATTTTTATTAAGTTTGGTTATGTTGTTGATTGGATTTTTACTTATCTTAGCTCCATCCATGCCAAACTTATTGAGAACATCTCTTATATACTTGGTTTGATTGATGAAAATCCCATTTTTACATTGCTTGATTTGTAGTCTAAGAAAGAATTTGAGTGCACCCATCATACTCATCTCAAATTCTCCTTGTATTAAATTAAAGAATTCCTCACATAAGCAATGGTTAGTAGCATCAAATATAATGTCATCAACATATATTTGAAAAATTAATAAATCATGTTTGAATTTCTTTATAAAAAGAGTTGTGTCAACCTTTCCTTTAGAGAAAATATTCTCTAGTAAAAATTTACTCAATCTTTCATACCGAGCTCTTGGAGGTTGTTTTAATCCATATAATGCTTTTGAAAGTTTAAACACATGATTTGGAGAGTCAAAATTTTCAAAACCTGGAGGTTGTTCAATATATACCTCCTCTTCAATAAAATTATTTAAAAAGGTACTTTTAACATCCATTTGATAAAGTTTAAAATTCATGTATGATGCAAATACAAGTAGCATTCTAATAGCTTCTAACCTTGCAATAGGGGCAAAGGTTTCATAATGATCAATGTCTTCCTTTTGATTATAACCTTTAGCTATTAGTTTAGCTTTTTTCCTAGTTATGACACCTTGTTCATTCATCTTATTTCTAAACATCCATTTGGTGCCTATAATAGGATGATGTTTAGGTATAGGAACCAAGGTCCAAACCTTGTTTCTCTTAAATTGATTTAACTCTTCTTACATAGTAAGGACCTAAAATTCATCACTCAAAGCATCATTAACATTTTTTGGTTCAATTTTTGAAATGAAAGCTAAATTAATAATAAACTTAAGTTTAGATCTAGTAGTTACCTCTTTTGTAGTGTCACCTATGATGAGATCTTAAGGATGAGATTTCTTAAATTGCTAATCTTTTGGAAGTTCATCCTTCATGGTAAGTTAAGATGTCTCCTCATTTTCCTCCTTGCTTAGACCTTCAAGTTCCAAAGGCTTACTATCATTTTCTTTTTATGTTTCCACAATCTCATTGTCACCTACAAGATCATCAATACTACAAACATCCTTTCTAGGATTAAGTGAGTTTGATTCATCAAAATACCACATGCATTGACTCTTCAAGTACTAGAGTTCTCTTATTAAATACTATATATGCTTTACTAGAAATAGAATAGCCTAGAAAAATTTCTTCATTGGCTTTAGAATTAAATTTGCTAAGATTGTCCTTAGTGTTCAATATAAAGCACTTGCATCCAAATACTCTTAGATGTGAGATTTTAGATTTTTTATTATTCCAGAGCTCATAAGATGTTTTATTTAAAATTAGTCTTTTGAAAAATCAATTTGAAATATAATAAGATGTGTTAACGACTTCCACCCAAAAGTATAGAGGCAAATTATACTCATGAAGCATTGTTCTAGCCGTTTCCACAAGAGTTCTATTTTTCCTTTCAACCACCCCATTTTGTTGAGGAGTTCTAAGAGAAGAGAATGTATGTGACATACCATAATCATCACAAAAGGTTTTAAAAAATTCATTTTCAAACTTTGTTTCATGATCACTTCTAATAGAAGAAATACAAAAACCTTATTCTTTTTTAACTCTTTTCGCAAACTTTTCAAAAGCTTTAAATGCATCATTATTATGAGCAAGGAAACATTCACAAGTAAATTTAGAGTAATCATTAACCAATACATATGCATAGTGCATTCCAATGAGACTAGCAACTCTAGTTAGTCCAAATAAATCCATATGTTTAAGTTCAAGTGGCCTAGAGGTGGACACTACATTTTTAGCTTAAATGAGTACTTGGATTATTTTCCCTTTTACCAAGCATCATAAGGTTTATCCTTACTGAATTCAAGATTAGGTGAACTAATCACAAGTTCATGTTTACAAAGATTATTCAAAAGCTCAAAATTTGCATGTCCTAACCTTCTATGTCATGTTCATATGTCATGGGAGATAGACACAAAGCATTTTATGTCTTTGTTATCAATTTTATTCAAATCAATGACAAACATTGTCTACTCTTTCACTACTAAAAATAACTTTTTTTTATAAAGACTACTAATAAAATAATTTTTAGGATAGAAAGTTACTTTATTTCCCATGTCACATAATTGACTTATATAATTGACTTATACTAAGCAAATTATGTTTAAGACCATTAACAAACAACACATGATGTATAGATAAGGATTGAGGATTACCTATTTCTCCAATGCCAATAATTTTTCCTTTTGCATTATCTCCGAAAGTAATGTGTCCTCCATCCTTAGCATCAATTTTGTTAAATTATTTTTATCTCCCATCATATGCCTTGAAAATCCACTATCGAGATACCACTTGCTTTTTGTTCTTATGGATTTCAAGCACATCTACATAAAATAATTTAAGTGTTCTTCGGACCTAAACCTTTATTGGTCTAGATTGATTAGTTTTAAGATAATCCGTAGGAAGTAAATTCATGTGTAGTCTTCTATAGAAGCACACATTGTTAGTATGTCCTTTGATCATGCAATAAGAATATATAATATTTTTGAATTTATTCCTCCTAGGATGAAATGCTTTCCTAGTGTGTGCAATATTCCTTTGATGTTGTTTGTATTTCCTATTATTTTGTGTCATTAAGTGAGACATGCATTGGCAATGGTGATGTGTATTTCAATAATTTTGTGCAACATGTTTATGTGCATTGTATTGTGTAGCATGCCTATTATAATTGTTTCTAATGTACATATAAGCATGCTTGGGTTAAGGTGCTCTAGTTTAAGCCTTACCTTTTTGTGTTAATGAAGGATAAATCTTATGAGACTTTCCCTTTCTATTTAACATATGAGATCTTTTAGCTTTGAAAGCTTGAGTCTCATTTGATTTAGAGGTTGAAGGAGTGGAATCATGTGAAGCTTTTACAAAATTAATATATGATGAAGATGATGAAGACATTCCATTCTTATGTCCAATTCTATGGGTATCTCTATGAAATTTTTAAGAATCAAGAGGACTATCTAAAGTTTCTTTTCCTCTCTTAAATTTAGCAATGGAATTCTTTAATTCTAAGACCTCCTTATAAAGCTTATGATTTTTATCATTTACTTTCTTAAGTTGATCTTCTAAAGAATTAGAAGATTTTGAATCACTAACAAGTTTTTCATTTGATTCAACAAGTTTAGCAAAATTAATTTTTAAATTTTATAATTCTCTATTTAAGCTACCTAACTCATGCTTATAATGTTTCTTCTTATACAATAAAATTTTTCATTTAACAAGTAATTTGGTCACAATAGAGCTCTCATAATCATCATCATCATCATTATCATAATAATTATCATAATCATCAAAGGAAGAATAAGAAGTAAATGGTACCTCATTTTCATTTTCAAGGGCCATGAAACAAAGATTGGTCACTTTTTATTGTTCTTCTTCCTCTTTGGACTCGAAAGAATCATCCCAAGTAGCTTTAAATGCCTTCTTCTTATCTGTTGCTCCCTTGTTCTTGAATTTGAGTTTAGAACACTCACTTTTAATATGTCCCAGTTTCTTGTATTCATAGCAAGTAACCTCCTTAGTTTTCTTCGTCCCATCTCCATCTCTTTCGAACTTCTTATTGAAGTCCTTTGTTCTTGAGAAGTTTTTCTTTCTCAAAAACTTCTTTAAGTTCCTAGTGAGCATGGCAATGTCACCATCTTCATCACTAGAATCTTTGAAGCATTCCTCTTCACTATCTTCTTCAAGAGCTTTTAGAGTAACTCTCTTTTTCTTTTATTCTTTCTCTTCTTGTTCTTCACCTTTTTGCTTGATAGTGAGCTCATATGTTAAAAGCTTACCAATAAGCACACTAGTTGATAGAGTGGAGAGGTCTTAAGCTTCCTCAATTGTAGTAACATGAGATTCTCAATCCTTCTTAGGTAGGATTCTTAGAATCTTATTGTTTACCTCTTCCTTAAAGAAATATTTTCTAAGTTTCTTGAGGGTTGTGAGGAGAGCATTGAGATAATTTGTCATCTCCGTGATTGATTCATGAGACTTCATTTTGAAGAGTTCATATTCATACATATGAAGTTGAACCTTCTTATTTCTTACTTGAATGTTGCCTTCGTAGTGGTTTTCTAAGGTCTCCTACATTTCTTTGGCCGACATACAATGTTGAACCTTGCATCCTTCTTCTCTTGTCATTGAAAAGACTAAAGTAATCATAGCTTTTTTATTTTTATGATTTTCTTCCTTTTGATCAATACTCCATTTGCTTTTTGTAAGAGTAGTTACCACACAATCAATGATAGTTGTAGGTGGTTCCTAAAATCTTAGGAAAATATCCCAAAGTTTGATGGAATCACAATCAAGATATAATTTCATTTTGAATTTCTAATGTGGATAGTCACTACCATTAAAAAAAGGTCTAAGAGAATAGATGTTTTATGATTCACTCCCCATGATCTAGCAATGAATTACCTAAAATTCAACCTCTGATACCAATTGAAAAGAGTCCTACAGGGGGGGTGAATAGGACTATCAAAAAAAATGAGAAATTAAAAGAATTTTTTGCAAGAATTGAATGGAAGTTGAGAAGGAAAAATGAAGAACACAAAAATTTAAGGAGTTCAAATTCAACAATAATCCTACATCTCCACCTAACTTATCCCTAAGTTAGGATTTTCAGTTACCCACAATCTTATCCATAAGATTGAGATTACACAAGAGTTTTATGGCTCACTTTTATAACCTTACAACTTGAGTTTTCAAGGCTCACTTAAAAACTAAATCCCAAGTGTTTCAATGGACAACACTTAAACCAATTCCTTTAGAAATAAATCTCACTTCCCTTATAATCTATCTTAAGATTTAAGATGAAGATAAATTATATTTCTAACACACAACCAATTCTCACAAGATTTATACAAATAAAAAAATTATTTAAGAGAATTTGAGAGCTCAATTAAATGCTAAAGAAAGAAAGAATGATAAATAAGTTTCTTAACTTCCATTCAGCTTTAGAGATATTTATATAGATAAAAACTCAAAACTATAGTTATTGGAGGTGCAAATAATGTGTCCAACATCTTTATTTTGAATCCAATGTTTAAAATTTTGAATTATTGAAAGTGATGATGTCAGACAACTATGCATGGATTGAAATCGTGATTGGCTATTGAATATGCTTTAATTTGTCCACACTTTCTTCATAAAAGTTATAGATATTTGACTTATCTTTCCATATTATTTTGAATAACCTTAATTAAACTTATTTAGCTCAAGATATGTCCAAAATACTAAGATCTATACAATCTAAAATGCAGACTATTATTAGACAACTATACCCAAGTTGAAGCTATGATTTTCTACTTGAGACGTTTGAATTTTCCTATACTTTTTTCATAAAAGTTGTAGATAGTTGACTGAGATTTTCATATAATTTTGAATCACTTTAATTGGACGTCTATAGCTAAAGATATGTTCAAAATACTAAGAGTTGTGCTAACTAAAATGCAAACTACTGTCAGACAGCTATGCACAAGTGGAAGCCGTGATTTTCTATTGGAGACATTTGAATTTTCCATATTATCTTCATTAAAGTTATAGATATTTGACTTGTATTTCCATATCATTTTGAATCACCTTAATTGGACTTCTTTACCTCAAGATATGTCCAAAATACTAAGAGATGTACAATCTGAAATGACAATGCATATGTTGATTTTGACTTAATATTTGCATACCCAAATGAACTCAGATTTTAATAAACAAGCCCAATTTAGAAAACTCAAGATGTCTATTTCAAAAGTGAAGAAGATAACTTTCTCATTATATAGCTTTAAGGATGTCAAAAGTTTCCTTGAATCTTAGAGGTTGAATCAGTCCAAGATAATCATACTTCATTTTAACTTCCAATAGAGTCCTAATTTATACACACTTAAACATACAAAGTAAATGATCAAAATTAAGATTGTTAAGATCAAAATTAAGATTGATTATTGTTAAGGTTAACATTTTTTAATTAATTTTTTAAAATAAAATTAATTAATTCTTTAAATAAATTTTAAATAAAATTATTTACATAGGAAATAAACATTATATTTTCAATAAAACCAATTTAAAAAATAAAAAAATAACTACACAAAAAGTAAAAATTATATTTTCAAATATCAAAGTACCAAAAAATATCAACATGAAATATAAACACTTGGACAACAAATTAAAAATTTTACCTTTTTAACGATGAGTGTTAACTGTTAATATGTTTCTCTAATGTGATTAGCCTGCAAATTAAGCAGCTTCCACCAACAAGATCAACCGATGGTCAGATCTACACATTTGGGGCCTCCACCATTAAGATCTCTCTAAAGAGATAGAAAAAAACTTTAGCGATCCAACCAAATCAGTCAATTTTACCAGTATAAAATGCATCAAATAAAAGAACAAATACAAAATTCATCAACCTTTAAACAAATAAGGCTAAAAAATCATCCAAAATTTTAAAAAACCTTTCGATCTAAGAAAACCATTACCATATCTAGTAGATTTGGTATCAGATCTAGTTGATCCGGCTATAAAAGGCCATTGTAAGTCAATTTCATCATTGTCAATGTTTATTTTTGAACATTGATGGTAAAAAAAATAATAATAAAGCAACATAATATTATGTCTTTGAGGAGAACAAACACTAAGCCAGAGAATACGCAAGGAAACAAAGAAACATGTAGACTATAGAGTAAGCATCTCTAAGAAAAAGAGACAATATAGAGATGAGAAGTCGAGAAATAAAAAAAAAGACAGTAAAGAGGTTCATTCTAGAGAAAGGGAAGAGGCAAAGGTGGACTAGAGAAGTAGATAAACGATGGCAAGATGAAGGGTTAGGGTTAGAGTTATAGAAAAAGAGAGGAGTGGAGGGGAAAGTTCGAGAGTAAAAGAGAGAGTGAGAGACACAAAGGGGTGGGGAGCTACGAAAGGGTAAGGGGAATAAGAAGAATTTATAGGGGACATTTTTTTAGGGTTAGGGTAACAAATAATGACAACATTTAGTAGACCTGAGCACTATACTTTGGTTTTTGGCTCAGTTCGAATACTTTTAACCCTATACCGAATCAAGAATAAATCATTGATTTTCTCACCCAACTAGAATTGAATTGCCACTTACCTACAATCAGTTACCGAGCCAACCTTAAATTTCGTCTCGGTCCAGTTCAGTTTAGGCAGTTCGGTCGGTTTCTGCTCTCCCTTATTGTTTGCATTTATAAAGTTTTTTGTTAGGTATAAAAAGGAGGGGTGCAAACAAGTCAAGCCACTCACAAGCAGCTCAATGTTCAACTCGATAAAAGCTTGTTCGACCTCATATATTGAAACTCAAGAACAAACTCAAATAAAAGTTTATGAGTCAGCTCGTAATTTTAATATTTAATAATTTGATTTTATATATATAATATAAAAATTCGTATTGTAAAAAATATTTTAAAAAATATATTATTGGAATAAAATAATAATTTTTAATTAAATATATTGTAATTTATTTAATAAATAATTTATTTTTAATTTTTTAATGTATAATTTTAATTTATAGTTTATATTTTTTAAAATTTTTTTAAGCTCATGAATAGCTCATAAACATTAAGTAGGGTAGAAAGCTCAACTCGAGGTCAACTCATTTATAAATAAACTAAGAACGAGCTAACTCAAACTTGGATCGGCTTGACTCTATGTCCTATTTCCTGGCAAGCCCAACACTTGCACGTTTTCTTTCCTTCTGGACAGTATTGATTTGGGTGTTCTTGTATGGGCTTCTTCTGTTCCTTCTTGTATTTGGACTTTTTATAAGATCGTCCTTTTCTTTTAAAGAATTGTCCTTTATATTTAGGCTTTCTCCTTTTCTTGAAGTATTTTTTCTTGGAATATTTTTTGGGCCTGAATTTATAGGCTCGTTTGTATTTTTTGTGTACTTTCTTAGCCAATCGTCCAATGCTTTGAGGCGTGTCACACCCGTATTACACCCCTAGTATAAAAAAGGGAGTTAGTTAGCGAGCAACTACGAACGCTAATCCGCCATGCCAATAGTTTCAATAAATTTGAAGGGAAGCTAATTCTCTAACTAGACACTCTACCTTTGCCCATATACCCTAATAAAAGTTAAAATACATTAACCTAATTACTAGATATTTTAAAATAAATAATATTTACATAATTAATAAATAATATTTCATCTAATTAATAATATATTTGCATAATTTTATATTTAATATTTAAATATAAAAATTTTAAATGAGTGTTATTTATTTAATACTAAAAAACAACAATGTATTAATAAATTAATTTAAAAAATAAAATATTTAACATGATTAATAACCATAAATGTTAGTAAAATTAAATATATGTATTAATATAGTCATTAATAGTCATTAATTATGTAAATATGATTTTATTTTGAAATAATTTAATAATTAGATTAAGCATTTTAGTTTTAAATGTATGAAGTATATTTTTAAATTTTTATAAATTAAAAAAATAATTGATAATTTAATTATCATTGTTAGCTACTAAATATTATATATTTAATAAAAATGTAATGTATCTAGAAAAATTAAAATATTTATGTCAAAATCATAAATTTAGGATAAAATTGCTATTTTTTTTAGACTATAGCAAAAAAAAAAAAAAAGGCTCAATTTCTAATACATTTTTATGCATTAAAAATTCACAACTGATGACCCTGCTAAATTAAAATTGACTTTGAATTTTATATTTCAAAGTAAAAGTAATTATTAGGTATTAGATTTCTGATTATGGAGCCAAAAGACTTAGACTGAAATTAATTCAGTAATCTTTGGTAAAATAATAATAATAATAATAATTCAGTAACTCTTCATACTTTGAATTTTTAACCTATTATTATAGACATGTAACAATCAGGAATAGAATATGAACCTGACTTTCATTTCAGAAAATTTTCTTATTTTTCTTTTAGTTCTACAGCAATAGTTGAAGTTTATTTCAAGAGTTTAGTAGCTCAATTTATGGAATGGTATTAAATTCAAAGCAGATTTTGATCCATATCCACACAAATCAATCCTATTCTCTACAACATAAGAAGCAGAATTCTCGGCTATTTAAGAACTTGAATCTAAGGAGCTCAAACTTTACATGAATCCTATTTTGAGAATCCTCCTTGCAATGTTGAACTGTTCAGAAGTACGGCTAGTCCCATGTGATTTTCCAAAAATTCATTGAGAAGTACTGTGGCAGAAATGATATGAGCAAACATTCAAGAAAAGAGCAATAGTAGCTGCTTATGCAGTTTTATGTTTGGGTAACTATAATAATTGCCATAACATTGTGAAGAAATTTCTGTTGCAAAACAAGCATAATCCTGCTGAGTTTTTCATGGATTATTATTAACAAAATCCTCTGCTTACAAAAGACAAAAAGGAAGTAAATAAAGAACATACAAGTAAAGATGTTGCTCAATTGCCTGTACTTGCTATTGCACTGTTCCTCTTTCATTCTTCCGGAAGTCACAAAACGGCAAGAGCACATTCTTAGCTTTAGGATGATCTAATTCAACTGCTTCCCACCAGTCCTCAGGAAATATTTCTATCTTCTGAAGAGATGGCAGAAGAGACGGTTGGTCGTTGTCGAGGATGAGAAGAGAGAGTGGCATCCTCCTTAACTTCGGACAATCATCTATACAAACTGTTTGGAGGGAATTGCATATCATTGTTCCGCTGCAAATGCTCTTCAGCTCTGGTAAACCTTTCAGTTCAAAAGACTGTAATTTTGGCAGAGTAAACTGCATACTGCTGAAGACGAATAAGTTCCAATTGCTGCCATGAATTTCTCTTTCCATTGCTATGAGCTCCTCCAAATTTTCGCAATAATGCACAGAGATCTCTTCTAGGTTTTGAAGGTTTGACAGCAAGCCAGGATCGAACAGCTTCTTCAAACTTGGACATTTCCATATGTGAAAAGTTCGAAGACAAGAAAGGGAATTATTAGGCCACAAAAGTGGTAATGTTGCCAGTCCTGATGCAGCAGCTTCTCTACCAAAGAGGAAGCGCAAGTCCTTCAAATTATCAATTGTTATATCCTCAAGAATTTGAAATATTGAAGGAGAGAACACCAAATCCAAGCATTTGATTCCATCACATTTAGAAATACCAAGAAACTTTAGTTCATCTGCGTTTTTCAAGCACACGCTACTCCTTTCGAGGCAGCAAGAATCAAAATACAGATATTGGACATCTTCCGGGAGAAGGAGAGCATCTTTATCTTTGCTGATACTGCAACCATAAAAGCATACTCCTTTCCACTCTTGTGATGGCTCATATTTTGGGGGCTTGCTTTCTCTGATCAAAAGATTGTATTGGCTTAGATTGGTTGTACGAGTTGAAGTTGTGTACTTGTTGAACTCACCAACATCATTGAAACGGCAGCTCAAGCTCTCCAGTTTCCTCAAGGATGCTACTTCTTCTCCTTTAACAGTGAATGATCGGTCAAGCATGAGGAATTGCAAATTGGAAAACTTCGGTAAGATCCCCGATGGTAACCCCTTTATTCTTGTCCCACGAATATCTAGATAACTAAGATTTGACAACAATTCTATGCCTGGAGGCACTTCTTCAACTCCTGAATAACTGAGATCCAATCTCTTCAATGACTTAAGCTGCGCTAATGATGGAATACTCCTTAGTCCCTTGCAGCTTCCAAGCACTAATGCACTGAGATTCACCAAATGAGATATGGAGCCTGGCAATTCTTCAATATTCGTGTTAGAAAGGTCAAGAACCTTCAGCCCAAGCAATTCCTTGAAAAAAGAATCTCCTATAGATCTCAATAGCACATTGTCACGCAACAATAAAGTTGAAAGGTTGAGACACCTAGGTGAATGAACAGAAGGAATTTCATCTATGTTATTATACATCAGTGAAACTCTCACAAGATCCTCTGCCCAACTCCTACAATCTGGAACTTCAAATAACTGTGAACCAGCTTTAACCATTGCTCGGGGATCCACTTTCATTATTTGGACAGCCATATCTCTAAGTAAATCATGCATCTTTACATATAGATAACCATATTCTGAACCACCTTCCAACAAGCAAACATTTTCAAGTCTATTCAGCATAGCGTGTCCCTTGTCAAATTGTTTTTGTCTGCTCTTCATGTCTCCTATTACACCCTCTACAATCAAATACTCTATCAAGTTCTCCCTTCTGATCTTGTGATCTTCTGGATATAGTGCACAGTACAAAAAGCATTGTTGTAAAGCTGAATCAGACAAGCGACTATAACTGAAGTTTAATACTCGGAATACCTCGTATTCCATGTCACAAGCCCTCAGTTCTGATTCTTGCAATTCCCTCAATGCATTTCTCCATTCACGAATATCAACAGCTCCCCTCATGCTTCCAGCTATTGTTATAATTCCGAGTGGTAAACCATCACATTCCCTCACAATAGATTCTGCAGTTGATTTCAATTCTTTAGGAACAGCTTTTCCTAGCTTGTCCTCTAACAATTTCCAGGATTCCTTTTCAGAAAGAGGCTCTACTTTAATATTCTTCTGGCAACCCATTCTCTGACAAACATCTAATGACCGAGTTGTGAGAATCAACTTGCATCCATTCGCCTGAATAGGTATGCCCACCTTCTCAGGAAGAAAATGGTTCCACAAATCATCAAGAATGAGAACAAATTTTTGCTTCCGCAACAATGCCTTTGACAATTTTGCAGCTCTTTTCTTCTCATCATTTTCACTAGACAGATCAAGACCAATAGTTTTGGCAATAAGAGTCTGCAATTTGTAAATGCTAAAATCTTGTGATACCGTAACCCAATAAACATAACGGAAACCATTTTTACTTTCAAGAAGCTCATTGTAGGCATGAGTCAACAGAGTGGTTTTGCCAACGCCACCCATGCCATAAATGCCAATACTTAAGACCTCATCCTCCAATAAACACTCCCATATCCTCTCCTTGTTCATGTAAAATGCTTGACCCACTAGTTCTGGAGCTAACAATGCATCTCCAATGACCCCATGTGCATCAACTACAAGCCCTCCTTGAAGCTTATCTTTTTTATCAATAAGCTCTTTCACTTCTTCAATCTTTTTCTCTACGAGCTTCTTTAACATTATGCTCCATTCGCCTCGTTCCATGCCTTGTTCTATGTTTTCAACTTCACTTTTCACTCTTCCTACATTATTCAACCAATTTTGAACTTCGTACTTCGGTTTCTTACACGACTGCAACTCTTCTTTCTCCAATTCTGTCATTACATCAGCTTTCATGCTTTCAAGTTCTATCAATTTTCTTTTGAGAGTTTGGTTCTTGTCCTTAAATTTCAAACTATACACCACAGCAGAAACAATATTTGCTACAGCTTTCTCCAACAATTCCATGCCTAGAACAAAAGAATATTATGGTGGTTCAATTTTTGCATCATATACGCAATAATCGTCAAATTCTATTGATTTCAACATAAAAGGATTGAAAATCATAACAGCCCATCAATAAGCAGGAAATAAACTTATAAATTCTACATCTTAGTTATGTTCAACAATAATACAATTCTAGTAAAAAACTGAAAAAAAAATAACGCCAACTCTCTAAAAAGACTAAAAACCAATGCCAAAATAGCAACTTTATCTGAAAGAACATAGGAAATAAAAAAAAAGTTATGCTGTAATTACCTGGGCAAACGTGGTGCTTCCCTAATGACCCTTTTGCCTGTATCAAGATAAGCAGAGTAGAATTACAGAGAGTACTGGAAGTATTTAATTGCGAATCTTTTGATGACAGGAAAGGAAAAAAAAAAAGCGATGTAGATTCAACGCATACTAGTTAGATTCAAGACTGGAACCGGGAAGCAAATTTGTCATCTTCCAACACCAAAAAAAAAAAAACATCTATCCGTCCAAATGAAAAAATTATATATAGAGGAACAAGTGTTGGGAGAGTTCTGCTTCTTCCATGGTATTCACTCATACTAGAATTATGGAACATTAAATAAAAAATGAAAAAAATTAGTGTGCAAAGCAGCAGAATAGTGAATGAATCACCTTCCAAGAGAGTGTCATGAAAATGACTTCCTTATCTCGCGCCAATTGATATTGCAAATAAATTCTAATCGTTGCATCAAATGAAAGATACCCTTCCAGAGACAGAAATTTTGTACCCATTGAAAGGCCATTGACATTGGAGCATTATCCACATTGGGATAATTTAATATATACATATATAGAGTTGGCATGATGTCGATATCTCATACTAATCTACAACGTATCATTAGGTTTGCAGTGGCATAAAATAAGCAATAACCAAATGAAGAACTAGAATTCAGAGCTTGACTTTACATTTCGACAGGTACGTAAACTCTCCAACTGAACACAACAATCCCAATTATGGTTGACTTGTTATCGTTCTATGTATCAAATTAAAGCCGCATCATTGATGATAACACAGCCTATAGACAAGTCCTATTAACCACTGATGCATACCACTTTAAACATAAGAATTTTATTCATATAATATCTACAATTAGCACTAGGTTTTAATGTTTTATATACTAATGACTTTGAATTTGTAGATATAATATCTTAAATTAGCACTACGTTTTATTTAATCATTTTAAATAAGAGATATTCATTTTTATCCTATTCGATTTTCATTCAAGCATCAGTTTGGATATATATTAGTATGCAATAATTGAAGTGAATGATTGTAAAAAGTTGAATTATTCCAAAATCATCGCAATTTTGCAATATTTTCTTTTTTTTTTTGTAAAAAAGCTTATTCTAAAAAAAATTAGAGAAATGAAACCGCAAAAAGTATGGATCGATTTTTCAAAAATAAGTGAATTCATGCATTTCCAAATATGTACTCGATTTTCACAATGGAAATATTATTATATTGATTATAATTTTACTAAAAATACTAATACATAATTAAATTTAAATTTTATATTTTATATTTTAAAATTATCAAAAAATATTAATGAATAATTAAAAATATATATTAATATAATATATTACTAATTTTTAAATTTTATAAAGTTTAGATAAATATGGGTCTTAGACATGATTATTAAAAAACAGAACCATTTTATTTTTTTTTTTCCTTCCTAACTAAAATAGAAATTAATTTGTTAACTAACTAAAATATTAGAGACAATTTTGTAATTTTTTAAATATTTTTATTACGTGTGGAAAAAAAAAGGCAGTATAATCCTTAGAGCCAATTTGGTCTTTATCCAAATTTAAAGATCAAATTTAAGGAATATTTCAAAATTAAACAAAAATGGAGGAAATTTATAAAAAAAAACGTTTGACTTTTTAAAAAAAATATATATAACGTTGACTACAAAATTTTTTTAAAATACGGTTGCTCTCTCATGCACAAACAACAACCTGATAACAACTTCACAATACCCACCATACAATTACCATCAATAACAAAAAATATTTTTGGTTTTTTTAGTTATTGTTTGGTTGTTGTTGCTGATTTTTGGTTTGTTTTTTGGTTGTTATCTAGTCGTTTGATTATTGTTACTGTGAGCTTGTTGCTGGACTGTTGTTATTTTCTAGTTGTTGTTTGGTTGTTGTCTGTGTTTTTTTACTTGTTTCATATTAATCTCTGTGTATGTTATAAATAATTTTAGTTTACTAATAAATTTGCATTATTTTTTAAGAAATCAAACAACCAAAAATGGAATTAAAAAATAACCATTACAAAGAAAAGGGAAAATAAAGACATAAATTAGAGACAGATTTAATCTGTCGCTAATTAACGATAGCTTAGTGACATAAGTGACAAACCAGACAAATGTAAAGGTAATAGAGACAGAACTAATGATAGACAATCAAAACCCTCACTAAAGTTTTGCAAGTGTTAAGGGCCAAGGCCTTAATCACTGATTAGAGACAAATTATTCGTTGCAAATTAATGACGAATTAGTAAATTGACGATGGAAATTCAAAACTGTTGCTAAATTTTGGTGGGTGTTAGACACCAATGTATCAATCACCGATTAGAGACAGATAATCCATTGTAAATTAATGATGGATTGCATGTCGTCATTAAATAGCAACAGATATTATAATATGTTATAAAGAGGTTCATTGGTGAGAAACCATAAAATCCAGCGACGAATCAGAGTAGATACATCCATCGCTGAATTTTAGGGTAAAACCTGCACCTCTTTCCTCTTTTTATAGAAACCAAAAAAAGTATAAAAAAAAAAAAAACCTCGAGCAACGTCAACTAGCCCATCCCTCCTCCTACCAACATCGACTAATGAGCACCTCGAGCCACACTGCCACACCTCCACCTTTGCTTCGACCTCCTTTAGCCACCACCACCACCTCCACCTCTGCTCTGACCTCCTACAGCCATCACTTCCACCCTCTGCTCTGATCAACCTTTCCATGCTGCCACCACCCTCTGCTCTGATCAACCTCTCTATGTTGCCACAACCCTTTGCTCTAATTTCTGGTGTCCGATAAGCGTGTTTATGTGTGTATTATGTAATTATATTAAATATATCTTTTTTTTTTTAAATTAATTATTTGCATTTTGTAGAAGGTGTATTGTTAGCCTGAGTCCAAGGAGGGATGCAGTTTGTGGTGGAGTGTATGTGGGGTTGAGTACAACAAGACACTATATAGTTGGAAAAAAAAAGGGTAAAGCTAAACGATGTTAGATAGGATATATGGGATAAGTGGGAGGCCAATTAGCAGATTGTCATGATTTGAAACTCCAAGGGCACATGACAAGTATTAGAGAATGAGAAAACAATAAACTTCTAAAATTTATAGTAAATTTAAGAAATTTATTACAAAAATAAATTAACTTTAAATTTCTAAGAAAAATCCAACAAGTTTCTCCTGTACCAGAACAAATCCTAAAACCTGCAAATGGAAATAAGCACTCCTAATACACATATACATGATAACTACTTTTCCAACACTCAATACCAAAATCATCATCAACCCAACATCAATATTTTACAGAACATGTTTATCTATAAAATCTCAAAATATAAATTTAAACATATTATAATGCAAATACTAAGAATACAAGTCATCTAAACTACTGCGGTGTCTAGATTACTACACATAATCCACATACAACAATAACATTAAAATATCCTACATAAAAATAGCCGATGAAAAATGAGTCCGGCGTAAAGAAGACGAACTAATTGTAGACTCTCAGGTTCTTAATTGAAGAGATTCATATCTCACCGAGTAACCTAATATAAAAAAAATGTATTTTAGTTTGAAAACCTTAAAACATCTATTACAAAATTTTTAATATAAAGTTGTATTTAAAGAAAATCATTAATTTATCAAATACTATATGTAGATATGATAGATACTATATGTATATATATACACACTAACATTCATTTGGTAACTTTATTGAAAACATAACTTCCAAATACCACTATTACTTAACCAAATATATAATAAAAAACATAAAATAATAACATAATGTTAATAAATAATTTAGGTGGAAATTAGCGGTAGAACTCTAAATCACAATCTAAAAGTCATTCGGCTCTCTTATTTATCAAATGACTGTCAATTCCCGAGAGCTAAGCTTCCATCAAGCTACCAGTCGTAGTTCGTCTCTTATTCCAATATTTACTAGTGGGAGCTAAGTATCAATCGAACCACCAGTCCCATTAGATATTCAACCAAATTTTGCTTAAGAGTTAAGTATCAATCGAGCTTTACAAATAAATTTCTTAATAAGGGTCCGAATCAAAATCATTACTTGTGTGCACAAAGTCCTAATGATACCTATCAAATAGCCCGTCCTACCAGTCTTTTTTAAAATATTTTTATATATAAAATGCACAAGAAATACTATAATTAGAAATATAGTACTTTTAATTTCTCACCATATCCTTATAATAACAATCATAATAACAAATAATCGAATTAAAGCATCAATAATCATCATAATAAAATAATAAAATAACGATAGCAAAATAACATTAAATATAACAAAAACATAATCAACATATTACAATATCAAAACCAACATTTTCAATATTCAAATATTGGAAATATAAATTTTTAAATTGAATCCTCTTCTTAAATGTAATAATTCAACAGTATAAATATTTCAATATTAAAATATAAATTCTTTAATTAAATTTTCCTTTTTAAATATATTCAATCAATTTATACTTTATATGTAAATCCAACAAACATTTCAAATATTAACTTACAAGTGAATCGAGTAGGTTAATAACATGTCCTTGTTCACCCATTTGTCAATATCTCTACTTCAATATATTCTATAATAAACAATATACATATAATGAATAATTATCAAATAAAATTCCTAATATCTCCTAAATTTAAAAAAAAAAAATTATAAAAATGATGGAATTATGGAAATTGACTTAGGAACACCCTAAATGATTAATTTGAGACCTAAGAATTATCTCCGATGATTTTACTAATTTAAATGGAAATTAACTAATTTTCACCACAAACTTTCTGAGATTTATTTTTCAAAATCTATAAAGAATTAGACTAAACTCCATTTATAGAAATTGATCACTATAATTTATACTATTATTAAAAATAGTTTCATACATATCTTGGGTCGGTAATGTTCATTTATTGGAGTTTGGGTGGGACCCACTAGATTTTTCACTAGAAAAGTGTCACCCGACAAAACGGAATATACCAAAATATTTTTAATAATTAGTAGAACACACTAAAAGCCTCAAACAACCCAAAATAGGCACTGAATAATGAGATTTAAAAATAAACTGTATTTACCTAAAATCAATTCACCAAATATTCTATAGGTGGAGATCGGATATATGGTTGGTGTCTATGAACTCCTAATGTTGAGAGGAACTCAATGGAACCAACCATTGCATTTGAAACATGCCGGAATAGTGTGAAATAGAGGTAGAAGGACAACTATTCTAAGCCAAATCTGCACTATTTAGAGCCACTTCTTGTAAAATAAACACTACTGAAATGAAAAGGAGGATGAAACAAGTCTATGATTCGAATTTGAGGTTAATCAGAGATCGTTTGGGTGTTAAGGAAGAGAAAGAAAAAGAACAGGGACCAAAACAAAATTTGCCACCTAAGATAGTCTTCTTCCTACTGTTGTCGCTCCATTTCACGCAAAACCACTTCCCTTAAATGAAGGGACACTCCACATGTCTAAACCCAATGGTTTCTTTATTGTTTTTTTTTATATAATACTTCTTTTGACTTTTCCCCAAAATATATATATCAAAGGTAATAACAACAACAACAACAACAACAATAACAACAACAATAATAATAATAATAATAATAATAATAATAATAATATTATTATTATTATTATTATTATTATTAAGAAGTAGAATAGCAATAGTAGTACTAGTAGAGTAATAATAATAATAAAATAATATTAATAACCACATAAATTTAGGTTATTACACCGATGCCAAGTAAAAAGAGAAGTTTGCTAAGTGTTGACGTCAATGGGTCCAACTTGGCACTCTTTGGATCACAGACCATTTTTCTTTATTATGGGAAAATAAAGGCTAGTGAGGGGAGTACTGAAAGAGCTTAGGGATGACATAAATGTACTTATAACCCTTTACTCAAGCAGGAAAAATAAGGAGTCAACACTTGATATCACTCAAGAAATTGTCTATTTTAGGAACCTAGGCAAACTCGGATCCCTCGCTTAGAATCGCATTCACTCATTGGATAAAGGGTTGGGTTCATATGTTGATGCCAATAGGATTAAGCTCTTTTGTTCTAGGCATCTCCATACTGCCCAGATACTTAGCAGAATCAACCTTACTTTATTGTACAGTGCTTCCAAGAACTATGTACTATTATACATCAACCACTACATGCAAATGCAAACACAAAATATACACACAAGCACATAGAAATATGATATAATAATGCATAATCATGATAAATGCTTAACTAATACATATATATGTCATGGTACACAAAGTATAGACATAAGATCATGACATATTTACACGTTATGGTATTAGCATACAAGCATGACAGAGAATTATAAACATGCAGTCATAATAAAACATAATGCATGGATCATGTGACACATGGTAATATGGAATAACAAAATAATTTATTTATAGGATGACAATTATGGCAAAATCATGTTAAAGGCAAATATGTGCATGCTAAACAAGAAAACAAGAAAATAAATAAATAAAAGTAATAAAAAGCAATAAAAGAGAAGGGAGATAAGAATGACTAACATGATTCATGAACATCTCCTCCATGATATTTCCATATTCTGAATTTTGAGACCATAAAACATTTTATTTGAAAAACAAAAGAAAAATAACTTTAAAAGTTAAAATAAAGAAAAGAAATGTAAAATGCCTAAAAATGGATTTAAATAAGAAATTAAACGGACAATTTTGAAAATCTAAATTGAAAAGAGTTTAGAAAAACATTTAAAGATAATTTTTGGTTAATTATGTGAACCATTAATTCACAATTTGAGTTTCTATCAAGTTAGGCCTCAAAATGTGAATTTTGTACCTTGAATGAATTTTTCTCACATCATAAATTATTAAACACATAATTAAATCAATTATTTGAAAAACTAGAAAATAAAAGACATTGTGATCCATATTCTTGCATTTAGATGATTTTTGTGATCAATAAAGAAAATAATAATAACATCACAAATAAAACGTAAAAAAAAAAAGCTAAATTTATTAAAAAAATAATTTTATGAAAATAAGACATATTTGATTAACATAAAAAATGATGAATTCTTATTAAAGGAAATCCAAAATTTCATATTTAATAAAAAAAATAGAAATTTAGATAAGAAAAATAAGTACTAAGAAAAGCTAATTTATTAACCAAAAGAAATCAAGAAGATTCATTTATTGATCAATAAAATAACAAAAGTAGTTTGGTTTATTTTTGGTATGTTTTTGACATATGATATCAAATAAAACATAAATATAACACAAAAAATAAAGATAAGTCCGTTAATACGATATCATAACAAAATAATGCATTAATATTAATAAAAAGAGAAACATAAAATAACAAAATTACACATTAAGCGAAGAAATAAATAACAAGGAGTAGAAGTAGAGATTGGAAATAAGGAGATAAAAAGTAAATAAAAGTATAAATAAGATAAAAAAAATGTAGCAAAATGAGGATTGATCGCAGAGATTGAATTATTGTAGCAATTGATAGAATATAACAACCTAAAGCATAAATTGAGAATTGATTATTAAAATTAACAAATAATAAGAAATGCTTATAAAATAAATAACAATAAAAATAAAGATTAGTAAAAAGTTAGTTGAAGTTAGTAGGAGTAAGTAACTTGAGATTGATAACAAGAGATATATAATACGATGGATGATACTAATGCAAATGCATGCTCACATAAGTATTAAATAAATTAAGGGTGCATGCAAAGGATGATGCATGATGCAAGGCGGGAAGCATGCAACATGGTGCAATTTCGGGAAGTATGGAAGTTATGCAAGGTAGCAAATAAACAAATATGAATCTAAAGGATCAAAAAATGAGCACACACATGCTAGTGAAATGCATCAAGCAAGTGATATGCATAAAGGCATATGAATGCATGAAAATGCAATAATGCAAGGATAAGTAGAGAAATAGTGTAATAATTATAGTATAGTATAGATTGAACAAGAGTAGAGAAATGTTAGTATAATTAAAAAGGTAATATTATAGAGCAATTTAACCAAATGAGACTTAGAACAAGAAGAGACCAGACTCTACTTAAGTTAGAAACATCACTAAAAAGCAAAATTATCACATAAATTATAATCAAAATATCAAAAACCCTAAATTGATTCAATTAAAGCATAAAATATTCAAATTAAGACTCACAAGACTCTAACATTGAAGACAAAACACATAAACTAGGCACTTGGCCGAAAGATGATGATAATAAACACTAAGAACACAACATTATATAACACATAAACTAGGCACTTGTTCCAAAGATGATGGCAACAAACACTAAGAACACAACATTATATATATATAATAAAATTATTGCAATAGCTTTTTAAGTTCTTATTTTTATATTTAATTAAATTGTAGTTTTAATTTATTAAAAATAGATATATGTAATGTGTATGTGTGTGTGTGTGTATATATATATATATATTGAGGAAGTAAATATTTTGAATATATTTACTAGGAAGTAAATATTTATATACAATTAGGAATAAAATCTTTATTTTATTTAAGATGTTATTCTATTTCTAATTAGAATGTGAATAGGTTTCTTATGTGTATGTATAAAAGTTGTAACCTCTCTTTTATGAATACATGAAAAACATATTTCCTTTCAATTTTCTCTTTTTCTCTGAATTTTATTCTTTATGGTATCAGAGTATACCTATTGAAATCGATTTTTTTTATTGAATCCTTGAAATTGTTTTTGCCTTCTCTGATCCTTTGAATCTCTTGAATCTTCAAAATAATGACTACTGAAAACACATCCATCGTATCCCATGAAACACCTAATTTTATTCAAACTCTTCAAGATAATTCTCCCTTTCCTATGAGAATTATTCTTGATAATACGACCTATCCTCTATGGTCACAACTTATGGAGATGAGAATTGAAGGTAGAAATAAATTTGGCTTTCTTACTGGCACAACACTAAAACCACTAGTAGGAGATAAAGCTTTGGAGACTTGGTTTATTGATAATAACTGAGTCAAAAGTTGGTTGATTGATTCCATGAGTCCAACATTGATGCAAAGATTCGTCCATCTTCCAACATCAAAGAAGATATGGGATGCTGTTTCAAAAACTTTATATGATGGATCTGATGAAACTCAGTTATTTGAATTAAATTAGAAATCATTTACTACACGTTAAAATGATAGGTCGTTACCTGCATATTATAATGAGCTGGTTGGAATATTTTAGGAAATTAATGCCCAGACTTATGCTCAAGGGAAGGATGTTAATGTAGTAGTCTCACTCCATAAGCATATTACTTGACTTTGAACGCATATTTTCCTAGCCGGCCTAGATTCAAAATTTACCAATGCTCAGAGTGAAGTACTACGAAAGGATCCACCTTTTGATCTCAAGTTTAGCTATGCATATGTGTAGAGGGATTATAACCAGCGACATATGATGGAAGGGCTAAAGATTCTGCTAGACCATGCAGTACTTGTAGCAGCTTAGACTCGTCCCCAGTTCAAAAGGAAAGTACCGAGTAAGTCCATTACATATACTTGTACTCATTATGGCAATGTTGGACACTCCAAGGAACGATGCTATGAAATTGTGGGATATCCATAATGGTGAGATTTCAATAGAAAGCCTTGTAAGAAGCTAGGAAAAATTATAATTGCCACCTCTAATACTATTAAACTAAGTGGTGATCTTGATGCAACATCAAGTATGAAAAATCTTACTCGAAATAATACATGGATTATTGATACAAGTGCCACTTATCATATGACAAACTACACTCATCATCTTACATCCATCCAACCATCAACCTAACAAATATCCCGACTGTTAATGGAGGCATAACACCAGTCACTAATAAAGGATCAATATCTAACTCTGACTCTCTTAATCTAGATATTGTTCTTGTTTTTTCATCTCTTTTTTGTAATCTTCTATATGTTGGCCAATGACTAAAACCTTGAATTACACTATTAAATTTTTGCCTAATTATTGTGTATTTTAAGACATTGCAACGCACCGGATTCTTGGCTCTTGTGTGTTAAATATGGAAAGTTGTACTATCTTAATTTTCATGGTGATGCGGGTCATAAGTCAAGTCAAGTCAATAGGGTTGGTAGAAGTTGGTTGCTAAAGACCAAGTTATTTTATGGAATCGTCGTCTTGGTCATCTTTTTTTTTAATTATCTTAGACAAATAAAACTAGAATTATTTTTAAGTACTACAAACTCTGAATTCAAGTGTGATAATTGTGCCACTGGATTTCATATGTACCAAGTTATAATAAAAATTTAATTCCATTTATAACCTTTTATTCTAATGTATGTGGAGCTGCTCGGATTCCTACTCTGGATGGTGCTCGATATTTTATAACGTTTATTAATGAATGTACCCGGATGACCTAGGTATCACTACTTTCAAATAAGGGAGATATGTGCTCTTCTTTCCGGGACCTATACAAAATGATGGTTGCGCAATACCATAGTAAAATTTGAGTCTTATAGTTTGACAATGGTGGGGAGTATCTTGACTTAACACTTAATGATTTTTGCCACGAGCATGGCATCTGCCACCAAACATCCTATACTGGTACTCCCCCATATAATGGTATAGCTGAATGGAAGAATATGCAGTTATTGGAAGTTGTTCAAGCATTATTATTAGACCTAAATGTTCTTTAAGAATACTGGGGATACTCTGTTCGATCTGCTACATATCTCATAAACCAGACACCATTAAAAGTACTCTATTTCAAAATACCTCTTCAATAACTTTAAGAACATTTCATATCTCCACCTCTCAATAATCTTGAGACCGAGTCTTTGGATGCTCGACATATATTCATCGAAAACTCGATAAATTAGATCCTCAAGTGATACGGAACCTCCAAGAATAAGCTTGAGAACCCCTTTATGTATTTGAATCCCCAAAGCATTAACTTGAAAACCCCAATAGTCAATTCAACAATAACCCCTAAGAATGGTTAGAAATCAGATTACTTAGATGATCAAAGAATTAGAATAAAGAAAACTCGTTTCTAAATTCCAATTTCAAAACACTCCATAAGAAGATGATCAATTGACTTGAATGTTCCTTAAAGCATGTATTCTATATAAGAACACAAAGATAAAAGCAAAATAGCCTTTTGGTTTTAAAACTTCAATTCTGAATAATAAAATTCGTCCAAGGCATACATATATAGCCTTTACAAGGTTTTCCTTAGTGAGTAAGGAAAACTAATAACCCTAATCACAAAAAAAGGAAATTAATCTAATCAGACCTTAAATAGGAATTTTGACATACTTTCTATTTTAAGAATAATTAAACTAACTAAAACTAATGGGCTTTTAAAATAACAAATTCGTCCAGCCCTTATTTAACATATTTAAACCTAAATAACAATGCTTAAATAACTCTCCCATGCATATTCGGCCAGCCCATAACAAATGAGGCCCATTATATACTTAATTAAACCCATTAATAACTTGGACTTGAATTAAGTTGTATTGAACTTGAGCTGCACTTGGCACAAAGCTTTGGTGTCCTTGTAAACTTTCACTAGCTAAGTTCACAAAGCCTTGTAGATGATGGATTAAGGCTTCTTGAAGCTTCTTAGATTGAGACCTTGTTATAGGTCTTTGAGGCATGCTGATTGGACTTAAAACCTCTTGAACTTGATCCTTGCCTTCTTGACCATGCTCATCTTCATCATGTTGAATTCTTTAAACTTGGTGTGTTGGCTGCTCCATAACATCAAGCTATCTAGTATATCTTTGTTGGCTATATGAATCTGTGTAACTTGGGATGTTCAGTTCAATGAAAATGCTCCCTTTTTCACCCAATTCGAGTGATTTCTTTAGGGGAAGAGAATTCTGAGCATCTTTAAAGATAACACTTTAAGTATTTTAGATGTCTTGAGCATCTCAGAGGTTTCGAGTATCTCACCTGGATAGACATCTGATGTTCTGAGTGGTCTGAGCACCTCATCTGGATAGACAATTGACTATAATCCGATAAATCAAGATAGTAAATCTTCCTAGCTTATACCAAAAGTTGAAGAAATTCCAGATGTGCACAATAAGGTAAACTTATCTCCCCTGGTACCTCTATATATCAAGCCTCATTACTCTTCTAGAATCAATAAAGAAATTCCAAAAAAATAATAAGATCCAAACCTTCATACTAAAGTAAAATATCCTATTAATAATCTCATATCAACTGATCGTTTATCTAAATCTCATGCATATACTGTAAATCAATTATCTATTATATCTATTCTGAGTAATGTGCAAGAGGCTTTAACTGATCCAAATTGGAAGAAAACCATGAATGATGAAATGGAAGCATTGTAGAAGAACTACACATGAGATCTTGTTCCACTCCCTGAAGGAAAGAACACAATGGGATGCATGTGGATATTTACTATTAAACTCAATCTAGATAGAAGCATTAATTGATATAAAGCTCAGTTGGTAGCAAAGAGATATACTTAGAAGTATAAAATTGAATATGAAGATACATTTGCTTCAGTAGCAAAAATGACACCATCCAAGTTCTTATTTCCTCAGTTGCTAACCTAGATTAGACACTATAGCAATTTGATATGAAGAATGCTTTTTTGATTGGAACTATAGATAAAGAAGTGTATACGGATCCACCACCTGGAACAAGATGTACTGATCGAGTGTGCAAATGAAAAAGGCACTGTATGGACTTAAGTAATCACCTCGATCATGGTTTGGACAACTCTCAACTTTTATAAGGAAGCTCAATTATATGCAAAGTGATATTGATCATACACTATTCATCAAATAAAAGTTAGGCAAAGTCACTACTCTGATTGTGTATGTTGATGATATGGTGGTCATTAGAAATGATATGACTGAGACAACAATCTTGTAAGGACAGTTAGCAACCGAGTTTGAAATTAAGGATTTAGGTAACTTGAAGTATTTTTTGGGGATTAAAGTTGTGAGATTAGCTTAAGAAATTTCCCTCTGCTAACGAAAGTATGTAATGGATCTATTGACAGAAATGAGCATGCTTAATTGTAAGCCAATAGAGTATCCAATTGAAGTCAACTATGAACTATTAATCCAAAGAGATCAAGTCTTAACTGATAAATATTAGTATCAAAGGCTAGTGGGAAAGTTGATTTACTTATCTTATACTCAGCTGAACATTGCTTATGCAATAAGTATTGTAAGTCAATTCATATATTCCCAACTTGCCACATGAGTTATAAAACAATTTTTTAGATATAGCCTTCATGAGGATGTCAAATAGTTGAGTCTATGAAGAAATAAACGGAAGATCAATTATTCCTTGATTCAGATATTCTTTAATGAAATTCATGTCAACCTCTATATGCTTAGTTCGATGGGTTATTTGCAATTGATATGACTACCTTATTATCACAATGTAACAACAAAGGCTTCAGATTTTTTAGTCCCAAATCCTGAACAATTCACCTTATCTAAAGCAATTCACACACTCCATAAAGTCATTCCTTTAAACTCAGCATTAGCATTTGATCTTGATGCAACTTTCTGTTTTTTACTTCTCTAAATGAATAAACTGAGGAGGTAAATATTTTGAATGTATATATTAGGAAGTAAATATTTGTATAAAATTAGGAATAAAATCTTTATTTTATTTAGGATGTTATTTTATTCCTGATTTGGATGTGAATAGGTTTCATATGTGTATATACAAGAGTTGTAACCTCTCTTTTATGAATACATGAAAAACATATTTCCTTTAAATTTTCTCTTTGTCTATATATATATATATATATATATATATATATATATATATTTGTAAAATCATATAAGAAATATATTAAGAAATTTAATATAAAATCATTTAAAAATAGAAACATATGCTGAAATACTTCAATTCCATATGTGTACACACACACACACACACACACACATCATATGTATATATATGACTCATAAATCAACAACAAATTCACCCTAAATTAGAACATAAATTGAATAAACAATGTCATTATAAAAGCAAATCAACAATCAAAGCATAATAAGTAGAATACAGATACAATATACACTAAACAAGGCTTTAAACAAATCATAACACCAAAATAAATCACAAAGAAAACCAACAAAAAATTCAATTAGAAGTCACAAAAACATCAACAAACATAATCATAATCATCAATCAAAGACAAGAATATGGATCGCACTTCAAAGCACTTAAAGAGGGGTTTTAAGAAATAAAAGAAATTCATTGTAAAATCATTTAAAAATAGAAACATATGCTGAAATACTTCAATTCCATCATTCTAGGATCTTAAGGAAGGGTTAAAATCATGCTCAAGTAAGTAGAAACCATTGTGGACCTTAAAAATTATTATCGAAGTCATTTAGGACGAAGAGGGATGAATAGCCAAATTTGAGGTCTTAATAGTTGGTCTGAGAGACCTTAATAGCCAAAATTAGGGCAAGAATAACCAATTTGGGTATTTATGAGCCAAATCCGATTATTCTTCCTAAACGGTGAAAATTTGCAACTTTTTGCTTTCAAAACTCGATTTTAAATCCCCAAACCCTAAAATTGAGATGCAAATCGATGAATATGATGTTCTTGAAAGTATTTAGCCTCATAATTTGGGCAAGAACTCACAAAAAAAAAAAAAACAACATATAGATTAAAGAGAATTGAGATTGAACTCAAAGGGTAAAGTATGCTTTTAGTGAGTTTGGGTGAGGATTTTGATCTTGGTTTGATAGGAATTGATTTATAAGAGCTTGGTTATGTATTTGGATGTTTGATTTTAGTTTTTTTTAAGGAAATAAGAAGAAAATAGAGAAAAATTAGGTCTATAGAAATTTTGGCATAATTTCCCCCTATTTTTTAAAAAATTCCCTAATTTTCTAAGGCTTTTTTGAGAGAATTTTCAGAGATCTTTTTGGATTTTTTTGTTGGAATTTTTTCTCAATTTGGAAGTGGTAAAAAGCCTCCTAAAAGCTTTCCTCAAAGTGTCTATTTATAGGCAAACAAAGTTAGTAACATTTAGTGTAAATAAGTAAGAATATTTAAAGTTATTATGTAATAATATATCCCTTCATCTACAAAGTTGACGCATGTCCTAGTATATTCCAAATTCGAAACTTGAAAAGTACCCTTTTTAACAAGTGTCCTTTTTTGGATAAAGATGGGTGAAGTAGACAATTGTGGGGCTTGGTTAGCCACCGAAAATCAAAATTTGACTTTTTGTCAAATAGGACCTACTGACATACTGAAATTTTATAAAACAGTTTCAGACTGAAATTCAACTCTAAAAGCTCAGTTTGACCACTGAAAAGTCCCAATTGACTAAAGTTTAAGTTTTATTCTTAAGGCTTTTAGAGGTTAAACCTAAGCTTCAGGAATCAAAACCAAACTGAAAATTACATAATATAGGCTGTAAATAGCCCTTACCTATTGGATAAGAAATTTAAGATGCCATTAAATAGTCAACATTTAAAAAATCAGCAGTAACAACTTTTACAATTTCATATTCAAGAAACTATAATGTTGGTAGAGTTATCATTACTTATGAGCTGGTCGAAACTCAATTTGATAAAAATTATCCATATTCATGTATTTGTTCAACAAATGAATTAATGCCAACGTATATATATATAAATTGAATTCATAAATCAGTTCATATAAAAATTTGTGAGCTCATATGATATTAGATATATAATATATAATTTTTGTATAATAAATATATAAATTTTTATAAATTATATAAATTATAATAATTTTTATTTAATTTATAATATATTTAGCAAATAGCTTATCTTTAAGTTTAATGAATAATTTTAATTTACATTTTATATTTTTAAAAATTTTTCGGGCTCATAAGATACTCGCAAACAATTAGTGACATAATAAGGTTGAGTTAATAGTAAAACTAATCAAGCTCGATAGTAAATAAAATAATTTATTTTTATTTAGAATAAAAAATTATTTAATTTTCATTCATTATTTGCATAAATTTCTCAAAATAATACCGTGATATAATTTTACGAAAGAGCTGGAAAGACTCATTACCTCCTTACCTCATAGGAGATTTTCAAGAAGTCGCATAAGGGAACAAAAAGGATATGCATCATTCGTTAATATGTGCCTCCTAATCCTGATGTGGATGAGCGTTTTAGGTAGTTTAGAAAGGAGCAAGAGAGGATTCCCCAAGAGCAATAAGGAGATATATATATATATATATATATAGAATTATAATCAGTTGTCTGATAGTAAGAAGAAATGAAAAAGAAACAAGAGGAAATATCTAGATAACAGGACGAGATGCGCAAATAAAAAAAATGGACTCTATATGTTATAATTATTTATTTTTTATAGTATAATTATTCTCTTTATAAAAAATAGAGTTTTTCAGACTGTAATTTATAATTCCTCTCTTTTAAGTGATGATTGAAATTTCATTTAAAAAAGAAAAAAAAAAGGTTTGAATTCCAAATGAAGCACTTGTACCATTGCACTAACTTCCTACACTTCTATATTATCTTATCTATCTTATATGAGAAATTCTTGGGTGAACTTAGTTTACTATGTACAATTATAAATTTTTTACTATAAATTTGATATGTAGCATAATTAGTTAGTATTTATTGTGTTTTTAACTTTAAAAATTAAATATTTAAATATTACTATTTTTAACACATTTATAATTTTTTTAAATAATTATGAGTTATTTTTTAAAATGTTATATGTTGTGAACCTTTTTCATATAAAATTATGGTTTATTTTATAAAATAATAATAAGTGATTTAATTTATTAATTTTAAAATTAAATTAAATTTTTATTTTTGAGACATTTTGATAAATATTATTTCTGATACATTAAGTATTAAATGTATCTAATTAAACTATTTTTAGTTATAAATTTTTTTAATAATTTTTAAATATTAAAAATATTACTCATTTATAAAAAATATATATACTAAAGATTAAGAAACCAAAAAAAAAGAAGAAGTATTAATTGGTTCGAGAGGGAGTTAATAAATTAATTATAAAATTAAATTAAATTAAATTATTTATTTTTGACGTATAATTTTAAGATTATTTTCTAAAATAATAAAAAGTGATTTAATTTATTAATTTTAAAATTAAATTAAATTAAATTATTTAGTTTTGACACATAATTTTAGAAAAAATTAAAATTAAAATGCTAACTAATACTATTGTTATTTTGGAAGATTAAAATGCTTTCTGCTATTTTACTTGGCTTGAATCCTTCACTCTCAACTTTGGTGGAGTTTTCATTAACTTTGATTGATAATATGATTTTCATTTCCCACGCAATTTATTATACTTTTCTTTTCAAACCAATCTAAACACATGTATATGCTAATACTATTGCTAATCAAATATGTGAATAACATTTGTGATTTTTAAGTTAAAATAGACACTATCTTCTTCATCTACACGGGTGTTCGTGTATTAAACTTAATGGTTAAATGTCTAACATAAAAATATATATTTTATTTTTATCAGTAAAAAGTTTTACATTTTATTTATATGTTATATATTCACTTGTTATAAATAAAATCACTTGTTATTAATTTCATATAAATTAATTAATTTATTAACTCCCTCTCGAACCAAGTAATGCTCCTTTTTTTTTCCCCTTAATCCTTAGTATTTTTTATATAAATGAATGATATTTTTAATATTTAAAAATTATTAAAAAAATTTATAACTAAAAATAGTTTAATTAGATATATTTGATACTTAATATGTCAGAAATAATATTTATCAAAATGTGTCAAAAATAAATAATTTAATTTAATTTAATTTTAAAATTAATAAATTATATCATTTGTTATTATTTAAAAAAAATCCATAATTTTATATAAAAAAAGTTTATAATATATGACATTTTAAGAAGTAACTTATAATTATTAAAAAAAATTATAAATGTGTTAAAAGTAATTATAATTAGATATTTAATTTTTAAAATTAAAAATATAATAAATATTAATTAATTATAAATAAAAGATTTATAATTTTATATGGCCAACTTGTTCACCTAACAATTTCTCCTCTTATCCACCGAAACTGTACTTTGTCAAATAATGATACTCAATGTCCTTTCAATTAGTTGGGCCATACTTTTAACTATTGAAGACATATCTTCCACTCTATGGGTCACACTAATAACTAAAACCTATCCACTTACGTGCCCATTTTTCTTTTTTTTTTTTTTTTGAATAACATAAGTAATCAATAAAGTGATTTGACTTGATTTATTGACTTTTTTTTGAACAATTCCTTGTAGTTTCCTTCAAAGTAATAATAATTGACTTGGCCTGCATTGCAGCGATGTTTTTATATTGAACAATTCTTGATATTTTATTTTTCTAACCCTTTTCCCATATTCATATTCCTTCTTTGTTCTTATCAGTTAAAGAACTTATTTTGGCCCAGGTAAGTATACTTTATGCTTATTAAGGAAATAATTTTTTTTCTGTCTTCTTAATTTTATGGATAAGTGAAGTTTTTGTTTTCTTCACTTAATTCAAATCATGTGATTTTCCTGCAGATTTGCTTGTGATTTCTGCCATGAAGAGAGCTTGGGATGCGATCTCTTCAGGTAGTGTTTTGGCACTTTTTGTTTTCTTATAGATCATCCTGTGTATCCTTTTCAATTTCACCATGGAAAATGAATATATATAGACATACATACATATATATATATAGACTTTTCCTCTCTGCACATTTATATTTTTCTCAATTTACCCTTTTAACTTTTATTTATATATATTGAATTTTTACACTTTTTTTTAATTCACATTAAACCCTTCTACTTTTATTAATCCCTTAAATAAATATAATTTCAAAAATTTTAATCGACTATATTATAAATTAATTATTTATGTTTTATTTTTATTATAAAGATTATAAAAATAGTATTAAGTTTCACATACTTTATGAAAATTAAATGTAAATTATATAATTATAATTTATTGGTTAACAAAAATTGTATCTAATATTATAAAAAAAAAACTTAAGAAAAATTCTACTAAATTTTATTTTAGTAAAATAAAATTTAGTAAAGTTTGATTAAGTTTTTATTTTTATAATATTAGATAAAATTTTTGTTAACCAATAAATTGCAATTATATAATCTTTATATTAGTATTTTTATCTTTAATATTAATTGCAATTAAATAAATTAAATTTAAATAAAATATCATTTTTATAATCTTTATATAAAAATAAATATAAGTAATTAAATTATAATATAGTTGATGAAAAATTTTAAAATTATATTTATTGAAAGGTTAATCTTGCTAAAAGAAGAATAAAATGATTTAATACTCACCAAAATAAAAGTATATGAGGTTAATATGAACAAAAATAAAATTGGAGGGAGTAAATCAAGAAAAAAATAAAAATGCAAAAACTCAATATATACAAATAAAAGTAGAAAAAATATATTAAGAAAAAAATCAAAATGCAGGGGGCAATATATGAATTATTCCAATAAAGTTCAAAACCAAACTTTTTAATGCATTTGTATTATATGCAATGCTTAATATTGTTAGTTACTAATCTTGGTCTAATATATTTGTGGCTCCTTAAATTTGATATTCTTTTTATTAGATTGCTCTTTTAACTTACAAACTGCCTGTTCAGACACCTTTATTTGCTAAAATCAACACCTTTTCAGCATTATTTAAGGTGTGTAAATGATATTTTTGTAACTTAAAATGAATTTAGGCGTCTAACTAGCTAAAAAAAGTTTATGTCATATTTTTAGTAAATTGAGGTATTAAAATGGTCCATTTATAAGAGGCAAACAAGTAATGTTCTAAATTTAAAGGGTCATAAATATATTACGCCATTAACCATTTTAATTTTAATTTTTACTTTTCCATTAATCATTTTATGTATTTTTTTATTTTTTATTTTTTTTTACTTTTGTATTGTTAATCTTTTTATATTTTCATAAATACTCACATTGTAATTCTTATTTTATATTGGTTATTCATTCAAAATTATCGTTCTCATTTTATTCTATTAGCTGATTAAAAAATCATGAAAATGATAATTTTTTTTTGGTTATATTGCTATTATTGCATAGGTAGTGTCCTTATTATTCTTTATTTGTTTTATGTTGGTTTTCGGTTAATAATTTTTGTTGATGCACATAAAATTTATATACAAACATTAAACATTCCACGTTGGGTCAATATATAGTAAATTTAATAAAATTGAATTTTTAGAATTCAAAAAGTTGATGTCAATTAAATCCTTCTTTCTCCTCTCTTCTTTCTTTTTAATATGAAGCTCTCTTTTTTATCATTGGTTAATACATAATTTGCGTTTAGTATTGTAATTATTTTAACAAATTTTCCATAAGTAAATTTGCCAAATTATACATGCACATCCTTAGACTGTTAGACAAATAAAGATAATTAAGTATTTTATTTTACCATATAAATTTGTCATCAATAATATCAAAATTAAGGATAAAAGTATTTATATAATTGGCAAGCACTTTTCTACTAATGATTTAATAACTAAATAAAGAAGTTTTGATTTCCTGTTAATTGTTTTGGGTTTTTGCCCCCTTCCAAAAAAAAAAAATAATAATAATAATAAAGAAATTTAAGGTTCAAATTAAATGTTTGTGTTTTGTTTGATTGTTTTAGGGACAGATATGGTGGCGAGATTATTAGAAATAACAGAAAAAGCTGAATCATTAAACATTTTGAAGGATGAGGACAAGATGGAAACTCTCAGAAGCAAGTTACAAGAACTCAGCGACATAAAAGCTGATATGATAGAAGAATTACAAACAGCAGAGTTGCGAAGTGGCAAAAAACCCAGGAATGAACTTCAGAATTGGTTTATCAATGTAGCAAGAGTGAAAGTTGAAGTTCAGAGACTAGAACAAGAAGTAGAACAAGGTGGGTTGAGGAGCAAACTATTAGGAAAACTTGTAGAGAAAAAGATTCAAGAAGTGAAAGAGCTTATTGATCAAAGTGCTAGATTTCAAGAGCGGCTTCTACTTGATGTACATGCCAATGTTGGAGTAGCATTGTTGGTACCAAAATTAGTGGGTCACGAATTTGAAATGAATAAGGGTAAGATATGGGAGTGTTTAATGGAGGATGAGGGCTTGATAATCGGTATCTTCGGGATGGGCGGGGTGGGGAAAACCACGCTGGTGACTCACGTCCATAATGAGCTTCTCCAGCGGCAGAAGAATGTTTATTGGATCACTGTGTCACAGGACTTCGGCATCGGTAAATTGCAGAATCTTATTGCTAAAGCTATTGGTGTTGACATTTCCAGAGAAGATGAGGAGAAGAAAAAAGCTGCACTGCTTTGGAATGCATTGTCTAGGAAAAAAAAATTTGTACTCATTCTAGATGATTTGTGGGAACATTTTTCTCTGAAAATGGTTGGTATACCAATTTCTAGAGAAAATGGGTGCAAGGTTATTGTTACAAGTCGTTCATTAGAAGTTTGTAACAGGATGGACTGCAATAAGAAGATCAAAGTGAAGCCGCTTTCTGAAGAAGAAGCTTGGAACTTGTTCCAGGAGAAACTGGGAGAACAGCTTCGCACAGATGTTAAAAAAATTGCGAAACATATTGCAAGAGAATGTGCTGGTTTGCCGCTTGGAATTATCACAATGGCTGGCTGCATGAAGGGAGTTGAAGATGTAAGCGAATGGAGGAACACACTGAGAGAAATGCAAGAATCAAAAGTTAATGAAGGAGACATGGAAACATTGGTGTTTAGAATATTGAAATTTAGCTATTATCGCTTGGGCAATTTGGCTTTGCAGAACTGCTTCTTGTATTGTGCATTATATCCGGAAGATCACAAGGTTTGGAGAGAGGAGTTCATCAACTATTTGATTGATGAGGGAGTAATAGAAGCAAGAAGTAGACAAGCAGAATTTGACAAGGGCCACACCATGCTAAATAAACTTGAAAAAGTTTGCTTGTTAGAAGGTGTTCAGGATGATCGGGATCACAGTTGTGTGAAGATGCATGACTTGATCAGGGATATGGCTATCCAACTAATGAATGCAGATACTCTAGTAATGGCGGGCAAAGTCTGTACGGTCCGGGAACATTGGGGAACATCAAATGTACTAGATTGCAAGAGTTGGACAGAGAATCTTGTGAGGATTTCATTAATGTATGACAGCATAACAGAAATTCCTTCCAACAATTCACCCATGTGTCCTAAACTTGCATCACTGTTGTTGGGTCACGCTAAGTTAGAGCGGATTGCAGATCCTTTTTTCGAGCATTTACCTAGGCTCAAGATTCTTGATCTTTCATATACTGACATTACAAAGTTACCTGATTCTGTCTCGAACCTATCTAATCTCAGAACCTTACTACTCAGACGTTGTAGCCGGCTACGAAGGGTGCCACCATTGTTAAAGCTCAAGGCATTGATCAAGTTGGATCTTAATTTTAGCGGAGTTGAAGGAGTACCTCAGGGCATGAAGTTCCTCTCCAATCTTAAGTACCTAGGTCTCCTTGGAACTAAAGTAAGGAAGTTACCACAAGGCATATTACCAAAACTTTCTTCTCTGCAAGTCCTCCTACTTGACCCTGGATTAACAGTTAAAGGAAAGGAAATAGCTTCCTTGAAGAAGTTGGAATCGTTATGCTGTCGTTTATACGACTTTAATGAGTTCAACAAGTATTTCCGATCTTCGGAAGAGGGTCATGGGCTTTCATTGAGGAACAGAGAAGTTAGGAGTTTGCAGCTGAACAACTATTTTCTTTGGATAGGAAGGGAATATGACCTTCCAGTAATAGGAGATAAAATCTTCAACCATCAGAAAGAACCAGAGTTTGTGCTTGGTAAGCGAGTAATTTTGGGTAGTTATAGTATAATCAGAGAAGATGTTCCACTGGAGTTCAAATTATTAGAACTTCAGTCTTACCAGACAGGAAGATGGTTATGCTTGGAAAATGAATCTGCACTGAAGGAATTGAAGATTTATAGTTGTGTTGGGGTACAATACTTGTTTTCATTATGCTCCTCTTTTGTACTCAAACGACTCGAGAAGATACAAGTTACAAATTCCATGGACATACATGCACTCCTCTGCACAACTCCACCAGCAACAACCTCGCCGTTTTTGCCACCTAAATCTAATGGCATCTTTTGCCTTCTTAAAAGATTTGAGATATCAAGATGTCCAAGTATGAGGAAGCTATTTACTCCTTGGTTGCTGTCAAACCTTAGAAACCTGGAAGAGCTTTATGTTGGTGATTGTGAAAATATGGAGGAGGTTATCACACTGGAAGAACAAAATGAAAGCCATGACAACAATTTTAGAAGTTCATTCACTCTGCCGAAATTGCGTCATTTAGAATTGGTAGGATTGCGAGAATTAAAGAGCATATGTAGTAGGAAGATGATCTGCCATTCTCTCCAATTAATTTGCATAGCATATTGTCCGAAGCTAAAGACAATACCATTGTCTCTTTTACTGAAGAAAGACAAAAAATCTCCTCTCCCTTCGCTTCAACGAATCGGAATAGTCCCCAAAAAATGGTGGGATTTGGTTGAGCTAGATCATCCTGAAGCTAAGAATATCGTATCGCCCCTTCTGAAATTTATCTTGCAGTAAGCCATTCATCAACATTCTTCAGTTTCTGATTCATTTTTCACAATGCATTTAAATATTGTGTCGGCTGGTTACTCATTCAAAGCTTACTCATTTGTATTCATTCCTCTTTTATAATTCCAGCTAATCAGCTCTCCCATATTTTGATGTGCTGAAAATATTTCCCCTGTGGGTGCTTGCTCCAATCTCAGTAGGTAAATTTTCTGAAAGCTTAATACTGTACTTATCCTGAATGATTCATTAAGTAATGATTCTTTCACAGTTTCTGTCACAAGAGCAAAGCTAACACACAAACCAATTTCTTGGTTTGCCTGATGAGAAGGATTTGACATGTTTTGCGTATGTGATTCTACAATTGTCCTTTCCTGTAGTTATCTTCAATGTTTTCTCTGATTTACTTGATCTAAAAGGAAGTTTTCTCATAGCTTCTGTTGCTCTATAATTGTTGAATTGAAATTCAGAATTTTTTTTTTGTCATCTACGTTAAAATTTCTTTAAAGAATTAAATTGTCTTTATTATGTTAGAGATTTTAAATTTATTCATTAATAAATGAAGCAATTTAAGTGTGGTGGCAATTCCAAGAATCAATTAGTAAAGTGGCAACCACAAAAACATATCCTGCTTTAAAAAATTCATCACAGATTAAACATTGGAAGAATCACATGTATAATTGATAACATAAAGCATGATTAGCAAAACAAAGATGCTGAGCCAAGTTTTGAGGATCCATATACGAACGCAAGTGACACACATGCTGAGGTCAGTTACAGAACCCGATATTGACACCAAAATATTGGAACCTGAGATTGCAGTCGAACAACTTAACTTCATTTTGCATGGATTTTGCATTAAGAACAGTTTTTGGAGGCAAACGAAGATTATGGAGTGAGCTAAATCAGTTTGAACTTCAGTGTATGGAGCCAAAACACTAGGCTGAGATCAATTTTAGCACTGTTCATGGTTTGAATCTTGTAATTTTTTTTCCTTTTATATATAGCCATGCAAAGATCAACTGAAAAATGGAGCTCATAGTTTAGACTTCCAGCAGGGTCCTCCGCTATTGCTTAAGTCAATTCAAGAGGTCAGTAGCTCAAATCACAAAGTGGAGAGTACTATGATCCACATCATACAAAAGATCAGTTCTGAGGATTATGCAGGAAGGCCTTACTTTGGTTTAGGAGCAAAATGACATATTGGGTTTCAAGAAAATCCTTTCAACAAATGAATTTGTTGAAGCTGATCCTCAATAACCTGTCATGAAAGCAAATGCCTAAGTTCTGAATCTCTTGCAAGAAATGAACCAAAAACTAAAAGAATGATAACGTATACTTACTGCTACAAGACTTTGACGTGCGGTGAAATAATGTTCTTAGCATTAGGATGACCCAACTCAACAATCTCCCACCATTGTAAGATTTCTCGAAGAGAAGGTAGAGCTGATGTTCTGTCAGTCTCCAGCAAAAGAAGTGAAATGGGTATATGCATTAGTTCCCAGTAATAGTCCGCACAAAAAAATTGGAGAGAGTTGCAAATAATTTCTCTACTACAAATGCTCTTTAGTTGTGGTAATGGCGTCAGTTTAAAAGAACGTAATTTTGGGATAATGGACGGATTAGCATTGTTGCAGTGCCTTTCTTGTTCTTCTTCCATGGCAATCAGCTCCTCCATGCTTTCGCAGTCCCAAACAGAAATCTCTTCCAGGTTTTGAAGGTTTGACAGCAATTCAGGAGGGAAAAGCTGCTTGATATTCGGACATCCCCAAATCTCAAATGTTTTAAGATGGGAAAAGGTACCATTAGGTGGCGAAAATGGTACTGTTGCAGCTCCTTCCCTGATGAAGATCATATTCAAATCCCTGAGGTTCAAAATATATAAATTTTCAAGGCTCCGAAATACAGAAGAGGAGCATGATGAAAACAAACATTCAATTCCAAGAAAATCCTTAGTCTGTAAGTACTTCAATGCATTCTCCAAGCATAAGCTCCTTCCTGTATAGCATGAATCAATTTCCAAGGATTCTGTACCCTGTGGAAGAATCACAACACCTCCTCCTCTGTTGACAATGCAATTGCAGAAAATTACTGTTTTACTAAGCACAAATTCTGTTTCTTCCTCATAATCCTCAAGCGTTGCTCTAGCATTGGATTTGTTTCCAATCCAGAAATAGAAATGGATCACCCGCTGGCTCCAGTGACTGTCATTGGAAGAGGACATATGTGTTGAACTCATTAACATCTTCAAAACGGCAGCACAAAGCTTCCAATGTAAAAGCCAGGTCCTTTGTTTTAACTGTTAATTCTGGGTGAAGTAGGAGGACCTGAAGACAAGAAAGACTTGCTAAGTTATCTGGCGGTAACTCCCGTAGGAAGTCAAATAGTCTATCAGCACCACTCTTCTAATCTTGAGGATATAATGCACAAAACAAGACGCACTTCTTCAATGCTAAATTATCCAAGCGATCAAAGCAAAGTTTCAATATCTAAAACACTTTAGTTTCCATGTCACCCTCATTAATTTTTAATTGCTTCAATTCTCTCAGCATGTTTCTCCATTCACTCAAGTCATCAGCCCCCTTCATGCACCCTGCCATTGTTATGATACCAAGTGGCAAACCAGCACATTCCCTTGCAATAGATTTTGCCATCTCTCTAACATCTGCACGAAGTTGTTCCCCGAGTTTCTCCTCGAACAAGACCCAAGCTTCTTCTTCAGAAAGTGGCTCAACTTTGATCTTCCTTTGGCAATCCATCTTGTTAAAACTTCTAATAAACGACTTGTAAGAATCAACTTGCACCCATTTTCTTTGGAGATAGGTATACCCACTTCATCAAGAGAAAAATATTCCCACAAATCATCTAGTATGAGAACAAATTTTGGTCTATGGCTCAATGCATCCCGCGTCATAGCAGCTCTTTTCCCCTTATCATCTTCATTTGGAATAACAAATTCAAAAGCTTTGGCAATAAGATCTTGTAATTTACTAATGCTAAAGTCTTGTGATACAGTGATCCGATATACATCCTTCTTTCTTTGGAGAAGCTCATTATAGATATATGTGTCACCAATGTGGTTTTCCCACACCTCCGATCCCATAAATACCAATGCTTAAGCACTCATCATCTGTTAAACAGTCCCATATTATCTTCTTATTTATCTTAAATATTTCTCTAACTAATTTTGGGGCAAATAAAGCAACTTTACTATTATCATTTGCATTAAGAACAAGCCGTCCTCGAAATCTAGAACTTTGATCAATCAGCTCTTTCACTTCTTCAGTCGTTTTCTCTACAAGCTTTCCTAACAGTTTGCTTCTCAACCCACCATGTTCCACTTCTTGTACTATTCTATGAACTTCAGCTTTCACCCTTTTCACATTACTGAACCAATTATGAAGTTCGTTCCTCGATTTCTTGCCAGTTCTCCACTCTGCTGCTTCTAACTCTTCCATCACATCAACTTTTATGTGTTTGAGCTTGCAACTTTTTTTTTAGAGTTTGTATCTTTTCCTCATTGACGAAAATGTGCAATACTTCAGCTTTCTCATTTATCTCGAATAATTTTGCAGCCATCTCCGCCCCCAAAACAAATAATGATGTAGACGGTATATTGTTGTGAGTGGTGTACAATTGGGTTCAATTTGTTATTACCTACAATCTATGACTTTAGAAATGCGTGATGGAGTGAGCATAAATAATTTTTTTTTTTTTTTTTTTTAAAAAGAAGCGTGATGGAGTTACCATACAAGAGCTATGGTATGGGAAAAATAATTAATTATAAGTTGTTATGAATAAATTAATGACCAAATTAATTTTCCCCTATTATTTGATCTAATTCGCATTCTTCACTATCTAATTTGAAAATCAAACACTCTACGTACTTAGTTTTTTCTGTCAACACTTTGCTTCTGATTAATTTTCCCATAAATTTTTTATATCAAAAAATATTTAGCCCCCTTTATTTTATAAAAATAAATAATTTAATTTCTCTATTTAAACACTATAAAATAATTTAACCCCTCAATTTTTTATTTATTTTCAATTTATAATTTTACTATCAATTAAACTTTCAACACATATACACACCTCTATCAATATCTTAAATAAAAAATTAAGTTATACATTTTCATCAATTTATTTTGTATTCACTTTTTTGCAGTTAATTTAATTTTTTTTCTTTTAAATATATATTTTTTTATTAAAGGCTGGAGTTCATAAATAAAAAAAGCACTCAAGTATCTCAACTAGATTGATATACTCTTGACGTTAGTATCATACTTTTGTAGTCCGATTATTAAAAGTAGAAAGCAAAAAGATATAAAAGCATTCAAAGAATACATAGTCAAAGCCTAGCAAAAGTGATAAGAGTCTTGCTTATTAAAATCATTACAGATAAATGAAGAACAAAAAGAAGGTGTTGAATTCCACCATTGAAGAGAGGTACAAGTTGTGCCATTTTTAGTAAGAGCATTCACTACAGAATTCCCTTCTTTGAAAATGTGTAAAACTCAAAAGTTCATTTGGGAAACTAAGGGAAGACAATACAGCCATCTATGTTTAGGGAACTTAGTGAGATACTTTATTAAACAAATGGACAACCAACAAGGAATCACATTCTAGCCACTAATTGTTCCAGCCTCTGAACCATGCTAGTTCCACAACATAAATTGCAGCAAAAATCTCGACAACAAAGATATAATCAACACCTACACTAAAAGAGAAGGCACCAGGAGGGAAATCCGAAGGAGTTCGAAAAATACCTCATACACCAATTGCTCTCGGAGTTCCTAAAGAAGAGCCATCTATGTTAACTTTGAGCCAAGAGATATGAGGAGGCTACCAAGATACAAAAACCATCTTCAGAGCACAACCTCGGTTTCCTTGGATGTTTAATAGCTTTAGAATCCAAACTCATCCAAATTATTAAACATATGTCCAATTCTAAAAAAAATTTGTTTCTTTTATTGACTTCCAATTTGATCGAAGAGAACGATGAATATTGGGAGGTTCATTATAAAAAATTACTGCATTTCGGGCATACCAAATAACCGCAAAAGCAGCGACAATAGAAACACACCAAAGGTAGATATTTGTGTACTAAATCCATGTTTTAAAGCATCTAAAATGAGATAAAAAGAGTACTTGAAACATGAATTTTCCTTCCAAAAAGCCAAGATATAGCAAGCCAAATCTCAGCTAAAAAAGGGCATTAAAGAAATAAGTGAGGATGAGTCTCCATATTATTTGCATAAAGGACGCAGTGTGAAGCAAAACAAATCCCTTTTTTCAATAATAAATTATCTATAGGGAGATATCCTAAAATGGCTCTCCAAAAATTCATTGAGCAAGAAGGAGGAAGGAACTCCTTCCATATAAAAGAATACCAAAGAGAAACAATGCTAGAGTGATGAAGATGATTGTACATGTCTTTGACCATTAGTTTCCCATCTAAAACCGGAGTCCAAAAACAAAAATCTAAAGCATGATTAACTGAAGTTACCGCCAAAATATTTCTCTTTACATCATCATTTAAAATGTGTTGCAACTGCCAAGTGTTATTAGTACAAAATTTGGGCACTAAATCAATAAGACCACCTTGATCTTTAGCTGAAATGCAAAGTTGGTTCACAATAGATGGGACAATCCATTCAGCTGTCCAAAAGTTGAGCTTGCTATCATTATCAATCAACTATAAACTCTGAGCCCGAAGTGAATTATAAGTTCTTCTTATTGAAGCCCAAATAGAAGAGTGAAAAAATGATTCATGAGGTATCCGAGAAGGATAAAGAAGGCGAGTTCTAAGAACTGAAATGGGATATTAATGAGAAGAAAAAATCTTCCAAGCCAATTTACTCAACATAGCTTCATTAAGATGCTTAAGCTACTTGATACTGAGACCCCCTTCTTTGATAGGTAAACAAGTTTGTTTCCAAGGAACTGTTACAAGTTTATTATTAGAGATAGATCTAGTCCATAAAAAGTTCCTCATGAAATGTTCCATCCTTGAAAGCAAAGACACTGGTTATTTATAAACAACAAATGAATGCAAAAGCGAACTAGTTATAACTGATTGAATAAGAGTAAGGTGATCCGCCATAGACAAAGTTGAACCTTTCCATTTAGAAAATGTATTGCAAATTTTGTTTGCAATAGGTTGCAAAAATTTTCTTTTAGGAGTGCCCATAAATAAAGGGACATCGAGATAGGAGAAAGGCAAAGTGCCTTGTTTAATGCCAATAGCCTGTCAAAGCTTAACAATCCGAGCTTCAGAGATGTGCTTGCCAAAATAAATTTCAGATTTTGCCCAATTAATAATCTGACCTGAATTCTGACCATATAGTCTGAAAGTATTAGTGATAGCTGGAATGTTATGGACAAAAGCCTTACTAGAAAGGAGAACATCATCCGCATACAAAAAATGCATAGGGAAGTGAATATGTCGAGTATGAAACATGGGAATAATAGAACCTTTAGCCACCTTAGCTGAAATTAAGCGACTAAAAAAGTCCTCGGCTAGGCAAAATAAAAAGGGGCACAAATGATCCCCTTGGCGCACACCTATGTAGCATGAGAAATAGCCCTAAATTTTCCCATTATCATAATAGAAATTCAGGAAGAAAAAAAAACATTAAGAATCCATCTTGAAATTGCAATAAAAACCCAAGTGCATCCAAAACCTCAAGTAAGAAATTCCAATCAATTGTATTGAATGCTTTATGAATATCAATTTTTATGGTCATGTTACCACCAAAAAAATGTTTATTAATCAAATTCACCCTTTTAGAAGCACCCACAATGCAGTCATAAATATTATGATTCCTCAAAAAACCAAATTGGTTGCAGGCAATAATTCTAGTAGCAATGGAAGTAAGACGATTTGCTAAAATCTTAGTAATGATTTTCGTGCCAAAGTATAGGCCTGAATTGCTCAATAGAAATAGCATCCAAAACTTTAGGAATTAAAATCATAATACTTGAATTAATTCCAGAAGTAACCATCCCTGACTGAAAAAAATTGCTAACTGCCGCGTAGACATCATGTTTAATAATATCCCAGTAGGTCTTATAGAACATACTTGAAAAACCATCCGGACCTAGAGCACTATTAGCATCCATATAAAAAAATGTGACTTTAATTTCCTCTTGAGTAGGACAGCGAATCAGAGATAAATTCTGCTCTTCCGAAACCATGCTACGAATGATGTGCCAAATCAAAGATGGGTTAGGAGCAAACAAATGATATGCTGTAAAAAGATGCTTGTAGAAATCAAGAATATGATGTTCTATGGAAGAAGAATCATCTGTTAGAACCCCACCAATGTTAAGATGGTGAATGCCCTGCTTAGATTTATTGCAAACTGCTGATGAAAAAAACAGTGTTTCTATCCCCTACAGAAAGCCTTTTAACTCCACTACGCTTTCTGTAGAAAATCTCTTACTGCATCAAATAAAAATCTAAAGCTTTATGAGCTGTCAATTCTCAAGCTAGAAGTTCTTCTAATATGCCAGAAGAACAAAGTTAAGACTGAATATTCTGTAACTCCGAACTAGCCCTATAAATATTATGATTCAAGTGCCTAGAAGAATCACGGTTCCAAATTCTAAGCTCAGTGCAGAGACTTTTGAATTTGGCTCCCAGCATTTTCATTGGGTAAAGATTAGTCATGGGAATGAGCCATAATGTAGAAATAACATCTCGAAGCTCCGGATGGGAAATCCACATTACTTGGAATCGAAATCTTGAAACCACATTACCTTAAACTTCGCAATTGATTAGCAAAGAAGAGTGATATGAACAATGACGCGGTAAAACAAAATAAGGAACTAAGTTCCAATAATCGAAAATTCAAAATTTGCTAATGCTCTATCGAGTTTACTGTCCACCCTTGCACTACCATGCCTACCATTAGTCCAAGTGAAATTGGCACCATGGGTTGGGATTTCTGATAGGAGACAACAATCTATAAAGGAACAAAAATCATGACAAGGAACCAAAGCTGGAGATTTACTCATTTTTTCATGGGCACCCAAAACAGAATTGAAATCTCTAATCACACTCCAATAGGAAGAAAAATTAGAGTTGAGAGCCAAAAGATCAGACCAAAGAGCCAATCATCTATTTCTCCATACACTGCCATAAACAAATGATATTCTATGTAAAGAATTCATAACACAAACATCAATGGTGACAAGTTGACCATGTCAATGAATAAAAGAAGGACCATGCAATCCATATTTCCTCAAAACCCAAATCCAAGGCAAAGGATGATGGTTATGAGGAATCAACGTAGAATCCATTTTGTTCCAATAGGAACTAGAAATTGAAGAAAAGTCAATCATAGGCTCCACTAAACATAAATAATCAGGAGAATATCGGTGATAATAAGAAAATAAAATGTGCTGGGTATTAGAATTGCCCATGCCGTGATAATTCTAATAGAGGCACTTCATAGATTTAACCTGTCAGGTTTCCTAGCAACTTTTTTAGAGAGAGTGACTTTGTACTTTTCAGCTAGAGGAGATTTTTTCCTTGTCACCGTTTGCCATTCATGCTTAGTTGTTTCAACTTCATCAACCCAAGTTAATTTCTTCGCAGAGTTAAAATCCGCAGAATGTGGAATCCCTTCTGCATTGTCAAGAATTGCAGTCTGGTTTGGTCCAACTCATCAGCACCAACATGAATATGTGACGCTGCAGCTGTAGTAGTGTTCTTCAAAAGGGCATTAGAGCAGTATCCAACTGACTATCTGGAAGTGAGTTTTGTAAATTCGAAACAACATCAGTCTCCACATTCCAGTTTTCGTGATTCTTCAGCAGTAGCACACCCCTCCGAAGTATGTCGGCCAGACTAATCACCCAAAAGAAGATCGTTAGCATAAGGAGGAGCCACTAGAGCTATTTCTGAAGGAACCACTGTTGTTGCTGAATACAGAAGCTCAAATGCGTTTTTGGTTGAGACATCATTCTGCTAATTGGTTTTGGGATGCCATATTTTCTGAATCATTTTCTGAGACATTTCCTTACAAGGAGCATCATACTTCACATGTTTTTTTATTGTTCAGTCGACATGCTTGAGAATCATGGCCAATATTAGAACAAGAATGGCAAAACAAAGGAAGGTTCTCGTAAACCACTTCAATGAAAAAGCTTTTCCCCACCCCTTTAATAAGGAGATTTTTCGGCAAGGGATTAGAGAGATCAATGTCTATTAACATTTGAGCATAATATCCATATTCCCCATTTACTGTAGCCACATTAAATTTGAGAGGACCCTCGACTCCTTTTGCTATCGATGTCAAAATTTGTTGATGCCAATACCCCCAAGGCAATCTATAGAATCGAACCCAAATATGAGCATTATTTGATTTTTGTGCCATGGGGTCAAAATCTGGTGTCTAATGTTGCAATCTCAGAATTCCCGACTTTAAAGCGATTGATCCTCAACTCTGTACAATGTTTTTTTCTGCAATAGAGTTTAAAATAACATGGTAGAATCTATGACCTAAAGAAATAAGCTTCCAATTAGTTGATAATCCCCAAACCTAGGAGAGTTTATGTTTCAAGTCCGGCAACTTCCTTGGAGCTTCACCCTTTGCCAAGACAATCTGTGCTATTAAGGCATGTTGGCATATCTGAAGTTGCTGTTCATAAATCTTTTGATATATTGTTATAGCGATGAACCCTCCTTTGTTAACAGCAATAGATGATTTCTCCACATCACCAAACAGAGCGATAGGGGCTTGTGTCTGCATGACGGCAGCATAAGAAGGCTTGGTAGGAGCGAACAAATCTGCGTGACCAGGAAAATCCATATGTAAGAGGTAGGGCCAAATGGCCAGGCAGCGCTGCTTGGTGAACGGCAGGGCAAAGAGAGTCCATTCAGAATAGGTGTCTCACGTTTTCAGAGAAAACCTAGATAACAAATAATCTTTTTTAAATAACTTTAAAAAATTTACAATCGTTGAATTTAAACACTAAAAGAAAAGTGAATAACTTGATTTTCAAAGTGAAATTAACCAAATTATTGAATTCATTAAACTTGTAACTTAATTTTTAATTATAAGATGTTGATAGAAACAAGAATAGTGTTAGAAGAATAGTTATTTTTATATATAAAATATTAATGGTGAAATAAAAAAATAAATTGTTTAATTTAATTAAAACAAATATATCAAACTGTTCATTTTTATAAATTAGAGGAGGTTTAATGTTTTTTGATATAAAAAAATGGTTGGAAAAATTATTAAAAAATTTAAAATGTTAATAGAATAAAAATTAAAAAAAAAATATTTGATTTTTAAATAAGAGAAATTGTTATCAACAAAATGATTCCAAATGAGAGGCAAATTAAACATGTATAACTTAAGAAATTCTTAGAGCCTAATTAGTTTTGAAAATAAGATCTGTTTTTTAGAAATATTTTTTAAGAAAACTAGAAAATAGAATTTATTTTTTGGACTCCATTTGTTTGCAAAAAATATTCTTCTGGAAAATATTTTCCTTTATTTTCTAGTGTTTGGATTACTAAACAAAAATAAATTGTTATTCAGAGGAAAATAGATTAAAAACACAAGAAAATAACTTTTATTCGAAAAACGAAAAATTATTTTACAATGCTTAAAAATAGAGAAATTTATCTAAAATGTTCATTTTTTTTTAGTTTTGTTTTTTTTTTCTACTTTGCCCTTCTTTTTTATTTTTTATTTTCTCCTTATTTTTTCTCCTCTTCTTTTTTCCTTTTCCTTTTTTTATTTTCTCCTTTTTTTTTTCCATAAACTTACCAAAAGTTGAAATAAATTGTTTAATTGTGTCTAATCTAGAAAACTTAAAAACTATTTTTAAAATTTTTCAAATTATAAAAGGATTTTAAAAACTAATAAAAAAGATATTTTCAAGTTTTTCAATTACTATTTTAACATTATCATAAACTCGTTAATTACCACAACCTCCACTACCACCACCACAATAATCTGCACCGAAGCCACCTCCATTACCACTATCACTATCACAACTACTACAATTTCCTCTACCTCCACCATAACCACGACTAAAATCTCTGCTACCTCTACCATGACAATCACTATCTCTACCACCACAGCCTCCTAACATAATGGTTGAAACATCACCACCAACATAACCCTCGCTACCACCACCACCACCACTACTGTAACCTCCACTACCTCCAGTACCACTACAATCTCTGCTACCTTCACTACCACCACAACAATCTCATAACTTCAAATTGAAATTAATTGAATGTGCACGATTTAAAATTTTTTAAAAAATAAATAAATTTAATCTTAAATAATATCATATGAGTTACAATTGTTGTTATTTTTACTAGTATTATTAAACATAATGTTATTATAATAAATTTTTTAAAAATAAAAATTATAAAATATGAAAAATTGCAAAATAAAAAGTAATAAATAAATTGATTTTTTCCTTTTTCTATTTAAAAATTGGAAAACTGAAAAACAAAAAATGAAAAATAAACAAAGGAAAATAAAAAATGTTTTCCGATACTAAATCATCCCTTAATTTTATCATAGTTAATTAGGAAAAATCTTAATTAATATTTTCACATGATATATGGGAAATTCTTGCCTATTCTATGTATTACGCTTAACAAATTGTTGAATTTAATAATATATGTTTTGTACTTGAACAATAGAAATATAAAAATTGATAGATACTAAACTAATATACTACCATGCTATGCTTTCGAAGTCATCCATGATTTATTTTGAGTTGGAAATCAATCAATAAAATAATTCAATAAATTATGAAAGAAAAACATTGTATTCGTTCATATAAAAGCAGTTAGAAATAAGCATATTAAGGAAAAGTACCAAGAGACCACCAACCTGATGAAATCGTATCCCATGCCCTTTTCATGATGAAAATTCTCACGAAAATCTGAAGATAACCATACATGATTTGTGTTACATGCGTGCTGCTACATATTAACTGATTTTAGCATTTTTACACTATAAATCAGTAGATCGATCCAGCAGATCCTGGATAGTACCAAAAGTTTTTTTTTTAATCCAAATTAAACAAAGCAAAAAATAAAATTTTATGACATATGAAAATAATCACACCAGAGAAAAAAATAATAATATGGCAAAAAAAGAGAAGAGAGCAAACTTTTGAATACCTGCTCTTACTGCAATTGGCCAAAGATGAGAGCAAACGAACATTAAAGAAGATAAAGGAAGTGCTGAACGTTGGGAGAAACAATAATATTTTGTCTGTATAATAATGACTTGAGCCTTTGTTTGATGTTTCCGGTAAAGTATACATTACTTATGTGTGGCGTTTATTTTTATTTTTATTATTTTTATTTTTTTAATAAACTTACTTTTTTTAATCTCAAAGTAATTTCTTAGTATCAAAATTTTCTCCTTCCTCACTATCCTACTTTCAAAACCACTAGTGGTTAGAGGGTCCTCTTACGTCATAAACAAAAAATTTTCTCATGAATCTAAACTTTAACTAATTTTTTAAATTATATTGTAACAATACGAATCCAAAGAGCACGTAACTGACACTAGATAATAGAAAATCGTAAATCTTCTAAAACTCGTAATAAGTTTTAAGAAAATTTTCAAAATCAAATTAACCAACTTTATTATTTAAAGAAAATCTTGCAGAAATTCTTTTGTACCGGATAAACCTAAAACCTGAAAAAATATAAATAACACTTCCAAAAATTTTTTTGCCAAGAATACTTCTTAATAACTCCAATAATCCATCACAAATACATAAATCTTCATCACAATAAAATCCACAATACAAGTTATACAAAATAGTCTACTACTACGGCATTTTAGAATTCAATTACACAAACCATATATTAAATAAACCTACATAAAATAGTCGGAAAAGAAAAACCCTGATACGAACCCTACCTATAACAAAGATAGAACGCGCATCCAACTTTAAAATCGTTGCTCAAGATTGTCAAGATGAGGTTGTGAAGATGGAGCTAAACCCCTTGCTTATTAAAGTGAAGCAAGATACTTAGCTATTATAAGATGAACAATCACACAATTCTAAGTTTAATTTAACCTAGTAATTATAATGAAAGGTAGAAGTGAAACAATTCAAGTAAACTTGCAAAGTTTCAAAAGAACAAAGTTCAAGGAAAAACCTCACTTTTAATATTTCAATGCTTCAATTCGTATGTCCTAGGGTTAGCCCTTATATAGGCATGTAAACAACCTAATCCTTGAAGGAAAAGGTTCTATTCCTTATTCCCAAAGATATCTACATAGGAAAATCCTTAATTAAGGAGATTTCCTTCAAAATAGGACAACTAATGACAACTCATCTTTGAAAAGTCAAAATTGACAACTCATTGCAAGTCATGACAACTAAGCAAAATGACAACTCATGACATCTAAGAATAGAAGCATGCCATATCACATGTTGACCATTGATCATTGACTTTGACTTGTTGACTATTTGACTTTGACTTTGACTTTGACTTGAAATATTCTTGAATCTTCTCATATCTTTTAGGATATTCTTGAATCTTCCTTATTGACTCTAAAATAGAAAAAAAAACAACTTCCAAATTCGTCCAATTCAAGCTAATTAATTTTAGAATAGGAAATTAAGCTAATTAGCTTGAATTCTTTATCATGCGGCTCCAAGCTTGTACTTGTAGTCAAATCCACCAACTTGCTTGTAATGTGAAAGACAAGTAAATTGAATGCTTGTTTGAACTTCTTTGTCCTTGATCTTGTCATTGGTCCCTCATAATGCAATGGATCACTTGGTTTGATGGGCTTGCTTAGCTTGGTTGCGTCATTCCCCCCTTCCTCAAGATGATTCATCCTCGAATCAGCACCTACATCAAAATCAAAAAGAGATAAATCAGCAACATTAAATGTAGCACTTACACCATACTCACCGGGTAAGTCAATCTTGTAAGCATTGTCCTTGATGCGCTCTAACACTTGGAAGGGTCCATCACCACGGGGCATCAACTTAGATTTCCTTTGAGTGGGAAACCTTTCTTTACACAAATGTACCTAAACCCAATCACCTGGTTCAAATACAACTTTTATGCGCCCCTTGTTTGCATGTTTGGCATATTGCTCATTCTTTCTTTCAAGATTTGCTCGCACCTTTTCATGTAAGGACTTCATAAATTCTGCCTTCTTCTTTCCATCTAGATTTACTTGTTCACTCAAAGGTAAAGCAATCAAATCTAAAGGACTCAATGGAATAAAGCCATAAACAATCTCAAAAGGACAGAAATTGGTAGAAGAATGCACACTACGATTATATGCAAATTCAATATATGGCAAGCAATCTTCCCATGATTTCAAATTATGCCTATAGAACTTTTCAGAAGCAATATTTTCACATGCGTGATAAACACTACCAAAATCACTGTCATTCTCATACAACTCTTTTATGTATTTAAATCCTAGCAATTTGGCATCTAAAGAAGCAAGTAAAGTATACCTTCTTGAGAGTGCATCAGCCACAACATTCTCTTTACCTTGCTTGTATTTAATGACATAAGGAAATGACTCAAAGAATTCACTCCACCTAGCATGTCGTTTGTTAAGCTTATTTTGCCCCTTCAAGTGCTGTAAGGATTCATGATCAGTATGTATCACGAACTCTTTAGGCAATAAAAAATGCTGCCATATCTCCAGAGCGCGAACTAAGGCATACATCTCTTTGTCATAAGTGGGGTACTTCAAGCTTGCACCATTTAACTTTTCACTTAAATAAGTAATTGGTTGTCCATCTTGCATTAGAAAAACCCTAATTCCAAAACCTGAAGCATCACATTCAATTTTAAATGTTTTAGAAAAATTAGGTAGAGTAAGTAAAGGAGCAGATGTCAACTTATCGTTAAGCATGTTAAATGCTTGTTCTTGTGCTTCTCCCCACTTGAAGCCAACATTTTTCTTGATGACTTCGGTCAATGGCGTTGCAATGGTACTAAAATCCCTCATAAATCACCTATAAAAGCTTGCAAGACCATGAAAACTTCACACATCACTAACTCCTTTAGGTGTAGGCTAGTCTTTAATTGCCTTGACCTTCTCTTCATCTACCTCTATTCCTTTTGCACTAACAACAAAGCCTAAGAAAACAAGCTTATGTGTGCAAAAACTACACTTTTTGAGGTTAGCATACAAACATTCCTTATGCAGCACTTCCAACACCAAATGCACATGTTCAATATGCTCTTCCAAAGATTTACTATATATAAGTATATCATCAAAATAAGCAACCATAAATTTTCCAACGAAAGCACGCAAAGCATGGTTCATTAATCTCATAAAAGTGCTAGGTGCATTAGTTAAACCAAAAGGCATGACTAACCACTCATATAAACCATATTTTGTTTTAAATGCAGTTTTCCACTCATCACCCTCTTTCATGCGAATTTGATGATAACCACTTTTCAAATCAATCTTGGAAAATATAACAGCCCCATGCAACTCATCAAGCATATCATCAATAGGATGACGATACTTTACCGTTATTTTGTTAATTGCACGACAATCAACACACATTCTCCAAGTGCCATCCTTCTTAGGCATAAGTAAAATCGGAACGGCACAAGGGCTCATGCTTTCTCTAATGTAACCTTTGTTCATAAGATCCTCAACTTGCCTTTGCAACTCTTTGGTTTCCTCAGGATTGCATCTATATGCGAGTTTATTTGGAATTGTAGAAACAGGTACAAAGTCAATTTGATGCTTTATTCCTCTTATTGGTGACAAACCATTAGGAATATCATCGGGAAACACATCTTGAAATTCCTGTAATAATCTCACAAAAGAACTAGGCAAAGAAGGGTCAAGATCGTTAGAGCTCAAATAAGATTCCTTGTAAACAAGTACAAGTATAGGCTACCTTCAAAGTAAAGCTTTCCTCACATCTTTTTCTTTTGCATAAAAACTTGCTTTTCTCTCTTGTTTTACCTTATTCACACTCAACTCTCCTTTTGCATGCGCATCACTCTTTTTTTTTTCTTATTGTGTATCCCCTCAAGCTCTCCTTTTTCCACTCTTTGCTCACTCCTCTTATTACTTTTCTCACAGCTCTCCTTTTTATTATTTGCCTTTTCTTTTTTATGCAAACTCTCTCTCTCTCTTTTTATTGCTTTTTCTTTTTCAAACTCTTCAAATCTTTGCTTTAGGACTTTTTGGTCCTCATACACTTCTTTAGGGGTTAAAGGTTTAAGGGTAATGGGTACATCATTCATTATAAAAGAATATCTATTAGAAAACCCATTATGATTAGCCCTTCTATCATATTGGTAAGGACGCCCCAAAAGAATATGACAAGCTTGCATAGGCACTACATCACACAATACTTCATCTTTATATTTGCCTATGGAAAATGATATCTTCATTTGTTTAGTTATTTTTATCTCCTCATAATCATTCAGCCATTGGAATGTGTAAGGCCTAGGGTGCTTCATGGTATATAAATGTAATTTCTCAACTAACATGGTGCTAGCTACATTTGTGCTACTACCGCTATCAATGATCATACAACATACCTTGTCTTGCACCTTGCATCTAGTGTGAAAGATGTTCTCACGTTGTGCCTCATCCTCCATCTTGGTTTGCACGTTCATGATTCGCCTTGTAACAAGCAATTCACCATGTGATGGACTTTGTACAGCCTCATCATCACTTGTATCCTCAAGCGTAGGCATCTCCAAATTGCACTCATTATCATCACTTTCACTAAAGACTTCGCTACCCCTCATCGTCATGGTGCGCTTATTTGGGCAGTTAGAAGAGATATGCCCATAACCCAAACATTTAAAACATTGAACATCACGAGATCGTTTAGTTTGAGTTTCAGCTTTGTCTTTGGTCTTGGCATTGGCCCCTTTGTTTCCTCCTTTGTTGTTGTCAAATTTTGCCTTAGTGAAGCTCTTATCTCCATTCTTCCAATTTGACTTCCATGAAGCACTAGAAGAAGTTGAATTGCCTTTGGAATTTTTGAACTTCAATTGCTTCTCAATCTTGATCGCCATGTGCAATATATAATCCATGTCAACATAGTGATGTAATTCCACTAAGTCGGCTATGTTCCTATTCATCCCATGCAAAAACCTCGCCATTGTTACCTCACGGTCTTCATTAATATTTGCTCTAATCATAGCTATCTCCATTGCTTGATGGTACTCCTCTACACTTTTAGATCCTTGTACAAGGTTTTGAAGTTTATTATACAATTCTCTATAATAATGTGTAGGAACAAACCTTTTGCGCATGATTGCCTTCATCTCCTCCCATGTCTCAATAGGTCGATCATGGTTCCTTCTTCTACTAGTCACCAATTGATCCCACTAAACAAGTGCATAATCGGTTAACTCTACGGTAGCTAGCTTCACCTTCTTTTCTTCTGAATATTGATGGCACTCAAAGATGAACTCTACCTTTTTCTCCCATTCCAAATAGGCTTCGGCATCACTTTTGCCTTGAAAGCTTGGAATTTTCATCTTAATTCTTCCCAAGTTGTTATCAACTCTTGCACACCTGTTTCTGCCTGAATTGGATGTTTGTTCGTCATCCTTTTGTTCATGTCTCCCACGGGTTCTAATATTGATTATACTAGCATCTCCATGATGACTTGACTTTATGTTGTCTATTCGGTCTGCCAAGTCTCCAATTTGGTTTACCAAATCTAGTCTCAATTTGTCAAACAATTAGGTCATGGATTTCATGTACATCTTTTGATCGGGCATTCCTTCTTCACCTTCTTGAGTCATTGCTTTAATTTTTCCTACAAGAAATTATTAGTAGCAATAAAAAAAGATCTCACCAAACACTCCCTTACATGTTTCACTCAATTTAAATGGCACTCACGCTCATGTTTCACTCAATAAGGCTCTTACCCTTTTATGAGCTCACCACTTGCCTTTTACCACTTAAATTCCCCAAATCTTAGTTCTAATAAAACTAATGCAAATTATACAAAAATTGCTCAATCAACTCAATACCACAATCACAAAAATCAAATTAAACTTAAAATTCAAAGTGACTATTCATGAATCAAATAAACAAGAAAATAAGCAAGTGAACAAAACTTAGCTCAAAATCAAGAAAAAACCTAATTTTTAGAAGCCAAGAAATTGTACATAATGAAAATTAACAAAAGAAGTCAAATTTGAGTTATAAACCCACAAACACAATCAAAACACAATTCTGAATTAAAACAAAGTAACAATTTTTTTTTCTCAATAGATATGGAAATTGAACAAACTAACTCAATTAAGGGTCTTTTGATAGATTTTAACCCTTTTGCATAAAACACAATGATTGGTTTTTTTTTTTTGAAATTGAGAATAATTAAGAAGAAGAAGAAGAAATTATGAACGAAAATTAAATGATAAATAACCAAATCTTGAAGTTTGGCTCTGATACCAAACTGATACGAATCCTACCTATAATTGAGATAGAACGCGCATCCAACTTTGAAATTGTTGCCGAAGATCGTCAAGATGAGGTTGTGAAGATGGAGCTAAACCCCTTGCTTATTAAAGTGAAGCAAGATACTTAGCTATTATAAGATGAACAATCACACAATTCTAACTTTAATCTAACCTAGTAATTATAATGAAAGGTAGAAGTGAAACAATTCAAGTAAACTTGCAAAGTTTCAAAAGAACAAAGTTCAAGGAAAAACCTCACTTTTAATATTTCAATGCTTCAATTCGTATGTCCTAGGGTTAGCCCTTATATAGGCATGTAAACAACCTAATCCTTGAAGAAAAAGGTTCTATTCCTTATTCCCAAAGATACCTATATAGGAAAATCCTTAATTAAGGAGATTTCCTTCAAAATAGGACAACTAATGACAACTCATCTTTGAAAAGTCAAAATTGACAACTCATTACAAGTCATGACAACTAAGTAAAATGACAACTCATGACAACTAAGAATAGAAGCATGCCATGTTACATGTTGACCATTGATCATTGACTTTGACTTATTGACTATTTGACTTTGACTTTGACTTGTTGACTTATTGACTTTGACTTGGAATATCCTTGAATCTTCTTATATCTTCTAGAATCTTCCTTATTGACTCCAAAATAGAAAAAAAAATAACTTCCGAATTCATCCAATTCAAGCTAATTAATTTTAGAATAGGAAATTAAGCTAATTAGCTTGAATTCTTTATCATGTGGCTCCAAGATTGTACTTGTAGTCAAATCCACCAACTTGCTTGTAATGTGAAAGACATGCAAATTCAATGCTTGTTTGAACTTCTTTGTCCTTGATCTTGTCATTGGTCCCTTATAATGCAATGGATCACTTGGTTTGATGGGCTTGCTTAGTTTGGTTGCATCAAACCCGGCGTAGACAATGACAAGAGACAGACTGTCTATGAGGTCCTGAAAAAATAAATTAAAGAGAATCATACCTTATTGAGTAAATTAAAAATATAAAATGCAATTTAGTTTTAAATACTTATTTAAAACCATTAATTAATTTTAATATCTAAATTGTTTTTTATTTTGATGAAAACTATCTTCATAAAAATACCTTTACAAAATTAGAAATATTTTTAATATAAAATCACCCATACAAAAATCATATAAATTAAAATCTTTCGTGGAAAATATGGTAGAATCCTAAATCTCAATTCTAATAGTCTATAGGCTCTCTTAAATCCAAATGACTGGCATCTCAAGAGATCAAGCTCAATCGAATTACAGTCGCAATCTAATCACTTATTCGATTTTCGATGTCTGAAGATAACGAACTCAACTGAATTACATCTTTATTTTCAGCCCGAGAGAACAAGCTCCACTGAGCTCAATCCACATATTGTCCTAGAGAACAAGCTCAACTAAGCTAAAACCATAACGCTGCCAGAGAGAACAAGTTCAATCGAGCCAGTTGCAGTCCACAGACTACTTGAGAGAACAAGCTCAACTGAGTCTAAACCATAACACTACCTAAAGGAATAAGTTTAACCTAGCCAATCCACATATTTCTCAAACTCAAGATCTTAACCAAAGTGCACGTATTCCTTGTAATACCCACTATGTAGCACATTCTAACATTTCTCCAAATCATATACAAAATAAAATAAAACTAACTAATGCATCCTCCCAAAATTATTCATGGTAATAAAACAAATAAATCATGCATGTGGCAAGATTTATAATCTTAAATAAATCTATATATAATCAACTTTTATTATATTTACCACATAAATTTCTAATTTAAATATTCTCAATAAATATTCTATAAAATTAACTTATAGGTAGAGCATCCTTGTCGACACATCATTGGCTGCCTATACTTTGCACCTTCTACTCCCGAACTTTCTAAATATATAATGGAATGCAAATATAGCCTAAAATACACCAAAATAGACATTGAATAAATAGATCGAAAAATAAGAGAGAAAATTATTTAAAAATGCATAGAATATACTAACGATGAAGATGGGATGCAGGATTAGCATTTAAAAACTCCTAAGATGATAGGGAACAACTTTCCAGAGGTGACTTTCATTGAATAACGACGAGGTAAACTTTTCGGCGTGCACAACTTAGGCTGAATTTTTAGAATTAAACTAAAAATTTCTATGTTGATGTTGCTCAAACAGACATTGCCAGTTTGTAAAGGACATTGATAAATGTGTGTGATTAATATTTCAAGTCAATCGAAACTAGTTTGAATGGTTAACGGTGAAGAGAAAGAATATAGGGACCAAAATGGATATTTGCCAAATTATAGCTCTCTTCTCCATTGGTAGCACGAAACTTTGCCCTTTGTCCTTTCTTAGCAACCCAAAACAATCCGAGTCAACCTGTGTCCACTTAGTCACTTAAATCAACTTAGCAACCTCAAACAACCTTAAGCAACCTCCTTCAACTAATCAACCAACAACCACAAAACAACTCGGCAACTATACACCTTTAACAACCCTTAACAACCTTAAATCCCTAGCAACCAAAAACAACTTAAGACAACCTTCATCCACTAAACAACCAAATCAACACAAAACAACCACCATCAACCTTCATTAACACAACAACCAAAAAACCACCAATCAACCAATAAACAACCATACACCAACATGCACTTAAAATAACCCATATCTGCATCAACTCTTATATACATATCCTTACTCCAAATCAATCCATCTCCACCAACATCCACCTTCTTCTATACAACCCGATTACATTAATTTTCTTGCACCATTTTTTCTTTTAATTTTTTCTCGGCTATTACATATATCAAAAAAATATAAATTTAACTATCACATTATGAATTATTTCAATTTAACCAGTTATATATTTTTTATATTAGTAGTTAAAATATAAAAAAAATATATAAATATGTATTACTATTTTTTTCAAAAATATTTTGTTATTTTTAAAGATACTGTTAAGAATATAAAAAATATATTAAATCAATTATAAGAATATTAGTAGTTAAGTTGTATTAATAAAAAATGTAACAAGCTGAATTACTTTTCTAAAAATGAAAGGAGTAAAAAATTTTCAAAATTTTTATTTTTATATTAGAAGTTAAAAAAAATACATTATTTTTATTTTTATTAATATTAACACATATATTAAATTGATTTTGTAAGTTGTGACTCCTTTTATAGTTTCTTATTATTTTCATTGATTAACAAAAATATTTTTATAAAATGATGGTAAAGGAGATAAGGTTACATTTTTGTTTAGTTTTTATTTGTATTTAAATATTTTTTGTGAGAAAAATAATAAGACTTAAATAATTAATACATTTATTCTGGATAGGATCTTAAAATAATTTTAAAATTTAATTTTGATTCTTAAAATAAAATTAAATATAATTAAAGGAATTAAAAAAAATGATTAAATTAATATATATTAATTTTTTTTACTGATATAATAAAATTTGTTTAAACTTCATAATATACATTTAATCATTTTCCACCTTTCATTTTACTTTTAGGGGCCATTTGTTTTCATCTAGCATTTTTAAGACACAAAATTTCTGTGCAACCAAGCAGAGAACCATATTAAACACACACTACAAAATAAATTGAAGATTTAGCGATAAATTTTCTTAATGTTTAGTGATGAAAAATTCCATCGCTATGGCAGATAGCAATGAATTTGTGATGAAAATTTTTTCCTCGTTAAAATGCTCTTTGCTATTTTTTAGTGACAAAATTCTAATTCTGTTACTAATTTAGCAACATCAGGCAACCTTAAGCAACCTCCTTCAACCAAGCCACCAACAACGACAAAAAAACTAAGCAACTATACACCTTGAAAAACCCTTAACAACCTTAAATCCCTAGTAACCAAAAACAACTCAGGACAACCTTCATCCACTAAATGACCAAATCAACACAAATCAACCACCATCAACCTTCATTAAGCCAACAACAAAACAACTACCAATCAACCAATAAATAACTATACACCAACATCCACCCAAAACAACCTATATTTAAATCAACCCTTATATACATATCCTTACTCCAAATCAACCAATCTCTAGCAATATCCACCTTCCTCTCTACAACCTGATTACATTGATTTTCTTGCACCAATTTTTTTTTCATTTTATTTCTTAGTTATTATAATACTCCCTCTTTAAATAAAATTTGTCCTTAATTTTTGTTTAAATCTTCTCATGAAACTCTAAATAAATAAAGGTACATATTGTGCATATCCACCTTTGTCTCCCAAGTGTAGTCCTCTACTATGTCATTGCTCCACAACACTTTCACCATTTGAATCTCTTTAGAGTGAAGCTAACAACTCTACAATCGCCACACGATATTCCTCATGCGATAAATTCCCATTAAGCTATACTGTCTGAGGCTGAATAATATGAGAAGGATCAGGAATATATTTCCATAACATAGATACATGGAATATTGGGTGAATTCAAGATAATTGAGGTGGAAACACTAATCTATAAGTCATTTCTCTAACTCTAGAGTTAATCTCAAAATGTCCAATGTATCTTAGTCTAACTTGCCCACCTTACCAAATCTCATCACTCCTTTCATTGGAGACACCTTCAAAAACATTATGTCTTTAATAAAAAATGATACATCTTTTCTCTTAGGATCCGCATAACTCTCTTTTCCAGTAGAAGTTATCTTTAACCTTTGCTGGATGATAAGAATCTTCTCTAAAGTAACTTGCACTAATTATGGGCTTGTTATTTATGTCTCTCTAACTTCAAAATATGAAGGTGATATACACTTCCTACCATATAATGTTTCATATGGAGCCATCTCAATACTTGCATGATAACTATTGTTATATGCAAATTCAATCAATGGCAAGTGTAAATCCCATTAACCATAAAGTCTGCCATACACATTCTCAACATATCTTCTAATGTTTGAATAGCTCGTTCTAATTGACCATTCGTTTAACGATGAAATGCCTTGCTGAAATCAAGTCTTGTGCCAAATGCCTTATGCAACTCTTGCTAAAAGACAGAAGTGAATATAGCCCTTCTATGTGACATAATGCTTTCAAGTACATCATTAAGGCAAAAAAATTGATTAACATACAACCTTACTAATTTATTAGTAGTGTACGTCTTCTTAATTGATAATAAGTTAGCTGACTTGGTTAGCGTATCAACTATTACCTAAATAACATCGTAACATCCAGTTGTATGAGGTAATCCAGTCACAAAATTCATAGAAATCATATCCCATTTATACTTTAGAATGCGTAATTATTGTAACAATCATGAGGGTCTCTAATGTTCCAATTTCACTTGTTGACAAGTAAGACACTTAGATACAAATTATGAAATATCTCTTTTCATCCTATTCCACTAATAAGTATCCTTTAAAACATGATACATTTTGGTAGAATTTGGATGAACACTGTAAGCAGAAAAATAAGCTTCTTCAATAATCTCTTTTCTCAACTCATCCACATATGGCACACCAATCTAATGTCCAAATGTAGTACACCCTCACTATTAATAACAAAGTCTTTAGATTGACCTTATTGTACCTCTAACATTATCCTTTGCATTTATGGGTCCCTTCTTTGTGCTGCCTTGACTCTATCCAAGTACACTAATCATTCTCTGAATTAGGCCATTAGACTTGAATTGGTTACCTTTCATTGTTACCCCTAATCAATCAATTCATGCAATTCTTTAATAATTGGCCTTCTCTCCATGCTAATATAAGCCAAGATGCCTACTGACTTCTTGCTTAATGCATCAGCTACCATATTAGCTTTACCTTAATGATATAAAATTGAGTAATCAAAGTCTTTCAGGAGTTCCATCCACCTCTTCTACCTTAAATTCAAACCTCTCTACTGGAAAATATACTCCAAGCTCTTATGGTCGGTGTATATTTCATAACTTAAACCATACAAGTAATACCTCTAATCTTCAGTGCAAACACCACTCATTGTTGTCCTTTCCAAATCATGAGTATGATAGTTCTACTTATATTTCTTTAACTAACATGAAGCATGTGAGAAGCTTGGGGCCACATACACTTTAGACTTATTTAGTACATTTTTTTTAAGCATATGAGATTGTCTAAAGGGTTTTACAACTTTATTAGTAGACTAGGATTTGCTTTTTTTAGTGAAGTTCTTGATATGGACAAAAGTTAAAGGAATAAGTACTTAGTAGCTAGGTTGAGGGACAATGAGCCTTTGCAAGAATGGGGTTTTGATTTAAGATGGAAAGATGCCCCTGAGGAAAACAGAGGGTTACTTGAATTGAATGATGAGGAGAAAGCCAATTATGAATAAATTATAAAGTAAGGAAAAATGCATAGGATTTGGAAAATAATTAGTCGGTTACCCCTACAATAAACTGGTGGGTATTTATACAGTGTGGCTTAATTGAAAATGTGTTAGCTTTTGTTGAATATGAGACTAATTCATTAGGTTTTGTGTTTTTGTTTTCTAGGAAAGCAAGGGCCAAATAAGGAAATCACCCATATGGCCAAATTACAGGAGCAAGGACAGTTTAAGCCAGCCAAAGGTATGCCATCTCAAAACCCTTATATGGTAAAAACCAAAGCACAAACTGCCGCCCTACAGATAAGTAAGTCTACCCCTACCAGCCCAACTGCTAAAAAGTGCAAAGGCACTCCCTATGAAGGCAAGGGCAAGAAGAAGCAAGTCACTGAGAGCACTAAGATTTTATCGGGCTTTAAAACTGAGGAGGAGCCACTAGCACACAGAGGGAAAAAGACCATTATGGAGTATGCCATACAAGTTCTAAAGAAGTTGATGGTAGAGACTAGTGTCATCAAAAGGTGAAAAAAAACCCATTGTGGATCTTTCCTAGGCCCCATGGTTGATATCTTCCCATAGACTCTTATCCAGTAAGTGGTCATTGGGTTGGTCAACGAATATCTCAGAATAGGGTTCTTAATGTGAGAGCCTATTGTAGATTTCATGTTAATGCTCCTATGCTCAACTTTTAATGATTACTGCCAGTTCCTTAACTATTCTTCAAAGGATTTGAGATCTTAATCTATTGAGGCTGCTTAGAGGGTAAGTAGCAGGTTGTCTCTCTATTTATTATGTTTTGCCATTATGGTGTTAACCATTATGATAATAATAATATGTACAACTTTATGGTCTACTATATGAATAAAACCTTCGCTCTAAGGTGCTTGGGGAAGAAAATGCCAAAGAATTTTCCTACGTGAAGAAAAAGGTAGATGAGCTTAACGCCACTGTTCGCTAGAAGGACATCCAACTGAAAATGGTTGAAGGCACATGTAAAAGCTTGAAAGCTAACAAAAGTACCTATTGGACCAGGAGCTATCCTTGAAGAAAGAGGTTTCTTAGCTAAAGAAAGATTTTGAGGCAAAAGAGCATGAGAAGAATGATGCTGTTTGAGGTACTGTAAAGGATTATAAGGCTTTCGAGGAATGCAGATATATGATCTTGGTAGAAGCATTAGGTTATTACTAAGAGGATTGGAAAGACCTTTAGGAGCAAATCTCTTCTTATCATCCTACCATTGACTGTTAAGCTTTCAAGTTAATGGGCATAATAACCTAAGATGGGGGAGATGATGTTGCTAAGGATACTTAGGGTGGTTTTTCAAATAGCGGAGTGGAGGCCATTTAACAGAAAACCACCTAGGAGAATCCCATTATGACAATGGAGGACTAGGAAATTAAAGATGCCCCTACTGGCTAAGAGAGAGAGACCCAAGAGGCTTAGGATGTAGCCACTACTAAAGACTATCCATCTTTTATATTCCTTTTATATTGTTCTTTTGAGTTTAGCCGAGTGTGGGTGTTATAAGAATGATTTTTGTTATTATTTCTTATTAGGACAATACGATGTTTATTGCCATATGGCTGTGTTTGCAAATACTTATTCCTTTCTTTCCGTATTTGCATGTTTGAATTTCAATGGTGGTTATTAACATGTTCCTGTACAAGTTTTTCTTATGGTAGAATTTTTGAATTTTGGGTTTCAATTTTTAGAAACTATATGGTGAATATCTTCTTAGTGTTTTTGTCCAATGTTTTCTCATAAGGGTGTTCCTTTGAGGAAAAAGTGGTCTTTATGTCTCTGATAATGTTTTCACTAGAGGTTTCTTTAGGGCCAGAGTACCTATTTAAAACCAGTGTGGTTTTAGCCCTTCAAAAAGATCTAAGTTGATTTATAGCACCACCTTATTCCTTGCTAGATCATATGCTTAAACCCTTTGTGTTAGCATTCCAATTTCCAGGGGATTATAACCTCTGTGCCATATGCTAGCATGAATGAAGACTCCCTAATGGCCTTCCTAAGCATTGTTTTATAAGCTCATAACACACTATGTAACTTCTAAGCCCTGTCAACTTTTGCTCCTTCTATCATTTTCTTTAGTGCATTTAGGACTGTTCTGTTTGTGACTTTGGCTTAACTCTGAGCTAAAGTGATGCTCAATTTATAGTCCTTCAATAAATTCTTTAACTTTTTGACAATCAAATTACTTACCATTATCTGATATAAGAATCTTCAGTACCCTAAATCTACACACAATATTCCTCTATAAAAAATTGATAGTCTTTTGTATCATAATGGTAGCTACAACTTCTACCTCCACCCATTTCATAAAATAGTGCATAGCCAGAATGACAAAATATTTTTGTCTAGGAGTTGTTAGGATAGAACTCAATATGTCTACCCCCCATTGAGCAAAAGGCCATAGGGCTAAGAACATGGATATTATTGGCAAACTTCTAACAAGTATCACATCTTTTAACTAACTCAATTGCATCTTTGGAAAGAGTAGACCAGAAGTATCCTTGCCTTATGATTTTATAAGTCAAATACTGTCCTTCTATATGGGTTCCACACACCCCTTCCCTTCATGCATTTCCTTTAAGACGTATTCAGCCTCTTATGGAGCAAGGCACTTGAGGAGAGGCATATGATACCCCCTCTTGTATAACTACGCTTCAAACAAAGTAAACCTTAAGTTCTTTAGAGAGAGCTTATTTGTTACATTACAGTCCAAGGGGATTTCTTTGGTCTCGACTGAATGATAGGATCCATCCAACTTTCTTCCCCTTTGATTGAAAAAATCTGAATTAGTTCCTATATGCTTAGAAACGTAAGGATGTCCATGTGGACATCCCTGACGTAAATAATCCACACTGGTAGTTGCCAGTCTACTTAGAAAATCTACTTTAGAGTTCCTTTTGCATGGGAGTTGTATTATAGACACTAGTATTTTCTTCTTCTCAAATTGACTCAAGAGAGTTTTCACTAGTTACAAATATTGAGTCATCTTTTCCTCTTTGGCTTCATACACTCCACTAACTTGGTTCACAATCAATTAAGAGTCACTGTGTATCTTCAAATTAGAAAGCCCAGTGGCATTAGCCAGTTTGAGTCTTGCCACTATAGCCTCACATTCAACAATATTATTTAAGGAGGGAAAATTCAGGCGAAGTGACTGTTTTAATCAAATCCCTGTGGCCCTTTCAATAACACTTCGACCTTACTTCCTTCATTGCAAAATTACCCATTAATATAAAGATTCTAATGGTAAATTTCCCTAGTGGAAGAACTGGGAAGGAGATTAAATTTTTGCTTCAGCTTCTCAGTTTCCTTTTATTCCAGAGTGTCAATGAAGTTGCATTTTACAATAAAATCTGCTAAAGCTTATGCTTTGATAGCTTTTCGATGCTCATACTTCGAACCATACCCCCTAATTTCTACAGGCCATATGGTCATCTACCCTATTGTGGTTGGCTTGTGTAAAGCTTAAACACAATGGGGCATCTATCCTCAAAATCCCTTGATGTCCCAGTGAATATATGCCAAACTTTTAATCGGAGTGTACTTGACCTCAACCTTATTAAGAACCTAGCTAATATAGTATATTGGATTTTGATGCATTCCCTCTTCTCTAAAAAGAATAACATTGATAGCATGATCTGAAGCACCAAAATAAATAAACATATCTTCCTTTAGGACCAGCCTACTCAATACGTATAGGGATTAATGGTATTCTTTTAATTGAGTAAAGGCTTGCTCGCACTCATCCATCCATTCAAATGAAGGGATCTTTCTGAGCTTTTTGAAGAATAGGAGACATCTTTCAACAGACTTAGAAATGAATTGATGTAGAGCCACCACTCTACTAGTCCGGCATTGTACATCCGTGAACACCTGAGTGAGGGCATTTATAATATGGCTTTTATCTTTTTAGGATTTGGCTCAATGCCTCTCTAACTCACCATATAGCTTAAAAATATTCATCCCCTTATGAAGAAAGTGCATTTTTTAAGATTTAACTTTATACCATAGTGATTAAGTACATAGAAGATTTCCTGTAAGTCAATTAAATGATGATCAAAGGTTTTACTCTTCACCATCCATATAAGCTTCCAAGTTTCTCCCTAATTATCCTTGAAAATTTTATTGACAAGACATTGGTAAGTGGCTCTAACATTTTTTAACCTAAAGGGCATAGCTTTGTAACAGTAAATCCCCTTCTCTATAATAAAAGAAGTATTTTCTTAATCATCAAGATCTATGGGGATTGATGGTACCCTGCACATGTATCTAAAGAATTTAGGAACTCATAATCCCTAGTGGTATTAACCAGTTTTTCAATTGATGGTAAGGGAAAACAATCCTTAGGACATGCCTTATTAAACTCTGTAAAGTCCACATATAACCTTAATTTCCAATTAGCTTTCTTGACTAGAATAAAATTTTTAAGCTATTAAGGATAATCAACTTCCCTAATAACGCCAGTTTCTATCAACTTCTTAACTTCTTGGTCAATTGCCTATTGCTTGACAAGTGGAAAGAACTACTTTTTTGATGCATAAGTTTGAAATTTGGATCAACATTAAGCTTGTAAGTCATCACACTTGGATGAATTCCTGATATCTCAAAAGGCACATAGGCAAAATCCATTTTGTGTTTTTGTAAAAACTTTCTCACCTGAGCTTTCTTGTTATAGGCAAGATCAACATTGATATAAGTACATTAGTCGGGGTAGTTTATTAAGAAAGGGACAACCTCTAATTAACCTATAAGTTTACTCCTTTGCCCAGAGCTAATATCTCCCACGTCTAGCTCTTTTGCCATCAAAACTTCTTCCTTACCTTCATCATTTAATAACATTGAATAATAATTCTCAGCTTTAATTTGCCTTTCTTTCATAGTGATGGGCCCTTATTAAAGGGCATTTTCAAATAGGGTATATGATGCATAAAATGGCATAAAACTTATACAATAAAGGGTGACCCATAATGACATTATAAGCTATTGATATCCTGGCCACCATAAACTCTGCCATCATGGTTCTTCCTTTATAGATTTTTCCCCTTATGTCCTTTTCCCCAATAGAGATCAATAAGATAATCTTCCCCTTAATAGGAACTAGGAAATTATGTATTCCTTTCAAGTAAGACTTTGCTGGGGTCAAGCATTTAAAATTCAAACCCATCCTCTGGAACACATGAAAAGGAAGGAGATTGCTGAACATAGAGGGAATGCTCCTAACTCTTTCCTTATCCTCTTAGGAGGAATAGAATAATCAAATTCTTCCTTTTGCTTAGGAGCCAATCAGCTTGACTAGTAGGCATTGTCTTACCTAATATACTTCTTTGCTCTTTCTATAAGTGTCATTAAGTTGACAGGTGGATTCTTAAAGAGGGAGCTAAAAAATAGAGGACTATTTATGCCTTTTACCACAACCTCTATAGCCTTAGAATGCTCTAAGTTGGGGATCTTAATAGCTTCCATATTGAGCTAAGCTATATAGTCTCTAAGAATCTCCTTAGGCTTTTAAATTATAGCCTCTAAATAAGAGGCTTCTCTCTGTGCCGATATATTGAAGATAAGCCTACTGACAAATGGCCTACTGAGATCAACAAAAGAGTTAATGAAACTAGAGGGCAAATTATTAAAGCAAGATTATGCAACATCAATAACTGTAGTAGGAAACATTCTGCACAAAATAGTGTTAGATTGAGTATAGAATTCAACCACTATTTTAAACTTCATCACATGATCTTTGGGATTAGTGGTACCATCATACATTGGCTAAGTAGGCAACTTGAATTCATTTGAGATAAGCTCTTTTTGGATATTTTTAAAGAAAGGAGATAGTGGGTTCATGAGCTAGCTAGTTAGTCTACTCCTCTCACCCTTTTTTGCCCTCAAATCTAGGAATTCTTTCAAATCTTCCTCCAACCCATTCAACATGGTAATAAAGTGTATAGTGGATTTTTCCTTATACTTTTATACTTAAAGGAGTAACGTAGATCTTGTGAAGTATCCACTCTGGTTTTACCCTTCATGGAAATATTATCCTAGTCCTGAAATCTACTCTCTATAGCATCTTTCAATATTTCTATCTCTGTCCTCTGGCTTTCCCTTTTAGATCGAGGTCTTGTGGTAGTTTTGGAGAGACCATCCTACCTATCTCTCTTGAGTCTCTTGTTTAATTCATTTATAACCATTTAGAGTCATTCATGTCCAAGCTATGATCTAGACCCATAAACAGTATAGGGATCAATTTCATTAGTTGGTTCTTCATCTCTTAAACATAACTTTCTTCTAACAATATTAGGCATTCGTACATACAACTCATTCATAACACCCTTTGCTTTATTTGGTATCATCTGCATTTTTGTTAACCAATCCACCTTTTGCATCAGGTCAGTCAACATTTTAATAGGGACTTCTATAGTGGACTAATGTTTAAGATTTACTCCCAGGGCATCTTCATTTTCTATTGATGTCCCTTCATTACGTACCCTCCTAAAAGATGAGTTTGAACCTATCATTAAGAAGAACACAATATATAAAATAGAATAAAAAACAAAGTTATATTCCTACAAACAATAAACATTACATAATTCCCATCACACCTCTAGACACATCACCCACACATACTCTAAAAATTCAAAACATTCTTCTTCTAACAAACTTGTCTTATTCAAGCTCAACCAACTTCTTCACTCCACATCATCATTAGGAGCTAAAAAGGATGAATAAATAGTGAACTAAGGGCTTTAGAAACCCAAGGCCTCACCAATATTCAATTCAGTATAGTAATGTCCAGTGTGATGGACTGGACTAGTAAAGTACAATGTTAGAGACAATGTAGTATGTGGTTGTGTTAAAAAGAAGAATGTTATTTCTAAAGTTGCTAGTTTTGGTTTCAAAAAAGAAGAAGAATAAGTAAAAGAGAAAGAGAAAAAAGAGAGGAAAAAAAAGAAGAAATAGTCCATACTTCATGTGAAGTTCCCCCTCCTTTTATACTTTAAGGGGGATGTAAGAAGTTGTCAAGAAGTAGTTAAAAGACTTGATTTTGTCAGATTAAGAGGTACTTTTCAACAGTAAAAATTATGGGGAGCTGGTACTTTGTCAGCTGCAAGAGAGTAAAAATCCAAGGGTAGCTTTTTTAGGTGCATTAAATGTAAGCAGCTACATTTAATGCATGTCACAAATAGAGATGTAGTTGGGAAATAACTAGTATTGTCTTTGGGTGGATCCTTAATGAAAAGCCAAAGTGGCAAGTTATAGGATTAAATTCATATCTGGGTGAGGTGGCATGCTTGGTCAACTCAGAGTCAAACTGGACACATGTCCACATTTGATAGGGTGATATTTTTATGCACAATTAGATCCCATTATGGATTTGGAAATGAATCGAACTCCACCATAATGATATAGTTGTGGAAGGTCATGGTGTTAAACAAACCTAATAATCCGCCAACAGAGTTTAATGGGATTTAAAATCCCACAGGTGGAAAGAAGAACACAAGCCCATGGCCATATCGAGCACTATTTTTGGTGTCTATAATGAAAGCAAAGTGGGATATGAAATTAGAAAGCTTCCTTGTACTAAAGTCCTAAAGTGAAACCCTGTCCTAGTAAGTGATCTAACCAACACGACATGTGTAATCATATTTGTAAAACCAACAACAGACGATGCATCTCTATGATAAACTATGTTGGTTATGCTAGAACCAAAGCTAGGTATGTTGAAATAAATAGAATTAACTATTGGGAAAACTAGTAAAAGAAGGAAAAAGGCATATGCATAGTGAGGAAGTAATAACGCAAGATAGCCATAGATAGAGGATACATAGAGAGCATGCATAAGAGCTAATGTATTTATATAAAACCTCGTGTTTGACTTGTACTTCTCCTTAATGCAAACGTTCCAACTCCCAACGTTAAAATAGGCCTGATTACTTAAAAAATCCTGAACTTTACGAGTTTTAACAATTTTAGTATGTTCATTCAATTTTTATTTTAAAAAAATCTTGAACTTTACATATTTTAACAAATTTAATACATTCTTTTAAAATTTATAAAAAAAAAACACAAACTTTATAGCTTTTAACAATTTTAATATTTTTTTTTAAATGTATCAACAAAAAAATTTATTTCAATATTTAACTATATTTGTTTAATCAATATATTAGTATCTGATAAAATATTATGTTGATACATCACCAAACACTTTTTAGTTTAAAAGAAAGAATTTAGAGATTTAGCAAAAATTTTCACCTTAAATTATACTATTTTACAATAAAAAAATATAATATTTTAATTTTTCATAAGTTTGCAGTTGTTTGCATGACACTAAATATTTTTTTCACTTTAAGATTGTAAACCTTATACCTTTAAATAATTTTAACATGTTTTTAATTAAAAAATTCATTTTAATTTCATATAAGTAATTCTAAATTTATAACAAATTAGAATATTTTTTTTTATTATAAAATGGTATATTTAAGAAGAAAAATTTTACTAACTCATTAACATTAGAAACTATAATATTTTATAATATGTTAAGAAATTGATTGAACAAATGTAATTTAATATCGGTCTAATTATCTAAAAAATCATGAAATTTACGAGTTTTAACAATTTTTTTGACAAAATTTTCAAAATAATATATTAAAATTATTAAAAATTGTTAAGTTTATGATTTTTTTTATGTAAATATTAAAAGAACATATTAAAATTTTTAAAAGATGTAAAATTCAAGATTTTTAAAATAAAAGTTAAAATAACATGTTAAAATTGTTAAAATTCATTTTTGAAGTAATTAGGCCCATTAAAATAACATAGGAACAACTTCCATGAAAGGGAGAAATTTTATTATAGTGTAATATCTCCCATGAAATGTGTTAGACTAATACAACCCATTGGACAATTTTTTTTCGATGGACAATTTTTTATTCAATTTTTTAAAAATTGTTAGACAATTTTTTTATGCAACCCATGTGCACATAAAATTCCTACAAAGCTAAACTTCATGCAACTACATTGAACTGTGTTTGCCAATGCTTCGAATGTGACTATGTGATGTTGATTTTGCCAACCACATTTGAATTTGTAGCTCGTAATAGTCTCAACTTTGTCGACTTTATCTATAGTACAATCTAAAACCTTCATATATTCATCTTGAAACATCTTATATACACTATTGGAGTGTACACCGTTGAAGCATGTCTCAACATCTCTACATTAGCTTGCAAAACAGGAACCCTTTCTCTCATTAAATACTCTGTCTTTAACTCCTCATAATGTTTATCTAATAATAGCCTGCTATTAGTGTTGAAGAAATACATAAAATTATGCTTTGGTTTTAAGTATTTCTTTAAAACATTATTCATTGACTCACTGCGTTGGGTGCCTTTCATATCAGCTGTAAACATATATCGTCCATATACTATAGCCCATGTCTCCCTCTCTTCAAATATTCCATGCAACCATTTATTATCTATAAGCATGTACTTCTCAAGCATATTATTCCAAGTTATAAACATTCATCTTCCTCTTCATAATCATATACACATAAGCTGAAATCTATGGCAAATTGTTTTGATGAATGAAAGATATGACTTAAATTTTTAGCAACATTTTGATAGATATGCCATACACATAACCGATGTTGAGTTTAAGGAAATACCTCTTGAATTGCTTTAGCCATAGTTGGACATTGATATGTCAACATTGTCATTGGTTGCTTTCCAGACATTGTACTAAGAAAAGTCTCAAACAACCATTTGAATGATGATGTGGCTGCCCTGAAAATGTTCCTTTGCTTATGGTGATTAACACTAATAAAGGGAGCAACAGGACTAACATATTCATTTGTTCTGTAAGTTGTGTCAAAACACAACATTTCCCAAGTGATGGTAATCAATAATTTATCTCCCATCTGCCCAGAACACATTTAAAATAGAATCTTCATCATCAAGCTGTATTAAATAAATATAAGATGGATCCTCTAATTGCATTCTATGAAAATACTCTATCATAGCACGTCCATCTCCTTAAAAGATACATGGTTTCTAAAATCACTATCTAAAGACCCATTAAATTCACGACCTCCACTCTGTGTAGTTATTAAATCAATAGTAGACTTAACAGACAATCCAGCCTTTTAGCATTATTAGCAATGACTTTAATAGCAAGAGTAATTTGTCTCCGTGACCTTAACATGTGTTTCATTGGTGTGGGAGTAAGTTCATGAGTGTGCTAAGCCTTAAACGAAACAACTTCAAACATGCCATCAGTTTTATTAAGTAGACACGTCATTTGTACCAGACAATTTATTCTAGTAATTGGATGCTGAAATTTTACTTGTTCATATTCTTTGTCAACCCTTTTTTGCCCTTGTCTTGAACAATAAAATGTTCTTCTTCTCACTTGTCCATCTGGTTTTTGTTTCACATATTGTTTTCTAACACTGAATCCAACTTTATGAGCATAGTTTTTGTAAAAGATATAAGCACCCACTTCACTATCAAATTTCATCCCAAGTGTTGGTATCTCATTATCCATCACCTAGAGTTCTACAATATATATTGGTGTTAAATTGTAGATAACTTAATACATATACTTAATTAAACTTTATATATATATATATATATATATATATATATATATATATATATATATATATATATATATATAAGAGCAAAAGTTGTTAGATAATCATATGAATAAATATAATTAACAAATTTTTAATAATAAAAATATTTTCAGTACCTGATTGATTGATAAAGTTACTTAATACCAGCAACCTTCTTATAGTATGGCAGAAGCCTTTTTTTTTTTTTTTTTTTTTAAGACTATGAGAACAACTTTTTTTTTATTGTTTTGTTTGTTTGGAAAATTAGAGAATATAATATCCTGTTATATTTACAACTTTGTTTATTTGTTTAATTTACAAGGTTTTTTTTTTTTTCTATATAAAAGATTTTAAAAAAGTTAAATTATTTTATTTTATTTTATTAATTAGTTATAACTTAAAAAGTTAATATATCGTTAGAGATGAAAAATTTAGATTGTCCTTTTTCTGTTATGAGTTGACTTGAATAATTTTTGTAGTGCTTCAAAATGATTAAAAAATATAAGCACAAATTATGCTGCCTCCCTGCTCATGAAGGTAGTATGATCTTTAAAAAAAATAAAATTATTATTTAGCGGTTGGCTGCCTCAGAGTCGCTATGTGTAACATTACTAAATAAATGCACAATTACACACCAAGTGTTGGGCCAAGAAACAAGAAAGAAAGAACTACGAAAATGGCATTGAACTCGCACATTTCCGTTAACAACGAAATAAGCCAACGCTTTGCTCAAAACTGATATTTACACCTGTTGAATCTTAACAATGTGCATGTTATTCGCTTTTCCTTAAACAAGAAGCACCGATCAGAAAATTTTGAATTTTTGAAATTATATTAAATTTCATAGATTTCAAAAAAATAAAATTTTTAATATTGTACTAAATTAAAAAAATTTATATCAGTATTCTTTATTTTTCAGAATGGTTACATACGGAAATTTAATCTTTACATAATGAATGAGCATAAATTTAAACAAATAATGTTAATTTTTTTATCATCATATTTTAAATTTAAATTGAACTATGACAGGTATTCTATATTTTTATTTAATAATAATAATAATAATAATAATACTTTGCTAATAATTTATATATTATATTTTAAACCCAGACATATTTATTTGCATCACATATATATCATTATATTTATGCTATTTAATATATATTGGTTGATAATATAATAAAAAGTATAGTTAAGTTCATTAATATTTTATTAATATTTTTATATTATTTATTGAATCAACATCTAAATATTACATCCGGTTTTTCAGTTTGGTAAAATTTTGATATTTTAGTATGATTTTTTATTCTATTTTTTGTAAAGATTTAATATTGTACCTAGTTATTCGGTTCAAAATTAAATTCTTTAGTTCAGTGCAATTTTAATATCTTTCAATTTAAAAGTTTAGTTGAATTTAATATTTTCATTGTCCTTTACTTAACCCTATATATAACAAAACAAAAAAAACATATCTACAATGTTAATACGCGACTAACTGAACTAGTTCAACAAACTAAACATATGATTTGTTGGTAGCTTAAATTAAAATTTTGTTATATTAATTTTGCTATGCGGGAGAGAAAAAAAATTGAAAAGCAGTTAAGACGTGAAGTTTGTCACTGAAAAAAAAATTTGGGGTAGGGCTTGATACAAATTCATGTTATATACAAGCTATAAATGTGAACCATCATATTCAAATAATTTTATTTTACTTTGATAGAAATGACATTAAATGTGTGTTTGATATAAATGAATGTCCCAAAATAAATTTGGTTTAAATAAAAAAAATTTATAAAATTTATTTATAATTTCAATTTTTTTAATACTAAATCAAATTTTATAAAAGTTATTAGAATTTATAAATGAATTCATTTCATAAAATATCCATTTGAAATGAGAATTCTTTTATAATTTAAATTCATTTGAAAATGAAATTAATTCTTTACTCTATATTTGATATCAATGGATTTCATAAAATTTGAAAGTGAATTCCATAAAATTTTATGAAATTTATTTGTAAATCCAAATGAGTGAATTTGGTTTAATTGAAAATTTTGTAAAATTCCTTTCTAATTCTAATTTCTTAATTTTATGGAATTACTTAACACTAAATTCATTTTTATTGATGAAATGTGTTTGATTCAAATGAAAAATTCATTTAGAAATGAAATGAATTCCTCGATAAAATTGAACCGAACAAGGGTTAAGAAATTTCTTGTAAATTGAGTGTGTTAAATTAAATGAAAATTTTGTGAAATTTATTTTCAATTTCAAATTTTTATTTTCGTGAAATTACTTATTACTAAACTAATTCTAAAAAACTTATTAGGATTTTAAAATTCATTTAAATCAACTACACTTTATTTATAAGAATTCATTTGTAAATAAAATGATTTTTTTAGTGAAATTGAAACAAATAAGAGGTTTGTAGAATTGAACCAAATAGATGTGATTCTTTGAACTATCTATAGAGATGGAAGACACGGATAGAAAGAGGCTTGCTCTTTCAGTGGCCTACTTCAAGGCTGGAGTTGTAACGGAGTGTTCACTAGGGCTAGCAGATGGCGATAGCACATGAAACATAGGAACAGGCATCTTAGCATGTAAATTTGGAATTGCAAATTGGATATTTCTCATGAAATCATAGTGTTTACATATTAAATAGGGATAATTACTGTATTTTCCTTTATTTTAGTCTATTACACTATTTTATTATAACATTTAAAAAATTATTTATTTATTCCTGATATTTATAAAATTATGTATTATTATCCCTAAAAAAGAACTAATAAGTGTTAATTGTTACAAATATTAAGAATGAATAAATATTTTTTCAAATGTTAAGGATGAAATAATATAATACATCAAAATATAAGAGAGATACACAGTAATTATTCCTATTAAATATTACCATTATAGCAGGTGAAGTAGGGTTGAACATTTGGTTTAGTTGGATTTTCAGTTTATTGGACTTTAAAAAAATTAAAATCATAGACTCACGAACCAAAATAGATGTTCTTTCACCAAAGTACATGGATTTTTTTTTTTTTTATAGAATTTTCCATTTTTTGTTTTCATTGCTTACTTCTTTCTTTTTGTACTACTAATACTCTTAAGCTTGTATGTGATTCAGCCAACGATTAGAAAATTCAGTTTACTCAATATAAATTTTACATGGTATCAAAGCTTGCTTGAATCCTCGAGCTTTGAATAATTTTGTTTGTTTATTTATTTATTTTTCTTTTGGTTAGGGCAATATGTCCACAGAAAAATCCACCACATCAAACAAGGACAATCCCAAGCAGAAATAAAAAGTCATGAATAAATTGGTATTTAAGCACAAGGTAGAATTCATTCATTGTAGAAGCCACTGGTTGGAGATTCAAACGGAGAAGATTGCGTCACTTGCAGCATTCCAGAGAATGAACGGCTAAAGCAAGAGAGTTATTAATTAATCCAAAATATTTCATAAATTAGTAATTTAATTCAGTTTGTATCAAATTTAAAAATGTAAGGCACATAATTTTAAAAATTAAATTTTTATATTTTTGTAAATTAATAATTTTATAATTTTTTTTTTCAAATTAGTGAATATAAGATTTAGATTTAACTAACCTGAAAAATTTTTAAATTAGAAATTTTAAAAATAATATTTGTTATATATATGAGCACTATTTGATCATAATTGAAATGTTATATAGAAGCAACTTAATTTTTTAGTTTTTTTAATCGAAAATATAATTATTTTAATTTAAATTTATGTAAAAAATTGAAAATTAAATATATTTTTCTATATTTTAATTTATAATTTTTTAAATTGAATATTAATTTCTAGAAAAATAAAAGTTTAAATTTAATTTTAGTTTCTTACGTATTTTAAAATAATTAGTCAATACATATAAGTTTTGATGTGAACTAGTTAAAAAACTTATTTTAGACTAAATTAAACTTTTCTAAAAAGCTAATGTGGGCTAAGTGGCCAAATTTATAAAGTTGGTTAGATAATTGACCAAAAAGTTGATTTCTGAACTCATTGACCATTGTATCCAATTTTATGAAGTGAATTATTACTTTAGCCGTTAAAACTACCATACTTTTTTTTTTTCCCAGCAATGATCCTTGTTTTAATTAGGTCATATTTATGCTGGTTTACATTAAAATATTCTACTTTTTTCATTAATTATATGTCTACTCATTCTATTTTCAACTATATCATTTTTTTTCTTTTTCAATTTTACCCCTTTTTTCTTTTGTTTTAAAATATTTTAATTTGAATTGATTATCTTTTTATTGTGTTACTTTTAATTTTTATTTTCTCCTTATTTTTTCTATTCTCCCCTTATTTTTTCTTTCTGCTTTTTATTTTTTTTCTATTTCTTATTTTTATTTCTTTCCCTTTATTTTTCACTCTTTTTTTAATTTTATATTTTTATTTAAATTTATTTTTTTCTCATTTTTTTTATTTCCTGTTATCCTTATTTTTTTTATTTTCTTTCTTTTTTATTTATTTTTAATTTTCTTTATTTTTTCTTAGTTTCTGTTATCCTTAGTTTTTTTTAATTTTCTATTCTTTGTTTTTAATTTTTAGTTTTGGTTTTGGACATATATATATATATATATATATATATATATATATATATATATATATATATATTATCCTATTCATTTTATACATGGAAAATAAATTAAAATATACAAATAATAAAATAAATAAATGAAAAATCTTTTCAATTTTCATACATTTGAAAACAAAAGGACACTTAGATTCAAATTAATCGATATGTATATATTAATTATTTTTATTTTAATTAATTGAATACAATTATATTTGAAATTTATTACTCAAAGTCAATTTTTTTTATAATTTTTCTAACAATAAATATTTACTCAAATTATCATATTCAGATACAGTTTTGAGTTTTATATATGAATAATATTCAGAAAATATACTTTTAAGAAAATATTTGAATAATAATAAGATAATATACTATTTTAATATTTGATATGATTATGAAGTTTCATATATATATAATATTCAGATTGTATACCATGTTTTATGAGTTTGAAATATTGTTTTTAATTTTCATATACTATTTTAAATTTTAAATATTATTTTGAGTTTCGGATAGAAATAATGTTCCAAAAATATACTCTTTTGATGGTATCATATACAAAAATATTCAGAAAATATATTTTTTTTTTTAAAAAAATTAATATAAAAGAGTTTGTTGGTTTATGTAACAATTGTAGGATTCAGTTATGTAGTTTCGCTGTTCTGTTCTATTCTTTCTTAGGATGATAAAATATTTAGCAATTCTTTCTCAGGATGATATAAAAGATTTCTTGATATCAAAGGGAGTTGAATGGGAAGAAAGTGATGGTCTAATGGAAGTGGCTTCAAAGTGTGATATATAAATCATTTTCATAAAAATAAAATTTAATTATAATTAATGACTGAATTATAATAAAAATAAATAAATAAATAGCACTTTCAGCTTTTATTGTTAATTGTCAAATAGGGGATTTCACAATGAATTTCAAATTTAATGAGTGTTGGTCTGTTATAGGTAGAGGTGCGTCCTACAACATAGGTTGTAAAAGACACAAGAACAATAACAATAAATACCGATAGCAAGTGCTATCAATGCAAGGATTTAGTACAAAGCAATAGAGAGTTTACAAGGTTACAACCAAAATGTTATTTTTATAAAAAAAATGCTAAATTAGATGCATTACGTTAGTTCCGATGTAAAATCAAAATGCACTTATCATTTCATTTCCTAACACTTCAACCCAAAAAATTTTAGAAAATAGAAAACCTTAAAGCAGATGCCCAAAGCTAATCTATGTCACGACCATATATTAAAGTGGCAAAGATTAAAACTACCTTATTTGCTTCTCCTTTTATCTTCCCATTCAACACAAAACCAACATATCAGATTATGGGCGTATGAATCATACTTTGAACACAATCCATATAGAGAAATACATGGGTCACACTATCCCTTTCAACATCCTATCAGCTTCCAACAAGTCGTTGCACACCAAACAAGATGAAAAAAGTGCTATTAGCAAAGGATTCTTTTTCAGGCAACACAAAAATTTTTCCTTGTTAGCTCTCCCATCATCATTGTATCCAAATAATTTGGAGAGCTCATGCATCTGCAAGTAATCAATTTGATTCAATTGCATACGTCGAAAAAATTTTACTATACTTATTCAAGTGCTATGGGATTTAGTGTGCAAAAGGATTATATAAGACATTATAAAATGGCACAATCTCAATGAGAATATAGGTTTGTTCTAAGGCATTATGAGTTCTTTTCATTCTTGATTTATGAGAAATCAAGAGAAGGTGCTAACACATAAACATTCATTTTTAATTAAGAATTGTTCGTGTGGACACTTATAGATAACGAATTCTTTTAGAGATGTCTCAATCTAAACTACCAAATTAAAAGCTCGAGGTAGGGTGTCACCAGAGTGAACCTCCTCTCTCCCCTTCCATAAATCTTGTCTCTTCTATATTTGTAGTAAAATTTTGAAAACCTTAGATTTAATCAATTAATCGAATTATTTAGATTTAGGTTTGAGTTTGTGATTAAAATTTAATTTTTTCGCTACGTATGGAATCATGAAACCCAATAATTAAATCCAATATTTGATCTCCTCATGGGTTGAACTTTAACCCATGAACTATAGGCCATGATTCTAGAGACTCTTTGAAAGAATACTTCCTTTATTTTGTAAATTTTGCAATTCTTGTGGTTAAATTTTGGAACCATTGAACTTAGTTATACGCATCTCTCTTCCTTCATTCCATAGAAATTAAATCCAATATTTGATCTACTCATGGGTTGAACTTTAAGCCATGAACTTAGGCCATGATTCTAGAGACTCTTTGAAAGAATACTTCCTTTATTTCTTAAATTTTGTAATTCTTGTTGTTAAATCTTGAAATTTTAGGACCATCGAGCTTAGTTCTATGCACCTCTTTAAGACAACTTCATGGCTGATATTATGAGTGCAAGTGCCAGTTTATTGATGGAGAGGATTTAACAAGGGTATGAACTAAAGGAAAATAGTGAGAAGTTTGTGATTTTCCTGATGATGAAGAGCCCATGGTAAAATGGACAAGAGCATAATTATGGAGATTATGGTAGAGTTGGTGGTTGGATTCACGGGTAGGTGTAATGTTGTGCTGGTGATCTTGGTTGTGGCGTTGTCAAAATGTATAAGGTGGTGCAAGGGGTAGGTGATTACAATAGTCACAAAGGTGAGATGGAACATAAGAGAAAATCTTTATTTTTCCTTTAGTAAATACAATGGAACGAAGCAGCGTGAGCTACACAAAGACATTAACTTTAGCCAAAGCAAAGCACTCAGAGCAAACAACTCTCATTTTAAAATTCTTTGGCCAACTACTTATTAGCTAATACCTATTATACTTTTCGCATTATTCTAGTTTTAGTATTACAAAATATATAAAAATGCATATCTATTCATCCATAGCAATAATAATGAAAAACATAAAGGAAAAAAAAAAAAGATAATTAGAATTATTATATGGCTTTTTTAGTAAATTTATCAAAAATTTAAAAAATGTAAAATAATAAAATCTTGGAAAACAAATGTTATTATAACAAGATTTACATCCATACGCTATTTACAACATCAACAAAGATAATATAATAGAAAAAATAACAAAATAGTAAAGTGACAACAAATAGCAACAAAAAAATATAGAAATAGCGAAACATGACATTTACAATGGAAGATAATCCTAATACATATCAATAGTATAAATATAACAAATCAAGTTAAAGTATATTCTTTCACTAATTATTTTGAATTCAAACTTACTCCGGTCTAAATTCTTAATACTTTAACACTTTTTTAATTAATTTTAATTAAAATACTTTTGATGTTAATTTTACAAAAACTAATTAAATCATCAAATTAATTTTGCAAAAATAAATATCAAATTTTTGAGAATTGTTTTTTTATGGTGAACCAAATTTTTTTTTTTGCACGGTAGTAAATGGTCAACCTATATTATTTTAAAGTCAATCTATATTATTTTGTGGTCAACCATGTATCATTTTATTATGAATTTTCTATAATATGGGAATTTAGTAAAATATATATTCATTTGTCTTTTTACTTAATATTTTGTGATATTGTATGATTAACCACTACAAAAAGTAATGAAATTTATATTTTTTGATATGTTTTTTTTTATTTAGTATTTTATGATCAATCATATATTATTTTATAGTCCACAATATGTTATGTTTTAGTCTATTAGTTTTAAAAATGACAATATTATACATATAAGTTATAACTTGGATCATTAAAAAAAGTTACGTTAGAAAATATTTTTGTTCACTCTGAAGGTAACCTTCTCTACATGTTGTAAGTCCTCTTTTAATTTCAATCTAATGACTTATAATTTATACCTGAATCTAATGACTAAAATATAAAAGGCATATATGCATTCAGGACATTATATAGAGACGCCCCCATGTTTGAGACAGACTTCTACTTAATAAAATCATATATTCAATACATGTCTTAATAATCTAGGCTATATGACATTTTAGTTTTTAAGAATTAGAGTAGGTATTAAGTATAAAGTTAGCCTTCTACTCCTATTATACATATATAATCAACATAAGATCATCTCTAATTTTTAAGTATCCTTATATATCCATTTTCAGTATTTTTAATTGCTACATTGGATGAAAAAGTGAACGGCATGACTACAGGAATAATACAGAGAAACTACCATTTATTTAGATTCAAGAACTTTCCAGGATAAATTTGTGCACCATTATTGTGGAAACAATTAGACCTTTTTCATGGCCATGTTTCATTACAAGTCACTAAACCAATAAAACAAGAATTGTTAAGCTGAAATATCTCATTTAACTTCTTCAGGTAAAACATATATATAAACTGTTAAAGTTTGGGTCCCGAATTCTATTTGGTTTGGCTTGAAGACGTGCTAAAGTTATTATTTCATAATTTATCTTCATTTCTTACTCACCAAAGTTTACTAAAATTTTTAAGAGATGCACAGAAACATTAGAAAACATGGACAGTCAAGCATCAATAGCCACAAATAATTATGAAAGCGAAACTTCTACATCAGATCATTGCCTAACGTCACAAGGAGTAAAATTATGTCAAAGAAATATCAATTCGTGGTTGTTTATTGAAATTTTTTTTTTTTTCTGTTTATGGAAAAATTAAACAAAGGAAAAACTATATTCCCATATAAAATGGCAGACAGATTTATTATTATTATTATTATTATTATTATTATTTGCATTGTCTATTCTCCACTAAAATTGGTGGACACATAACCGCAAGTCTCCAATACTATCATTAATAAAAAAAAATTACAACTCCCAAATAAATACTGTCAGATACATAAATAAAACCTACCAGCTCATTTTATTTACAGTGCCAATCCAAATTTCATTGTTACTCTTCCTTTTCTTCTTCTTTCCTTTTTTTTTCCTTCAAGATGTTACATTGCTATTATATAGAGTTCCAAATCTTAATTTTATTTTATTATATTGTTTTGTTTTTAAGGTATGTTTATGATATTTATAGTTCATTGTCATAATAATTTTATTGGGTTTATTTTCTTTAGTTTTTATTTTAATATATTTATTAATTTTTTATATATTTTATAAAAACTAATATCTATCTCAAAAAACAATTGACTAACAAAATGTGATAAAACAAACCAGGTAACCAGAAATATAGGAGGTGAATGCCATAAAAAACAACACAATATTTCATCATTAATATTAATGAAAAAAATATTACATCAAAAAATATAAAAATTATATATAATTTATAGTGTTCACCATTGAATTTATAGTTTTACAACTAATTTTAGCATGCATTTATAGATTTTAGGCTGCATTTTTAGTTATAGAAATCGATATTTTTATATTTTCATTAGGTGGATGGTGGCCAAATGAGCATGAAAGAAGAAGAAGCAGAGCAAAGAGAGCAAAGCAAGTCCACTATCACAATCATGGACTGATATGCAAGTGCAGGTTCTTGGTAGTCAAACTTTCGATTTTGATCGCGATAATTGTGCAATAACGTCCCCTTAGCTTGAGGCCCTTCTATCGCGACCGTGACTTAATGTGTGATCACAGCCTATTCTTTACAATAACAAATGTGCTGATATGTATGTTTTAAAAAAGAAAATCTAGGGGAGCTAAAGGGGCATGGAGAGGAGGCTATATAAGGACTAGGACCATGCCTTTTGAGGTGGATTCTTTGATTGGAATAGACCTATAACAACTAAGACAAAGAAAGGAGTAAGAGGAGAAAAAGAAGCTAAGAAGAATAGCCTCCATTAAAGACCCACAAGCTTCTTGATAAAATCTCTTCCTCCTTTATTTTTCTATACTTATCTTGTTAATCTCTTGGGTTGTTATTGAATATTGAATATTGGATGATGGATAGTTTAGCCATGTTTGGCTATTTTTATTTATGTTGTTAGGATTTTGGAAACCTAGTTGAATCAAGTTCATTTTATTAGATCTTGTTCTTGTTATGGCATATTATGCTTGTTGAGCATTGTTATGTGTTGTGTTATGGCCAAATTCAATCTTAGTTTAGATTTATGCATTGAGAAATGGTAGATGTAATAGACCCACAAATGCTTATTGAATAATGAATGACTTAATATAGCTTGTTCCCATTCAATCTTCCATAAGCTCACTTAATGCCTAATATGTTTGATGTTAACTGACTTTCATAGTGATGATGAGAACTAAGGTATAATTATGAGATTTAATTGATGCATATTAGTAGAGTTTAAAATTACTTGAGAGAGAGTGTTAAGTGATTTTAGGAAGCTAGAGGTGTGCAAGTATCTTGATTGGATCTATAATTTGACTTGATGAGAATGTGGTGTACAATTCCCCAATAATATAGTCCCCATCATTGATTCATTTACTCATTAGTAACTTAGAGATAGCTAGATTCACATTTCCTTGATTGATTGTTATTTAGTTTATTCATTTCTTTAATCACATTTAATTCAGAAGCTCTAGCTAATGAAACTAGAACTAATAGGTGCTTAGTTATTAATTCGCATGGGAATGATACTTTACTTGCAATAATTAACAAGTTTTTGGTTCTATTGTTGGAGATTAACACAACTAATATCATAATTAGTGATAGCTCATTGAGATTAAAGAAATTTTTTTTATTTTGTTATTAATTTACTTTTACTCTATTTTTAGGTACTCTTTTTATTATTTATGTACAACACTAAATGACTAATCATCAAGAGAAGGAAGAATAGACTCTTTTGGAGTTTAATATGCCTAGTTTAGAGGTTAACATGATGACTTCTTTACAAGCATAACTTGCTGCAATATTTATGTAAATTAGGGATTTAGGTTCAAAAGGTAATGTTGCCCCACCTACCTTTAGTTTTCCTAATGAATAATGTCATATGCTTGGACATACTACTTTTATGTGTGGTTTTGGAAATAGTAACATATATGGAGATAGTATAGTTGAGAGTTGTAGCTATATTGGAGGTCCATTCCAACCAAGGCAACCCAACAATCCTTTCTCCAATATATACAACCAAGGTTGAAGGAATTATCCTGATTTTTAATGGAGCAAAAATCAAAATTCTCAAGGGTTTTTCAAACAATTCACTCGATCACCACCACATGAATTTCAACCATAACCAAAAAATGACAAATTTATAGCATTTGAGATCAAGCTTGACAAATTCTTTGATGTTAAAACCTCTAATGATAGACTTACAACCATGGAGATAAAGCTAGATAAATTTTTTATGATGTTATAATCTCTAAGATGACCAACTAAAAAGAAAATCAGAAAAGGATAGAAGCTAAGTTTGACCAAATTTCTAAGAATACACTTCTTCCATTCACTGTATAGAAGTTCCATTGGGGCAATTGGTTAACATAGTTACTACTAAAACTCAAGGATATTTATCACGCAACATAAAGGTCAATCCAAAGGAATAAGTGAAGGCCATCATAATAAAGAGTGATAATGAGCTTCAAGGTCTTAAGAAAGTTCCATTGAAGGTTGAGGATGACAAGGTAAAGTAAAAGAAGAAGGGTGAAGAAGCAAAAGAGAATAGTAAGGGAAAGAAAGTTAAAGAACAATAGAAGTAAATAGAGCAGCCCTCTACCATTAACACGTCCAAATATGCTCTAAGACTTCCATTCCCTCTAATGCAAAGGGTGATGAATGAAGATGAAAAGAGAATGGCAAATTTTTTTGAAACTTTCAAGAAGTTAGAGTCGAAATTACTATTGTCTGAAATATTGAATGAAAGGCCTAAGTATGCAAAGTTTCTTAAGGATATCATCACTAACAAAAGGAATTAGGATAACAATGAAATGGTGCCTTTTCCAAAGACTTCTATCTCTATAAAAATGAAGTGTGTAAAAGGTTTAAAGTCATTGATGAGTGTGTAAATGTACAAGAAACTCCTTTTGTCAAACTTAAAATTTTGATAAGGAATGACAATCTGATTTCCCCATCTATTGAGCAACCTTTTAGTTTAGAGTTAAAGCCTTTGCCTAGCCACTTATGGTACATATTCCTAGGAGAGAATAACACTCTACCTATTATCATCTCTAATAAATTATTTATTAAATAAGAAAAAAAGGTGTGTGAAGTGGTAAAAATGAGGATTAAAATGATTGGTTGGTAAAATTTTGACATTGAAGGGTCGAGTCCCTTAAATGTGATGCATAAACTTCACGTGGAAGAAGGTTATAGAGCTACAACTCAGGAAAAAAAGAGAATAAGTTCTAAGATGAAAAAAATTTCTCTCTTTCTTAATGTATATAAGGATAACTTTTCTATTTTTGGTAATCCTTTTGAATTGTGTTTATCTAACATTAATAGGGTGTTACAAAGATATGAGGAAACTAATTTCATTTTACATTGGGAGAATTATCACTTTAAGGTGGAAGAAGAATTAGTATCAAGTTATATGTTATTAAGCAAAGGGATTGATCTTGATGAGAATAGTTTGCAAGCTCATGAGAGTGCTAAATTCTTTAAGAAGAAAACAAAAAGATAGCATAATGATCACATCCCTAAAAACACACTTCAAATTAGAGATGTTATCATGTTAATCAAATTAAGGATAAAGTTACTTCTAGAGAAGTTAAAATCAAGATGGAATGGCCATTTCAAGGCAAAAGAAGTTTTGCCTCATAGTGAACTTGAGTTGTTAAATACATAAGGGCAAAGCTTAAAGTTTAATGGGAAAAAGTGCAAGACATACAATAGAGATGTGGTGCCTAAAGAGAAGGAAGTTCTTTCCTTAACAACCATGCATGATCTCAAAAGGGAGTTCGATCAAGCTAATGACCTTAAATTAGCAAATTTTTATTTTAGAGTGTTTTTCTTGTTTTCATTTTAGTTCTTATTATTTTTCCTATTATTTTCATGAATTTAGGTTTTTTAAATTATATTTTTGGTGCCCTTGATCTCTTATGTGTTTTATTTCAGGTTAAATAGTCTTATAGGAGATGCATGAATTTCTGTTTTTGTTGCAATCATGGATCCCTTAGCTCAAACCCCTCTTATCTTACCTCGCCATAACATGGAGAGTAAAATTCTTTTCCTTATTTTCTTTTACTTTTAGTTTAGTTTGGTTTTTCATTTTCATGCATTTATTATTCATAATATTTGCTTATGATTTTTGTTTTCTTTATTAGAATGTTTGTGCATAATATGTTTTTATGTTTTGCATTTTGGTACCTCACACACATTGAGGACAATGCGTCATTTAAGTATGGAGGGGAGAACAATTTTTGTGTTTGTTATATCATGTGTATATTTTGAGTTTATATCATACATAACATTTGCATTTGTGTAATTTGGCCCAAATTTAATGCTTGACACTTGAAATTTTTACGGATTATCATTATTTTGAGTATTTTGTATGTTTGTGGTTTTGTTGATCCTATATTGCTTAATCTTCTACTAGTGGTTATATTGGTTTATTTTAAACTTTTTTAATACTTTGAGTTGAGAATTTTGGGCTTTTAATCGACTTAATGCATATTGTTATTTATTTGATCATATTATGAGCTGATATTTTAGGAATTAGTATAACGGATGAACTAAACTTGTTTCTAAAGTTGCTTTTAGTTGTATGTGAAAGGAATTGTCAAATTATTCTCTCCCAATTAAAAAAAAATAAAATGTGCTAAAGAACTTGAATTCCTTCATACTCCAATGCTCTTGTAAAAGGGTATAAGTATTCAAAGAAGCCTCTTAGCAATGTTCACGTTGAGTAGTTCGGGAAAGATGAGGAACTACTAAGAGAGGGAAGAAAAGCAGAAACTTCAAAAAGATAATAAAAAGGGAGAGAGTTGAATTAAAAGTAATTTTTGCATGCTAAATTGAAAGCTACCTTGGTTAGAGGTCCTTTTCATTCACTTGTACTTTTTATGAGGTATTGATCCATGATTGTGTGATTTTGAATGGATAACATGCTTTTCACTTAGTAATTTACACTTCTTGGCTTGATTTATTAACTTTGTTTATGAGATCTTTAAACACTTCTTGGCTTGATTTATCAACTTTGTTTATGAGATCTTTAAACTAGTTATTAAAAGAAGATTGTAGTGTGAGCTTGGTAAAATTTGAGCATACACTTTGTTCATTTCATTGATAGTTATTTTTCTTGAGTTTGCTTGAGGAAAAGTAAAGATTCAAGTGTATGGGTATTTATTAGTGCCAAATTACATATAGTTTTAGAACTCATTTTAGCATGCATTTATAGATTTTAGGTTGTATTTAGTTTAGTTATAGAAATAGATATTTTCATTTTATTTTCCAAGGAAAAGCAAACTTGGAGGTGGATGTTGGCCAAATGAGTATGAAAGCAGAAGAACTAGAGCAAAGAGAGTAAAACAAGTCCACTGTCACGGTTGTAGACTGATTCACGATTGTGGGTTCTATTGCAATCACGACCTTTCAACGATCGTAGGTTCTTAGTAGCCAAACTTTATGTTTCAATTGCGTAGTTGTGAGATTGTGTCCCTTTAACTTCAGGCTGTTTTGTCATAATTGTAGCTTGATGCTCAATCATAGCCTAGTTATTTCCAACACCAAATATGCTAATGTCTATGTTTTAAAAGAGAAAATCTAGGGGAATTGAAAGGACATGGAGAGGAGGTTATAGAAAGACTAGGACCATGCCTTTTAAAGGAGATTCTCTGATTGGAATAGACCCATAACAACCAAGAGAGAGAAAGGAGCAAGAGAAGAAAAAGAAGCTAAGAAGAAAAGCCTTCATTGAAGACCCACAAGCTTTTTGTTAATCTCTTAGGTTGTTATTGAATATTAAATATTGGAAGGTGGATAATTTAGCCATATTTGGCTAGTTTAATTTATGTTATTGGGATTGTAGAAACCCATTTGAAGCAAGTTCATTTTATTAGATCTTGTTCTTGTTATTGCATATTATGTTTGTTGAGTGTTGTTGGGTGTTGTGTTATAGCCAAATACAACCTTAGTTTGAATTTATGCATTGAGAAATGGTAGATCTAATAGACCCATAAATGCTTGTTGAATAATCAATGACATGAGAGAGCTTGATCCATCCAATCCTCCATAAGCTCACTTAATGCCTAGTATGTTTGATGTTAACTTACTTTCATAATGATAATGAGAATTAAGCTATGATTCTGAGATTTAATTAATGGATATTAGTAGAGTTTAAAATTACTTAAGAGGGACTGTTAAGTTATTTTAGGAAGCTTGAGGTATGCAAGTATCTTAAATGGATCTATAATTTGACTTGATGGGAATGTGTTGTACAATTCCCCCACTACATAGTACCCATCATTGATTCATTTACTCATTAATAATTTAGAGATAGCTAGATTCACATTTCCTGGATTGATTGTTATTGTAATATCCCGTGTTTTTAAAATATTTTTACACTGTACCGGGATATGCAGTGTTAATAATTTCTGTATTTTACATGATATTTTTACGAGTTAATATGTATTTAAAACCTATTTTAATTATTGTGTATTATTTTCAGTGTTTTAAGTAAAATTTTCCCGGGACTTGCATTTTCGGGGAAATTTTCACGTAAACAATGTATTATTAATTATTTTAAATGTATTTACGGACTTGCATGAACTCATACGTATTTTTAAATTATTAAATAAAGCCTGTGTGTGTATAATTATTTAATTAGGGTTTATTATTACCCTAATATTTTATTAAGTATTTATTTGTTTTATTGTTATTTAATTAATTTCATTTAGTATAAATTATTAAAATATTAAATTTTATGTGTGTGGTGTATATTTGATGTGTGTAATTTAATATTATTTTAATATATAGTATAAAGTATATATATATACATATATTTGTCAAAAATCAAAAAGTTTGGAAAATTACCATTTTGCCCCCGATCATCCCTTTCTTCCCCGATTCTTCCCTTCTCCGTTTCCGGTCGCTGCCATGCCATTTCTTCACCGTGGGTGTGCCGTCCGGTGTGCCACCGTCTTCCTCGACCAATTCCGCCGCCTGAGGAGGCCGTTTCCGGCGTCTGGAGATCGATTTTGGCCGAAGAAGCCAAAAATCGATCCACCGTCGATCACGCCGATTCCGGCCACCGTTTTCGACACCGTCAGTCTCTTTCTTCTCCTTGAGCTCCGATGAGTGTGATTCTAGCTTTGGTTTGAGCTAGAATGGTCTAGAATTGCTTAGGTTTTGATTTTTCTATTTTGGTCACATTAGGGTTTTTGATTTTTTTGGGCTTCTAATTGATTGATTCATGGAAACTTCCTTCACAAATGTTGATTCTAGTAGCTTAATCTACATGTATGAATTTTTGTAGAATTTTTGGAGATTTTTTGGATTTTTGGGTATTTTTGAATATTTTAATATTATTTTCTAATTTTTGGAAATTAATTATTTAAATTATGAAATTGGAGTTTATGGTTAAATTAGGTGTTGAAATGAATTATAGGAATTTATTTGGAATTTTTATGAATTTCTAAGTATTTATTTTGAATTATTTGAGTTTATGTGAATTTGAGAAAATTAGGTTAAATGTGTTTTTATTTGAAATTAATTAGATAATTGGGTTTAATTATTAATATTATTGATAAATATGTTGAGAAAATTAATTTTGGATAATTGTATGATTTTTGGTGAATTTTTGAAGTAATTTAAGTATATTTATATATATAGGGGTATTTTGGTAATTTTACCCTAAATTGTCTAAAAATGTAATTTAATTGGTTTTAATAGTTATTTAAGGTATAAAAATGATTTCTACAAATTATTTGGTATTTTTAACTAATTAAAACTATTTTTCGTGAATTATTTTCAATTATATATATAATATACGGTTTTTCAAATAAAATGAGTTTTTATCGATTTTTACAGTGTTTTAAGGTTAATTATATAATTTCCACCTATGAAATGTATTTCTGTGATTTAAGGATATTTTTGGTATATCTGGAATTTTTCTGTGTTTGTGGACCTCGGTCGGTAGACTGTAGTTTGGAGTCCGACCGAGGGGTTGTGGTTTTGTGTTGAGCCTATTTCTCGAAGTGTGTTTCTTTGCAGGGTCGGCTCTACTCTTTTGAGTAGAGAGATGTCCGTTTTACAGGGGAGGTTCTGTCGGATTTTTGGTAGAATTCTCGTAAAACGTGATGTCTAGTCGAACCCTAAATTCTGATTCTGTGTTTAATATTCTAGATTGAATTCTAAGATTTATGTTAGGTTTATTCTGATGTCGATTATTTATTTCTTGTTTAGTTGCACCGAGACCGAGGGCTAGTGGACCAGGCCCGTCGGACCTGTCTCGTGGAGCGCATTAGGTGAGTTACTGTACTATGTATACATGCTTAGGATGCATGATTTAGAAATATATGTTTTACTTTGATTAAAATGCATAAATAATGTGATTTGTATTTAAGTATATTTTTGGTATATATTAAATTATATACATGTTTTATTAATAAAATATATTTAAAATGTTTTTAAATATATTTTTAGTTTAATTTATGATTTGATTGAGTTCATTTGACGTATATATACTCGAAATATACCTGGTTTACGTTTGGTATATTTCCGGTATATATATGGTTTATATTGTTGTTTTATTTAAATTCATGCATCATTTATTTGTGAATGAATGTTTTATATTATTAATGAAGGATATCAATAGAACGTGCTACCTAGTGGGCAGCACTATGACCGAGTACGTACCGGTACGCCTATAGCTTTAGGCTATATTATTAAATTATTTGTGGATATTGATTTGATTATGATTATTGATATGTGTGAGATGTGGTTTGTGGGTGTGATTGCTGGAGCTCGGTTGACCAAGTGTCTCGGGGCCAATCACACTGGCAGTCAGACTGCTGGAGCTCGGTTGACTTAGTGTCTCGGGGCCAGTCTACTGTCCAAATGGATTAAGTGGATATATTTGGAATAAGTGAGCCTGTATGGCCAGAGTGTTGTTTAACACTATTATTCTGAGGTTGCGATATTCTAGGGTTCTATGTGATCCTTCATAAAAGATGATTTTCGGATAAAATATATAAAATGATTTTATTGCATATGTGTGCAATTGCCTGTATATATACATATTATATATATACTGTTGATTGTATGCATTATCACTTAGTGTGTATGTATATATATTATAGTAATTCACTCAGTGAGGTCTGACTCCCCTCCGTTGACTATTTTTCAGGAGAGTCAACTTCTTCAGACCTCAGTAGCAGGTCGATACGCCGGATTTCTTCCGCCCCGGCTTCTTTATGTAAATTGTCTACTTGAGTCTTATTTATTTTATCTAGACACTGCAGTAGTTGTGAATTAAAGTATTGGATTTCATGTATTTTATTTAAAGAAATGTATTATGTTGAAACTGGATTTGTATTAAAGATTATATATCTATGAGATGAGATTTGATTTAAATCCAGTTGATATGGATAATATCATGATATTATGATTTTTATTTCCGCTGCATATTATATGATTATTGTTATTATTGCATGATTTATTTTATTTTTAGGCTTGCTACGGGTTCCGGATTCGAAAGAATTCCCGTTCCCTAGCGCCGGTCATGGCCCCTGTTTTGGGTCGTGATAAAGTTGGTATCAGAGCGGAGTTCTGTGTCAGGGCTTAGTTATGTGAGTTGTGGCCCTAGTTTTTAAGTTGTGTTTTCTGTTGAACTACTGCAGTGTATTAGGTTCGAGTATGTCTTGATAAGTATTCCTTGCTTTAGTTTTCAACGTTATTCCTCCGTTGTCTGTTTTGTCTGAATCTTTCCATTTGTCTTTTCAGTATGAGGAGGCGAGCGCGTGTCGCTCCACCGGTCGTTGAGGCCGAGGATGATGAGTCTTTTCAGGATGAGGTTTTACCTCATGAGCAGCCAGTTAGGTGTAGAGGTCGTGGCAGAGGTAGACCTCGAGGAGCGACAGGTCACCGTAGGCAGAGAGAGTTACAGGACGAGGAGCCTGTTGAGCCTGAGTTTGATGTTCCTGTTCCTCCAGTTGTTCAGCCTGCCTATCAGCAGGGTATGTCTGACCCTGAGGCAGCTTTGTTCTATGCCCGAGTTGGCAGGATTGCTTTTGATGGTACTTCTGATCCTTTAGACTTTCTGCATGCGATTGAGACTAGGACTCAGACTGCTCATACCGAGTACCAGCGGATCATGATTGTTGAGTTGTCTGTTGAGGGACCAGCCTTAGATTGGTTCATTCAGATGATCCAGCCCTATATGATAACGATGACATGGGCTCAGTTTCGAGAGCGGTTCATGAGGAGATTTTATCCAGAGCCTCTTCGTTTGAGTTATCGTCTCCGTTTGACCAATATTTCTCGTGGAGATCGATCAGTAGAAGAGTATACCCGAGAGTTTCTTCGTCTGGGTAGATATGTCGAGGATCTGATGCGAGATCAGTATTTCGCTGTTACTACCTACGTTACTGGTTTGGGTTCTGCTTTTGCTGGTATGCCTATAACAGGTCTTACTCTGGAGTCTGTGATCGAGTTGGCTAAGGAGATTGAGCTGAGACTAGTTAGGCAGGGAGCGATGCCTGATTACTACCAGTTAGGAGTTCAGTCGAGTGGATTGCAGGCTACTCCATATTCGAGTTTTCATGTTGGTTCGAGTAGTCAGCAGCGAGGTCCGACTCAGCAGAGTCAGAGACAGCAGTAGCGAGTGCATCGAAGCAGTAGACATGGCCGTGGAGGTCAGCGTAGATCATTCAGATTTGGGTCAGGTGCTTCGAGCAGCAGCAGTGGTCGTAGTTCTGGATCAGCGGCTAGTGTTTTCCAGACTTGTGGTAAAGTCCATCAGGGACCCTATTATCTGACACCACTGACATGCTTCAGATGCGGGCAGACAGGACATTTTGCCAGATCGTGTCCTTATTCTGGGTATCAGTAGCAGCAGATTCCGTGATTCCCATAGCAGTCGATTGCTAGTGCTGCACCTGTGCCATTTCAGTTGCCACCAGCCCAGCATCAGAGTTCCACTCAGTTTGTTTCACAGCAGAGTCGTGGTAGAGGTACTAGAGGAGGTGCCAGAGGTGTTGGCCAAGCTTCTACCAGTCAGCAGGAAGGTCGAGGTCAGGCCAGAGTCTTCCATCTGACTCAGCAGGATGCTCAGGCATCTAATGCAGTTGTGGCAGGTATTGTTTCTGTTTGTTACCTGGATGCTTGGGTTTTGTTTGATCCGGGTGCCACGCATTCATTTGTTTCTCCTGTTTTTGCTTCTAAATCTTGTTGGCAAGCTTCGAGGATGGCTTTTCCTTTGTCTGTTGCCACTCCTCTGAGCGATTCTTTGGACACCGATATTGTTCTTTCTGGTTGTCCAGTTCTCGTGGGAGATAGAGAATTACCCGCTGATTTGATTTTGTTGGATGTGATGGAGTTTGATGTTATTTTGGGAATGGATTGGTTATCTCAGTACTATGCCGTGGTAGATTGCAGGAATAAGGAGGTGACTTTTAGAATTCCTGGTGAAGAAGATTTTAAGTTTGTTGGTGATAGGAGTTCAGCACCTCAGAATCTTATTTCTGTTATTACGGCTAGGAAGTTATTGAAGAAAGGTTGTCAGGGGTTTTTGGCATTGGTCAGGGATACGTCAGTGGAGAAGTTATCACTCACAGATGTTCCTGTTGCTTGTGAGTTTCCTGATGTTTTTCCCGAGGAGTTGCCAGGTTTACCACCTCATAGAGAGATTGAATTCTGTATAGATGTGGTTCCAGGTACTACTCCTATATCTATGCCACCCTATCGTATGGCTCCTACAGAGTTGAAAGAGTTGAAGGAACAATTGCAAGAGTTGTTGGATAAAGGTTTCATTAGACCTAGTGTTTCTCCTTGGGGTGCACCAGTCTTATTTGTGAAGAAGAAGGATGGTACCCTGAGACTGTGCATTGACTATAGAGAGCTGAATAAGGTGACAGTGAAGAACAAGTATCCTCTCCCGAGGATAGATGATTTGTTTGATCAGCTTCAGGGTGCACAGTTCTTTTCCAAGGTTGACTTGAGGTCGGGTTATCATCAGCTGCGGATTAGTGAAGCCGATATTCCTAAGACAGCGTTTCGCACTCGTTATGGTCATTATGAGTTTCTGGTGATGTCTTTTAGTTTGACTAATGCACCAGCAGCTTTTATGGACCTGATGAACAGGGTATTCAGACCGTATGTGGATCAGTTTGTAGTAGTCTTCATTGATGATATACTGGTATATTCGAGGAGTATGGAAGAGCATGTATATCATTTGAGGATTGTACTACAGACATTGAGAGATCATCAGCTTTATGCTAAATTCTCGAAGTGTGATTTTTGGATGGAGAGTGTTTCTTTTCTTGGACATGTAGTGTCTAAAGAAGGTATTCATGTTGATCCACAGAAGGTTGAGGCAGTATCTGAATGGCCTAGACTTACTTCTGTTACGGAGATTCGGAGTTTTCTGAGTTTAGTCGGGTATTATAGGCGGTTTGTGCAGGATTTTTCCAGAATAGCAGCCCCTATGACTCACTTGACTCAGAAGAATGTTAGATTCGAATGGTCAGAAGCTTGTGAGAACAGTTTTCAGTTGTTGAAGGAGAAGTTGACCACAGCGCCAGTATTAGCTTTGCCTAATAGTGTGGATAAGTTCACAGTTTACTGTGATGCCTCTAGAATTGGTCTTGGTTATGTGTTGATGCAGAATGGAAGGATGATAGCCTATGCTTCGAGGCAGTTGAAGAAGCATGAGCAGAACTATCCTACACATGATCTTGAGATGGCTGCAATGATCTTTGCTTTGAAGATTTGGAGACATTATTTGTACAGGGTGACTTGTGAGATATTTACTGATCACAAGAGCCTTAAGTACATTTTTCAGCAGCGAGATTTGAATCTGAGGCAGAGAAGATGGTTGGAATTGTTGAAGGATTATGACTGTGAGATTCTTTACCATCCGGGTAAAGCTAATGTGGTAGCAGATGCCTTGAGTAGGAAGTCCTCAGGTAGTCTTGCTCACATTGGTGTTGAGAGGAGACCATTGATCCAAGAGTTGCATTTATTGGTGGATCAAGGTCTGATGATGAAGATTAGTAGATCAGGTGGACTGTTAGCTCAGTTTAAAGTACGATCTGTACTGAGGGATAGGATTAAAACAGCTCAGAGCCGAGATCCTATTCTGGAAGAGCTTGCAGAGAATGTCAGAGCAGGGAAGTTCACTGATTTCACACTTGATGATGATGGTGTGTTGTGGATCAGTGGTAGACTGTGTGTTCCTGATGTGGATGATTTGAGAGAGGAGATTTTAGAGGAAGCACATTCTACAGCTTACAGCGTTCATCCAGGTGTCACTAAGATATACCACAGTATTAGAGATTTATACTGGTGGGATGGATTGAAGAAGGATGTGGCTGATTATGTTGCTAAGTGTTTGACGTGTCAGCAAGTAAAGCCGAACATCAGAAGCCTTCTGGGAAGCTTCAGCCTCTTCCTATTCCCGAGTGGAAGTGGGAAAGGATAGCTATGGATTTTGTGGTCGGTTTACCTCGTTCGAAGGATGGATACGATTCCATCTGGGTGATTGTAGACAGATTGACGAAGTCTGCACATTTCTTGCCTGTGAAAGCCACCTATTCAGTTGCTAGATTGGCGAAGTTGTATGTGAAGCATATTGTGTGCCTTCATGGAGTACCTGTGTCCATTGTGTCAGATAGAGGTTCGGTGCTTACTTCTCATTTTTGGCAGAAGTTGTAGGAAGCGATGGGCACTAGGTTGGATTTCAGTACTGCTTTTCATCCTCAGACAGATGGTCAGTCTGAGAGGACGATCCAGACACTGGAAGATATGTTGAGGATGTGTGTCTTGGATTTGGGAGGTAGCTGGGATGATCATTTGTCGCTTGTTGAGTTTGCATATAATAACAGCTATCATAGCAGTATTGGCATGGCACTATATGAGGCGTTATATGGAAGGAAGTGTACATCCCCGTTGAGTTGGGATGAGATTGGTGAGAGAGCTTTGACTGGACCTGAGATGGTTCAGGATGCTGCAGAGAAGGTCGTCGTGATTAAGCGAAGATTAGAGACCGCAGTAAGCAGACAGAAGAGTTATGCAGATCCTAGACGCAGAGATGTGGAGTTTTAGGTTGGAGATTTTGTTTTTCTGAAAGTATCTTCGATGAAGGGTGTGATGAGATTTGGCAGGAAGGGTAAGTTAGCACCGAGATACATTGGACCGTTTGAGATTCTGGAGAGAGTTGGCACTGTTGCATATCGGTTGGATTTGCCTCCGAGTATGTCACAAGTGCATCCAGTATTTCATATCTCGATGTTGAGGAAGTATATCTCAGATCCTTCACACGTGTTGCAACCCGACAGTGTGGAAGTGAGTGAAGATTTGACGTTTGTGGAAGAACCTGTGGCGATCGTTGATTATCAAGTTCGACAGTTGCGATCGAAGCAGATTCCGATGGTCAAGGTTCTGTGGCGCAGCGATAAAGTTGAGGAGCATACGTGGGAGACTGAAGCTGAGATGCGAGCTTCTTACCCGTATCTCTTTCCTTCTTGATCTTGTTTTCTGGAATTCGGGGACGAATTCTTGTAAGGGGGGGAGACTGTAATATCCCGTGTTTTTAAAATATTTTTACACTGTACCGGGATATGCAGTGTTAATAATTTCTGTATTTTACATGATATTTTTACGAGTTAATATGTATTTAAAACCTATTTTAATTATTGTGTTTTATTTTCAGTGCTTTACGTAAAATTTTCCCGGGACTTGCATTTTCGGGGAAATTTTCACGTAAACAATGTATTATTAATTATTTTAAATGTATTTACGGACTTGCATGAACTCATACGTATTTTTAAATTATTAAATAAAGCCTGTGTGTGTATAATTATTTAATTAGGGTTTATTAATACCCTAATATTTTATTAAGTATTTATTTGTTTTATTGTTATTTAATTAATTTCATTTAGTATAAATTATTAAAATATTAAATTTTATGTGTGTGGTGTATATTTGATGTGTGTAATTTAATATTATTTTAATATATAGTATAAAGTATATATATATACATATATTTGTCAAAAATCAAAAAGTTTGGAAAATTACCATTTTGCCCCCGATCATCCCTTTCTTCCCCGATTCTTCCCTTCTCCGTTTCTGGTATATGCCGTGCCGTTTCTTCATCGTGGGTGTGCCGTCCGGTGTGCCACCATCTTCCTCGACCAATTCCGCCGCCTGAGGAGGCCGTTTCCGGCGTCTGGAGATCAATTTTGGCCGGAGAAGCCGAAAATCGATCCACCGTCGATCACGCCGATTCCGGCCACCGTTTTTGACACCGTCAGTCTCTTTCTTCTCCTTGAGCTCCGGTGAGTGTGATTCTAGCTTTGGTTTGAGCTAAAATGGTCTAGAATTGCTTAGGTTTTGATTTTTCTATTTCGGTCACATTAGGGTTTTTGATTTTTTTGGGCTTCGAATTGATTGATTCATGGAAACTCCCTTCACAAATGTTGATTCTAGTAGCTTAATCTACATGTATGAATTTTTGTAGAATTTTTGGAGATTGTTTGGATTTTTGGGTATTTTTAAATATTTTAATATTATTTTCTAATTTTTGGAAATTAATTATTTAAATTATGAAATTGGAGTTTATGGTTAAATTAGGTGTTGAAATGAATTATAGGAATTTATTTGGAATTTTTATGAATTTCTAAGTATTTATTTTGAATTATTTGAGTTTATGTGAATTTGAGAAAATTAGGTTAAATGTGTTTTTATTTGAAATTAATTAGATAATTGGGTTTAATTATTAATATTATTGATAAATATGTTGAGAAAATTAATTTTGGATAATTGTATGATTTTTGGTGAATTTTTGAAGTAATTTAAGTATATTTATATATATAGGGGTATTTTGGTAATTTTACCCTAAATTGTCTAAAAATGTAATTTAATTGGTTTTAATAGTTATTTAAGGTATAAAAATGATTTCTACAAATTATTTGGTATTTTTAACTAATTAAAACTATTTTTCGTGAATTATTTTCAATTATATATATAATATACGGTTTTTCAAATAAAATGAGTTTTTATCGATTTTTACAGTGTTTTAAGGTTAATTATATAATTTCCACCTATGAAATGTATTTTTGTGATTTAAGGATATTTTTGGTATATCTGGAATTTTTCTGTGTTTGTGGACCCCGGTCGGTAGACTGTAGTTTGGAGTCCGACCGAGGGGTTGTGGTTTTGTGTTGAGCCTATTTCTCGAAGTGTGTTTCTTTGCAGGGTCGGCTCTACTCTTTTGAGTAGAGAGATGTCCGTTTTACAGGGGAGGTTCTGCCGGATTTTTGGTAGAATTCTCGTAAAACGTGATGTCTAGTCGAACCCTAAATTTCGATTCTGTGTTTAATATTCTAGATTGAATTCTAGGATTTCTGTTAGGTTTATTCTGATGTCGATTATTTATTTCTTGTTTAGTTGCGCCGAGACCGAGGGCTAGTGGACCAGGCCCGTCGGACCTGTCTCGTGGAGCGCACTAGGTGAGTTACTGTACTATGTATACATGCTTAGGATGCATGATTTAGAAATATATGTTTTACTTTGATTAAAATGCATAAATAATGTGATTTTTATTTAAGTATATTTTTGGTATATATTAAATTATATACATGTTTTATTAATAAAATATATTTAAAATGTTTTTAAATATATTTTTAGTTTAATTTATGATTTGATTGAGTTCATTTGACGTATATATACTCGAAATATACCTGGTTTACGTTTGGTATATTTCCGGTATATATATGGTTTATATTGTTGTTTTATTTAAATTCATGCATCATTTATTTGTGAATGAATGTTTTATATTATTAATGAAGGATATCAATAAAACGTGCTACCTAGTGGGCAGCACTATGACCGAGTACGTACCGGTACGCCTATAGCTTTAGGCTAGATTATTAAATTATTTGTGGATATTGATTTGATTATGATTATTGATATGTGTGAGATGTGGTTTGTGGGTGTGATTGCTGGAGCTCGGTTGACCAAGTGTCTCGGGGCCAATTACACTGGCAGTCAGACTGCTGGAGCTCGGTTGACTTAGTGTCTCGGGGCCAGTCTACTGTCCAAATGGATTAAGTGGATATATTTGGAATAAGTGAGCCTGTATGGCCAGAGTGTTGTTTAACACTATTATTCTGAGGTTGCGATATTCTAGGGTTCTATGTGATCCTTCATAAAAGATGATTTTCGGATAAAATATATAAAATGATTTTATTGCATATGTGTGCAATTGCCTGTATATATACATATTATATATATACTGTTGATTGTATGCATTATCACTTAGTGTGTATGTATATATATTATAGTAATTCACTCAGTGAGGTCTGACTCCCCTCCGTTGACTATTTTTCAGGAGAGTCAACTTCTTCAGACCTCAGTAGCAGGTCGATACGCCGGATTTCTTCCGCCTCGGCTTCTTTATGTAAATTGTCTACTTGAGTCTTATTTATTTTATCTAGACACTGCAGTAGTTGTGAATTAAAGTATTGGATTTCATGTATTTTATTTAAAGAAATGTATTATGTTGAAACTGGATTTGTATTAAAGATTATATATCTATGAGATGAGATTTGATTTAAATCCAGTTGATATGGATAATATCATGATATTATGATTTTTATTTCCGCTGCATATTATATGATTATTGTTATTATTGCATGATTTATTTTATTTTTAGGCTTGCTACGGGTTCCGGATTCGAAAGAATTCCCGTTCCCTAGCGCCGGTCATGGCCCCTGTTTTGGGTCGTGACAGTTATTTAGTCTATTCATTTCTTTAATCACATTTAATTCGAAAGCTCTAAACTAATTAAACTAGAATTAATAGGTGCTTAGTTCTTAATCCTCGTGGGAATGATACTTTACTCACTATTTTATTATTTGTCAACCTGTGCAGTTGTGACAATCAGCAAGTTTTCACCTACACATTTAATGAAATGAAATAAAGAGACAGTTTAGTAATAGTATGAAAAAAAATTGAATTATCTTTGATTGTCTCTTTTTTTTTTTTATCAAACTATAAATTTCAAGAAAAATAAAATTAGAAAAAAATGTAGATAGAAAAAAAATTATGGAAATATATATATATATATATATATATATATATATATATATGTATATATATATGGAAATATATATATATATGTATTGTTCATCTTTTTTTCTTGGTCAAAGCAAATAATAAATAATATTTATAACTAAGTCTCAAAGCTTTTTTTTCCAATGGCAATAGTGGCATTGACTATGTACATCAAGAGAGTATAACAGAAAGAGAAAAAGAAAAAAAGAGAGAAAAGAAAAGGTTAAATGAAAAGGTGAGTGAGTTGGTGAGAAAAGCTATATATACAGTGTACATCAAGAGAGTAGAAGAGAAAGAGGGGAAAAGAGAGAGAGAGAGAAAAGAAAATGTTGAATGAGCATGTGAGTGAGTTGGTGAGAAAAGTTAACTTTAATTATGTTAGAAAATTAATAAAATAAAATAAAATATTAGAAGAATAAAATAGGAATCATTTTTTTTAAATATCTATTATTTATTGGGTTGATGTACGTATAGGGACATGCTCTAGGAATAGTTAAGAATTTTTCAAATCAAATAGTATATGGATGAATATTATATAAGTTGATATCATTGATTTCACCTTTCAAGTCATCAAATTTCAGTATTATTATAAAAGTTCTGCTACAGTTGTATGTAGTACCATAGAAGCCTATAGCAAATTGTCAACCTTTGAGAAATTGTCAATAGCGATTAGCGACTAATGTTTCTGTTGTGCTGAATTTCACTGGCTCTAGAGAATTTGGATCAATGCCGGTATAAAAGGAATCTTTAATGGAACTGCTTCTAGTTGTGGAAATCATGGTTATATGGCCAAATTATTATTATTAGTATTTCAAGGTTTTGTAGATTCTTTCACATTATTAACTCTTGAAAAGGTTTGTGGAAATCATGCTAATATAGCCGAATTGTTTTACACGCAATAAATTTTAAGGAAAGCATATACTTGGACAAATTCAAGGTCCACAAGCTTGAAGCTTGAAGCTTGAAATTGTTTTACACGCAATAATTTCAATGTTCTTTCTGCCAAGATTTGCATTCCAAAATGACAGCTTAAAATTGACAATTCCATCATGCAGGTGTTTTGTGTTTAATTAAACTCAAAGTAAGAAATCAATTGATCATGTTGAAGAGTTGCCATTGCAGTGCATAGAATTACGAGAACTAAACAAATATGAGAAATGCAATGTAGAGTTACAGGAATAATTTATGATGAAAAATACTTGTTTAACGACCTGCTTCAATGCTTGAATTTGATATAAGAGGTTCAACAGAGCTAACAGATGGTGATGGCATATTATAAAAAGGAACAGACATTTTTAAGGGAAAAATATCTACTAGGCATCGTCAAGTCAGATGCGCTACTTCTATTCTATAATCAACATAAGCTTATTTCAATACTTTGAAGGGAAAAAAATTATATATTCCATGTCTCAAGAAAACTTTGCTGAACTTATTTATGCGCAAGGCTACCTAGGTTTGGCTTGATATATGTGGATGTTTTCTCCTTTGATCCAAACAGAAGGACAAGAAGAAAATTAAGCTCTGATAAAGAAAAGAGCATACTGAAAAATGAAGCATAAACCATGATAAACTTTTGTTACTTCAAATGATTAAGTCCTCGAAAAAAACAGCTTTCTTTTTTATTTCAAGTCCAAACGTTGGTTGCCATAATTGATTGAAGCCAGTAAATGAATAATTTAGAGGTAATTTCTCTCCATTAATATTAGGAAATGTAGAATTTAAATTCTATTATTTTTAATTTATGAAATTAATTTTTATTTAATTTAAAAGAAAAAACTGTCATTTCTATTACACAGTTCATCAAATATTTTTAGATTATATAATCTTTCTGTTAGTTGAAAAATATATAATTCATTGATGAACAAAACTTCATAGGAAGAATAATACATGAAAAAAATTTAGGAATATTGATTTTATCTAACTATTGCCTAGGTAGCACGGACATCACATAGAAAACGGGAATATGGATACGAAAAAATAATTTTTTTTTTTTAAATTACAGGATATGGATGCTGGGATCAATTTATAAATATTAAAAATATAAAGGTTAAAATTTATAAATATAAATAATATAAGAATTAATTTATAAATATGAAAAATTATAAAGTTCATTTTATATAAATTATAAATTATATTTATTTTAAAAATATACGATTCATGGTTAGCTATATTTTTTAACACAAAAAAAATTCTAAAAAAAATTCAATAAGAAATAAATAATTTTCCATCTAATTTTACTTAAATAATTAACAATAAAATCATAATACTCATAAATAATATTAATATATTAAAATATCATTCATAATATTTATTAGTAATTTCAATTTATAAAATTTTTTATTTAATTAATATTTTCAGTGTCAATATTCTCATTTATATCTTTATTGAAGAATATAATATATAATTTCGTTTCATATAATAATAAAAAATACATATATTTAGAAAGGATATATGTGTCTTTTTTTTGTTTTTAATGGCCCACCACATTTTTTTATTTATTTTTGAAAACGTCTGTCAGTGTCGGAAATATGTCCGACACAGGACATAACTCTTCATTCAAGATAGAATATCACTTGTATTGTTATAGTCATACTCATGGACTTGCGTATCAATAAAGCAAAACATTTGAAATAAATAAAGTAGTCCTTAATTATAATGCTTTTTCACATTAAATTTTATTAGATAATTTAACGAAAGAATATACGGCCGCCTAATACATCAAATTAATTATTGTCGACAATTAATTGTAAAATGGATATATAAGGACTTATGAGGAAAAAAAAATCTTTCTTTTAGAAATACATAACATAGACAATTGGATCCTGACATGCACACATAATTATAGAACGAGTGCCATCACATTATAGGATTTTATTCTACAATTCAAGACCCAACAATTCAAGACAAAAGTATAGGTTCCGAAGCGCAAACTAGAAATGAAAGATGTAAACAGGAGATTTCATCATTCAACGGCCAACATTGAGACTGTTGGTGATGGAGGCTTCATTAGAGCTAGCAGATGCTGCAGGCGGCACATGATACATTGGAACAGGCATTTTAGAAGGCAGATTTGGTATTGCAGTTTCAAACTTTAGAACTTGAATTGCTTGTCTAATTGATGGCCTTAGATTGCGATCAGGACAGGCACACCATAACCCAACAATCATCAAACACTCTGCTTCTTTCTCATCAAAATCCATACAAAGTGCCCTGTCAACTGCCACATGAAGCTTCCCTTGTCCGTAAAGCTCCCATATCCACTCTACCAAACTCATTTCATGTTTATCATGAATGTGATCAATTGCCCTTCTACCACTTACTATTTCTAAGGCAACCACACCAAAGCTGTAGACATCAGATTCTTTACTAGCCCTTCTTGTGCTTATATATTCAGGAGCCAAGTAGCCTAATGTTCCTGCCACTACAGTTGTCTGGGGACCAAGCTGATGATCCATCAGCCTGGCTAACCCGAAATCACCTAGCTTGGCATTAAAATTTGAATCCAGCATTATATTGCTTGATTTCACATCTCGGTGAACCACACATTGCTCCCACTCTTCATGAAGATAGAGCAATCCTGAGGCCAATCCAAGCAAAATTTTGTGCCTAACAGCCCAGCTAAGAGAACTTTTGTTGCCAAAGAGATGAGAATCAAGACTACCATTTGGCATGAACTCGTACACAAGGAGAAACTCGCCTCTATCATGACACCAACCCAGAAGTTGCACTAAGTTCCTATGTCTGAATTGGCCAATAGTTTTGACTTCAGTGATGTACTCCTTTTTACCTTGTTTAGAACCCCTTGAAATCTTCTTCACAGCAATTGCTATATCCAGGTCAATCAGGTATCCTTTGTAAACGGCACCAAATCCTCCTTTCCCCAGCATCCTTCCATTAGAGAAGTTATTGGTAGCTGAAGCAAGATCTTCATAAGAAAGCCTTCTTGGTCCTGCTCCTCTTTCAAGATCTTCATTAATTGATGTCAAGTTCATTTTCTCCTCTCCTTTCCTTGCCATTCTCTGTTTTCTTCTCCAAAAGACTAAAAATCCCACCATCGCCCCAGCTCCTAGAACACATATTGAAACTGTAATACCAATTATTATTCTTGTTCTTCTTGAAAGATTGCTGCTTTTTTTTTGTATACTTCACGTTTAAACTAGAATTGAATTCCCAAGATTGAATTTGATTTCGTTCACTAGTTGCACCTGTGGTAGCTGAAAAGCCAATAGTAACCCACTCCGGCAAAACCTTCGCCAAATCAATTATGTAAGATAAGCTAGTGTTCTCTTGAGGGTTTGATGTTTGCTGGTAAGTCCAAGACACACTCAAGTTTTTAGTTGTAGCATTGTAAGTAACCCATGCGTCAGCAATATCTCCACTGTGAAAGCTAGCATTCCAAGGAGTGTACACAGCTGAAGCAAGAGAGTGGTTGTTGATCCCCACATGCTCAACCAGAGGCTTCGGATCCCATTCTTTATTTGGAAATGAATCGAACTCCACCATAACGATCTGGTTGTCAAAGGCCGAGGTGTTAAACAAACCCAAGAATCCACCAGCAGAATTTAGTGGGATTTCAAATCCCACAGGTGCAAGGAAGAACACAATCCCATGGCCATACCCATATCGGGCTCTATTTTGGGTGTCTATAATGAAAGCGAAGTGGGATCTGAAATCAGAAAGCTTCCCTGTGCTGGAGTCCCAAAGCGGAACCCTGTCCCGGTAAGTGATCCAACCAACACGGCATGCGAAATCATAATTCTCATTTAACTCTGCAAAGACAGCAGCAGATGCTGCGTCTCCATGATAAACTATGCTGGTTTCGCCGGAGCCAAAGCTAGTTATGTTGAAATAAATAGAATTAACTACTGGGGAAACTAGCAATAGAAGGAAAAAGAGCCAATGCACAGTGAGGAAGTAATAGAATAGGATGGCCATAGCTAGAGGATGCAGGAGCATGCATCAGAGCTAATGTATTTATATATATTGTCCCGTAAGTTGCGGAGTAACAAGGATGAATTTACTTCGATTAGGGGTGTATACGGTACGAGAGAATTTAGGGATTTAAACTATCCGGAATTACATCAAATTTTATGAATTTTAAAAATAAAATCTTTAGTATCAGTACTAAATTTAAAAAATTTCATACTAATACTGTCCCATTTTTTGGGACAGTTCGTTACGATATTTCGATTCTTTCGAAACGGATCGGTATAATTCGGTTCAAAATTGGGAACTGAAGATTTATGTTATGTAAAAAATTTATATTATTAATTAAGTTTATATTTATTACTAAAAAATAAGAATGTATTAATTTTTGTAATTAATACAATATAAATCATTGTTGATAAAAAAAATATAAACCATTAACAAAGCATTATAGTTATATGTTTATGCAATATTATAGTCAAAACCTATTAAAAATACAATATAAACCATAAAAATAAAAAAAATCTCTACAAATCATTATAGTTATATATTTTTTCAAATGGCTTTTATTTTATTTATTTGTAAGGTCACTATTTACTTCAATGAAAATAACGCAGTTTTGGACAAAATTACATCATTTTGATTATCTATTATTTAATTGATTAATTTTAAATAATATCAATAAGATTATTAGGTTACTTACTAAAAATAATAATTAATAAATTATGAAATGTAACAATAACAATATATTTTAATTAATAAATAAATTATAAAATTTGAAATCATATATTCTTATTTTCATATTTTTAGTTTAAATTGAATTATAATGGGTATTACATATTTTTACTTCTTGTTGCTAATAATAATAGTTTTCTTATTTCTCATATTTTAAGTTTAGATTGTGTTGTAATGGACATTATACATTTTCATTTGTTAGTTGAATTATTTGAAATCATGCAATTTAAGTTTTTTTATTTTCATATTTTAAGTTCAACTTGTAATATGATAAATATTTTATATCTTTATTTATCAATTGAATAATAGTAGTAGTAGTAGTAATAGTAGTAATGATAATTAGTGATAATTAAATTAATAAAAATACTTTATTAACAGTTTATTTATTATATTTTTAACACAAAACATATTAATTTTTATCATATATTATTATACATATGTTACTTAGTAATAATATATTACTTGATATTATAATGAAAAGTACATAATTAATTTTACAATTATTTATTAATATTTATACATTATTTATAAAATTAAAATTCAGTACTATATTCGTTTTCAATTCGGTATGATTTCGGTACAGTTCAATATGGTTCTCGGTTCGGTTTTTTATAAATCTCTAGTACTATACCAAATTAGTCATAAAATTCGGTCCAGTTCGGTTCGGTTCAGTTTGGGGTTAAAATTATTTGGTTCGGTACAGTTTTAATATCTTTCAGTTCGGTATTTCGGTTCAGTTTGGTATTTTCTCCGTCCCATTTTCAACCCTAACGTACATTAACAGCTTTATTAGTGGATATATTTTAAGGGACTATTTTTTTTTTCACGTGCAATGCACGTAGTTAAAATATTAAATGTACAATTTATGTTAATTTTTTATTAAAAATAAAGATTATTATAATTTTAATAAAATAAATTGTTAATAATAAATAATATAAATTATTGATAATAATTCATATAAAATGTATATCACATTTTTAAAGTTATTATAAAAAAGAATGCTAACATAAAAATAATTGCTTAAAAATGTTCACATACTTACAATAGTGATAGTTTTAAAAATTGTGCATGAAAAATAAAAAAAATTAGTATAATTAAAAATTAATATGGAAGAGTAATATTATTTTTATCTATAATATAATTAAAATAAATATGAAGCTTATACTAATTTAATAATTTACGTATTTATTTAAATTTAATAATAAATACAATATAATTATTTTATTTTTATTTAAATCTATACTATTTTTAAATATAAAATTTGAAATTTCAAAATAAAAACTAAAACTAATTTTACCAATTCTAACAACTTTTGAAAATCAAATTAAAATTATTTTTGTGAATATATAAAAGGTGCATGTCTATTTTTGTCCAAAGAAGTTTTCTGTTTATTCATACTTTTATATATAGTATAGCAACAGAGGTCAAAGTGCAACAACTTCAGTCCAAGATGGTAATCTAACCAAGAATGATTACTCAATTGACTAAATCATGATAAATTCCTATAATAGCCATGTTAATCTCTGCAACAACTTTTGTGTCCTTTGATCTATATATGTTGAGCTATCAAATGATCTTGCAACTTATATCAGTTAATAAAATACAAGGATTTCTTTTGCTCTTAAATTTTCTCTTAGTATTAGAACTGGCTATGTTCATGTAGCACAACAGCACCTTCATCAATCATGACTACACTATCCTTAAATGTTGGAAATTTCATTACACTTAAACTCACACAATCAAATTATCCTCTATGGAAAGAACAAGCTTTAGGCTTAGTAGAGAGTCAATAACTAGCAGGCCACCTTACCAATAAAGATTTAACCCCAATCAAATTTAGTACATCAAATCCAAATTCTACAGATGTTGAAACGCCACATCAAAACTGACAGATGAATACATTCCTTGGTGAAAATTTGGTCACCTTCTCTAAGGGTGGATAATTAGAACATTCTCTTTGAAGAGGATCTTGGATTTATTATTGGTTTAGACATAACCCATGTTGTTTGGCAATGATTAAAAAATGCTTATGCACAAGATTCACAGGAATGAGAGTTTATACTATATCAACAGTTGATGAATATGTTGGATATAAGAGATAAAGAGCTTCAAGAACTCTTGAAGCATAGCAGAACCTTTATTGATGCTGCTACTATTCTAAAAATGAAAAATTTTAGTAAAGTCCAATTGGCTAATTCTGTATATTTTTCATTAACAAGAGCTACTTTATATAGCAATTTAATTACAGACAAAAGGACAACCAAACTTATATAATTTAAGGAAGAATAGTTACCTAAAATAAGAACAACCATAACTTTTCAACTGTTGAAGTTAGGGGCCATCATCACATTCCTGAAATCTATCAAAATAAAACAAAATATCTTGACTAAAGTACTTAAACAAAGTCTCATGACACTAACACTCCTCCTTGAGACTTTGTTTTGAGACTCCAAGTCTTCTTTTTAGTTATTCAAATCTAGCCTAAGGTAGTGCTTTAATGACTATGTCTACAATTTGCTCTTTAGATTTACAATGCTCAATCCTTTGCTCCCATTCAGCTTCTTTGAGAAGATGGAATTGACCTCCTTGAAATTGAAATTGGACATGTTTAAAAACATCTTTTGAGAGGTTAAAGCTTGAGTTTCATAAGCCATATGCAGCTTGCCTTTAAAACTGAACTTCTGTAGTTGAATATCTTCATATTTCTCTAATTTTGGAGCATTTTCTATGCTTCTTTACTTCCATTTTTGTAAACTTCACCATTTTCTTTATGGTCTGAGCATTCTAAGAAACAAATAAGCATTTTTCTTTAGTTTTTTTTCTCTCTTATGCTTGAAAGCTCAAAGAATTCAGCTTGTCTGAAGTATTAACAACACTTGCATCTTGAATTTTTGAACTAGAAGCTAAATTTATTGAAAGAAATAATTCTAAAACTCCTCCTTTCTCTTGACTCTTTTTCTTTTCATTAACTTTACTATCTTTAGCTTTCTCAGAATTTGAACTTAAAGAATTAAAGCTTAATGGAAAAATTTTGTTAACCATTTTAACTTTAATTATCTTATCATTATTTTGATTGAAAATTGTACATGAATGATTCTTGAACACAACACAATAACCTTTTTTAACCAACTGAGGTACACTAAGCAAGTTTTATTTTAAAGATGGTATAAAGAAAACATCTAAGATTATTTTCGTACCTTGCTTTGTTTGGACAAGGACAAAACCCTTTCGTTCAAGCTGAATATGATTGTCGTTACCTAGCTTCACTTTAGTTCTAAAGTTCTTATCCAAATATGTAAAAGAAGCTTCATCCTTAGCCATATGACTTATGTAGCCACTATCAATAAACCGGACTTGATCTTCCTTTTCTTGAGTGGAAATTTGAGTTACCACAAATAAATGTTCTTCTTGTTCTAGTACTAAATTGGTGATATGCTGATTTGGAAATTGCTCTTCAATATTACTTGCAATTTGAGGTTGATTTTATTGTTGTTGGCCTTGTTTCTTTCTACAAAATTTCTCAGTATGCCCCAACTTGCCATAAAAATTGCATTTATAAGATGGTTTACCTTTGTTCTTGAACTAACAATTTTCCTCAGGATGATTAGTCCACCTATAATATTTACAAGGTGGAAATCTTTCTTTTATGGCTACTGCATCAGAACTCCCTTAAGCTCTACCTTTGTTGGTGTTGGCATGTAGTTCTCCTCTTTCATGTTTGTTTTGTGCTAGGAAAGCACCTTCAATTGGTTCATCATTCATCATAGAAACTATTTGCTCATGTCCATGCAATTTATTGATCAAGGAGTTTATTCAAGAGTTTCAAGATCAAATGAATCTTCAATAGTTGAGATCTTTGCTTCAAATTTCTAGGGAATGGAGATAAAAATTTTCTCCACTACAAGTTGATCTGAAAAATTCTCTCCAAGCAGCCTTCTTTGGTTGACAACATCCATCAATTTGTTGATGTAGCTATTAAGAGTTTCATTGTAATAATCTGAGTTTTTATAAATTAAATTAAGAAATTAAATTATAAGATTTGCAGTGTTAATAATTATTTTTATTTTTATATTATTTTATTAAATTGTGATATTTGATTATTTGTGAAAATTAAATAAATTTCTAGTGTTATTATTTATTTCATTAAATATAGCATCATTGTTATTATTTTTATTATTATTATTATTATTTACTAAATGAAATTGTGGATTTTAGTGAGTAAATTTAAGTTATAGTTATTAAAATAATAATAAATTAAATAAATAAATTTTATTTTTATTTTATTATTTTCCCCACTTTTTCTTTTCCTCCCTTCTTTTTTCTTTCCTTTCTTTTTTTTTCCTTCCTTTTTTTCTTTTTCCCTTCCTTTCTTGTTTTCTTTTTCCTCCTCTCTGGTTCTATCAATCACTGTCGCACACCACCACACCACCAGTAGCACACCGGATTGCCTTCTCCATGTCGTCACCCCACCATTCACCACCCCAGTTGCAGCAGCCACCTTTTGATAATCTTCCTCGTGCATAATTGTTCAGTGGCCGGAAAGAGGGAGAAAGGTCAGTGCCATTCCGACGAGCATTCTAGCCAAGCTTAGGCTCAAATTGAACCTCTCGACTAGAGCTTCAATAAGCCACGATCGATTTCAAGAAATTCAACCGGTAACAACTCCAATTTCTCAAAATATAATTTTGGGTATTTTTGTTTAATTGTGAATTAGAATGTCAATTTGATTTTATTTGATATTGATCCTTTAGAACAAATTAATGTGGAGGTTGTAAGGTTTCTGAAAATAATTTCTATGAATTTTTCAAATTTATAAGGTCTCGAGATTAATGTTCACGACACTATTCCCGAGCCCAAAGAATTTTTTATATTTTTAATAAATTATACTAGTTATTTTAACTAAGTTTTGTTAAAGAACTCTATTAAAATTAAGTACCAAATTTTTTATTATAAATTTCTGAATGTTTATATTGAAAAATGAATTTTTGGCAAAATTAGTAAATTTTATATTTTAATTGAAATTATTGTGAATTATTATGTTTTGGATAATTTTTTAGCAATAAATAATATTAAAATAATTTTTATGAATTAATTCCCATTTCTAGCTAATTATTAGTAATTATCGGAATAATATTCGAATAAAAAAATTGTAATTATGATTTTTAAGATTTAAATGAGTTTCTGGTTGCTTAATTATATAATTGAATAATTTAAATGATTATCGGTAATTAAATTCTATTTAATGTTGAAAATTAGAATAATATCTTTTATAATATAATTTGACTATTAATGTGAATTTTATTATTTATTTTGTAAATAAATATCTTTTATGCTTCTATTGTGTAAATAAATTAATTTTGGTATTTAAATGGAATTTTATTGTTTATAAATTGTGATTTGTGAAATTGGTTTTCAGTTGGGCATAAAGTGTAGTTTGGGGGCCCAACTTGAGATTTGGAGTTGTTGCTAGTATTTGAAGTGTCTTTTTGTGCAGGATTAGCTCTACTTTTGTAGATAAATGTCCGTTTTATAGAGGAGACTCTACCGAATTTTTAGTAGATTTCTTATAAAATGTAGCATCAGGTCAAGTTTAGTAGATTCATATTCTTAATCAAGTCTCACTTTAGAAATCTAGAATTTATAGGATTTCTATTTTTAATTCCATCTTTTTTTATTTCTTTCCTTTAGCTGCGCCTCCAATCGAGTCGACAGGTCGGGGGTCAAGTGTGACTACATAGAGGAGTGCATTCAACCTGTAAGTTAATAATTGAATTATGTGTAGGATATTTTATAATAAAATATAAATTCATTGATTATGAAAAAAGGGGAGAATTTAATAAAAGAATTATATTATTATTTTGAAAAATGCTCAGATTAAATTATCCTATTATTTGTTATGGTTATATAAGCATTTTTATATTAAATTTTCATATGATTAGTTAATTGTTATTTTATTTTATTGTAATTTTCTTTGTTTTATTTACTCTTATTTATTTTAAAATGAACTACAATAAAATGAGCTACATGATGGGTTTCATTAAGACCGTGTGTGCACCAGTAGGTTTGAGAGTGAGTGATGATGGTTGTAAGACTCGGTGATGATTTGCTCTCAGGCATGCTTTTATGAGATTGTATATAAGGTTCAGTGATGCTTTGCTCTCGGGAACTGCCAGTAAATATTGGTTAAGTGATTTGACTACGACTAGTAGCTCAGTGGATGCTTTGCCCTTAGGAACCGACAATCTTTGGATTTTAAGAGAGCTGAAAGGCTATTAGAATTGTAGACTAGTGTTCTACCTAGTTTTCTTATAAAAATGATGTAAGAAAGTTTATTATATTTATATAGTATTTTATGATTTTAAATACTTTATTTCGGTAAAAGAGGATTTCAATAAATCAAATGTTTTAAATTTATATATTATAAATTTTAAATTTTCATAAAATATATTTTTAAAGAAGATTTTCACACTACATATATGTCTTTTATTAATTTACTCAGTGAGGTCTAACTCCCCTCAATTTTTTTTTCAGGATCTTGGGAGTCTTTAGTTAGTTCGCCTACTTTACGCCGGGTTTTTTTCTCCAACTATTTTATGTAGGTCTATATGACATGCATTATTATGCATTTGAAATCTAGAATGCCGCAGTACTAATAGCAATTATGTTAAATTTTATGTTATTACCTATATTAAAGATTTGTATTAATGTTGATTATTATGTTTCATCAAAGATTGTTTTGGATATTATGTTTTTTGTGTTATTTATTTTAATTAAATATTTCATTTAATTATTACCTATATTTTATTATAAACTTTCTTTAAGGCTTACTACGAGTTTCGAAAACCTTATGCTTTCCCATTCTCTAGTGCCAATCACATGCCCTCGGGTTCGGGTCGTGACAAAGTTAATATTAGAGTTTTGGCTCATTTTCTATATGTTTTCAGCTATAAGTGTCTAGTTTTGTGAGCTACTACAGTGATAGGTTGATAATTACACTTGTTGTCTTCTTTGTTTCTTGCATTCTGCGTATATATAGTATCCTTCTCTTGTCTTAAAATCCATTCTATGTCTCTTTTCAGAATGAGGTGAGCGCGAGCTGGTCCTACTACAGAAGTAGCATTTGAGGAGAATAAGGATGAGTAGTCTTTTCAAGATGAAATTCCTCCTCTTGCCCCTAGACGCAAGGTAGAGGTAGAGGTAAAGGCAAAGGTAGAGCTAAAGTAATAGCAGCTCAGAGGCAGGAATAGCAACAAACAGAGCCTAAAATTCCTATAGATGATCCTGCAGCCTTTGTAGCAGGTATGACAGGAATTAATTAAGGCTTGGTAGCCCTTAACCAAGCAATGCCCCTAGTACAATAGATGCTTCAATAGAGAAATCAAGGGATGACTGATGTCGATGCCACTTTACTATACTCCAAAGTCGAGCAAGTTTCTTTCAATGGTTAGGGGATGCTTTGGACTTTATAAATAGCAACGAGGCCAGAACCAGAACAAGATACACAGACTACTATCAGATCATAATAATAGAGCTATCTGTATCAGCTATAGCTTAGGATTGGTTCATGCAGTTAATCTAATCATATATGACTATAATGACCTGGTTGGATTTTAAGGCATCGATGAGAGAGAACTATATATGGCAGTTGCTAAATATTGTAAGGAGAGATCAATCAGTTGGGAATTACACTCGCAAGTTCTTCAAACTATCACGTTATGCTACAGATGTGATGCAGGATGAGATGAGAGCAGTGGAGCTCAATGTGACTAGGTTAGGCCTAGCTTACATTGGCATCCAAACAGGGGGTCGAAGCCTTTAGAGTGTAGTTGAGGAGGCTAGACAACTTGAGTGGAGATATATTTGACATTGCACCATATCTGATCCTTATGAGAATGATGGTGGCAAATCAGCTCAGGAGGTTTAGCAGCCTATTTTTTAGATAGGCAATATGAGTACTTAAACAGGGGTTACTTTTTAACAAAGCAGACATTTTAGAAAACATTAGACTGGCAGGCAAAATTATACTCAGAGTCGTAAGGGTGGTAGGATTGTTAGGTTTGGTATAGGTGTCAATAGTAGTAGTAGTGGGCAGAGCTCTAGACATGGTAGTTCAGGATCTGGGGCTAGTGCATGTGCTACTTATGGGCGAGTACATCAAGGTCCGTGTCACTTAGCACCAGGGGCATGTTTCCAATGCGGACAGTTTAGGTATTTTCCTAGGGATTTTCCTAATTATGGGTTTTAGCCATCATATGCTCAGGGATCTTTATCATCTATCACTCAGCAATTTTAGCAAGTGTATCATCAATATCAAGCACCTATGTATCCTCAACAGCAACCGACTCAGTATGCGAGTCAACAGGGTAAAGGTTTTAGAGGCAGAGCTAGGGGTAGAGGATATGCACAATCATCCACTTCATAACAGGCAGGTCATGGTTAGACCACAGTTTTGACCTTGACTCCTCAGGATGCTTTAGCATCCAATGTAGTTGTGGTAGGTATTCTCCAGAGTGTTACTTTGATACTAGAGTCTTGTTTAATCTGGGTGCTTTGCACTCTTTTGTCTCTCCTACGTTTGCTTTTAGAATAGCATGTCAGCCTTCCAAGTTATTGATTCCTTTATTTATAGTGACTCCACTTAGTGAAAAGTTAGAAACATATGTGTTCTTTCCATCTTGTCCAGTGTTAGTGGAAGGTAGATAGTTGCTAGCAGACTTAGTTTTATTAGATGTGATTGATTTTAATGTAATTCTAGGAATGGATTGGTTGCCATAGTATTATACCACAGTAGATTATTGAGAGAAGGAAGTAATTTTCATAATTTTGACTGATGAAGAATTCAGATTCAAAAGTGATAAGAGTTTAATGCCTCAAAATATTATTTCTACAATCATAACTAGGAATCTGCTTAGAAGAGGTTGTCAAGGCTACTTAGCTGTGGTTAAAGACGTACAAGCAGATACGGAGGTAATTGAAAGGGTGCCAATAATGTGCGAGTTTTCAAATTTTTTTCTTAAAGAATTGCCAAGCTTGCCACCATAAAGGGAGATAGAATTCTGTATCAATGTAGTGCCTAGTACAGATCCTATCTCTATGCCATAGAATGGCGCTTGTAGATTAGAAAGAGTTTAGAGAGCAGTTGTAAGAATTATTTGATAAAGGTTTTATCCAGCCTGGCACAACTATTTAGGGTGCTCCAGTATTGTTTGTAAAAAAGAAGGATGATAGTCTTCGACTCTGTATCGACTATAGACAGTTGAACAAGGTCACCATCAAGAACAAGTATCCACTCCTAAGGATTGATGATTTTTTTGACCATTTGCAAGGAACTCGATGTTTCTCTAAGATTGACTTAAGGTCTAGGTATCATCAATTGAGGACTAGAGGTGGAGATGTACCTAAGACTACATTTCAAACAAGGTATAGCCATTATAAATTCTTGGTGATGTCCTTTTGGGTTAACTAATGCCCCAATGGCCTTTATAGACTTGATGAACAGGGTGTTTAGGCCATTCTAGGATCGATTTATGATTGTGTTTATTGATGGTATTTTGGTATATTCCAAGAGTAAGGTAGAACATGCGATGCATATAAGATTGGTGCTTCAAACTTTGAGAGAGCACCAGTCGTATGCCAAGTTTTTGAAGTGTGAATTTTGGTTGGATTAAGTGGCATTCTTAGGCCATATGGTATCCAAAGATCATAAACAAATGGATCCTAGGAAAATAAAAGCCATTATAGAGTGACCGAGACCCATATCAGTCACGGAAGTAAGGAGTTTTCTAGATTTAGCTGGCTATTATAGGAGACTTGTGAAGGATTTCTCCAAGATTATTGCACCTTTGAGAAGACTAACCTAGAAGAATGCTAACTTTGTATGGATAGACAGATGTGGGGGAGCACTTTCAGTTGCTTAAAGACTTGTTAACTTTGGCTCTAGTGTTAACTTTACGTTCTGGGAATGAGGGGTATACGATGTATTATAATGCTTCTTAAGTAGGATTAGGCTATATGTTAATGTAGAATGAAAGACTGATTGCTTATGATTCAAGGTAGTTAAAAAAGCACGAGCAAAATTATCTTACTTATGACTTGGAAATAGCAGTAGTGGTGTTTGCACTAAAGATTTGGAGGCATTACCTGTACGGTGTGACTTGTGAAATATATACCGACCAGAAGAGCCTGAAGTACATATTCCAGTAGAGAGATTTGAATCTAAGGTAGAGAAGATGGATGGAACTTCTAAAGGACTATGATTATTTTATTATATACCATCAATGTAAAGTAAATGTAGTTATTGATGCATTGAGCAGAAAGTCCATAGGTAGCCTTACACACATTAGTACAGAGAGGAGGCCAATTGTTAAGAAGATACATAAGTTGATCAACCAAGGGTTGCAGTTGAAGGTGACTAAAAAATGCATCCTTGCTCAGTTCAAAGTATGGTCAGTATACTTGGATCAAGTTAAAGCAGCTCAAAGAAGGGACCCATAGTTGTAGAAGATCATGTTTGAAGTACAACAAGATAGGTCCATTGGATTTATGATTGATGATGAGGGTGCGCCACATTTGGGTACTCAGTTATGTGTGCTAGATGTGGATAAGTTGAGAAAAGAAATTATGGAAGAGGCATATTTTTCTGCTTACAGTGGTCATCCAGGTTCTACCAAGATGTATCATGACTTAAAAGATACATATTAGTGGAATGGAATGGAATGAAAAAGGTATTGCAGAATTTGTATCCAAATGTCTCACTTATCAATAGGTGAAGCTAAAGCACCAGAGGCCCGCAGGATTATTATAACCATTACCTATCCTAGAGTGGAAGTGGGATATGATTGCTATGGATTTTGTGATTTGATTTCCTTGTACTACTGGTGGTTATAATGCTATTTAGGTAATTGTTGATAGGCTAATTAAGTCAGCACACTTTCTACCAATTAAGAAGACATATTCTACTAATAGATTAGCAAGGTTGTATGTCAAAAGAATTGTTTGCCTCTATAGGGTACCAGTGAGTATAGTGTCTGATAGAGGAGCTACTTTTACTTTAGTCTTCTATCAAGAATTGCATAAGGCATTGGGTACAAGACTTGATTTCAGCATAACATTTCATCCTCAGATAGATGGTCAATTAGAAAGGACCATTCAGACCTTGGAGGTTATGTTGAGGCTGTGTGTGATGGACTTTGGTGGTCAATGGGACATACATTTGTATTGATTGAATTTGCATATAACAACATTTATCATGTAAGTATTGAGATGGCTCCGTATGAAGCACTATATAGTAGAAAGTGTAAGTCACCATTATGTTGGGAAGTTGGAGAAAGATAACTATCAGGTCCAGAATTGATGCAAATTACTTATGATAAGGTTCCATTATTGAGCAAGGGTTGAGGGCAGCTTTCAACAGATAGAAGAGTTATACAGATCCTAAGAGGAAGGATGTGTCCTTTTCCATTGGAGACATGGTGTTTTTGAAAGTTTCTCCAATGAAGGGGGTTATGAGGTTTGGTAAGAAGGGTAAATTAGCCCCGAGATATATTTGACCTTCCGAGATATGTTCAAGAGTTGGAGAATTGGCTTATAGATTGGAGTTGCCACCAGAATTACCTCGAATTCACCTAGTGTTCCATGTGTCTATGTTGAGGAAATATGTTTATAATCCTTCTCATGTTCTTCAGCCTCAAACAGTGGAGCTCAATGAAGATCTGTTATATGAGGAATATCCTGTGGCGATTGTGGATCGCCAAGTTCATTAGCTTTGCACTAAGGAGATCCTGATAGTGAAGGTGTTGTGGAGCAACCACACAGTAAAGGACTGCAGATGGGAGATGGAGGCAGTGCGGGTGGCCTATCCCTATAGTTTTCATTAAAAATTTTGCATCTTTTATTTATCAAAAATTCGAGGATGAATTTCTTTTAAGGAGGGAAGACTGTAATAATCTAAATTTTTATAAATTAAATTATGAGATTTGCAATGTTAATAATTATTTTTATTTTATATTATTTTATTAAATTGCAATATTTGATTATTTGTGAAAATTAAATAAATTTCCAATGTTATTATTTATTTCATTAAACATGGCATTGTTATTATTATTTTTATTTTTATTATTTACTAAATGAAATTAAGAATTTTAATGAGTAAATTTAAGTTATGGTTATTAAAATATTAATAAATTAAATATATAAATAAATTTTGTTTTATTTGATTATTTTTTCCCCACTTTTTCATTCCCTCCCCTCCTTTTTCTTTCTTTTCTTTTCATTTTTTCCTTCCTTTTTTTCTTTTTCCCTTTCTTTCCAATTTTCTTCTTCCTCCTCTTTAGTTCTGTCAGTCACCACCGTGCGCCATCATGCCACCAGTAGCATGTCGAGCTACCTTCTCCATGTCGTCGCCCCATCGTTTGCTACCCCAGCTGCTACAACCGCCTTCCGATCGATTTCCTCGTGCGCGATCGCTTGGATGCCGGAAAGAGGGGGGAAGGTCGATGCCATTCTAGCCAAGCTTAGGTTCAAATCGAAGCTCTCGACTCAGGCTTTGATAATCCTTGATCGATTTCGAGAAATTCAATTGGTAACAACTCCAATTTCTCAAATTTTAATTTGGGTATTTTTGTTTAATTGTGAATTAGAATGTCAATTTGATTTTATTGGATATTGATCCTCTAGAACAGATTAATGTGGATGTTGTAAGGTTTCCAAAAATAATTTTTTGAATTTCTGGGGTCTCGGGGGTTACTGTTCATGACATTATTCCAAAGCCTAGAGAATTTTTTTTTATATTTTTAATAAATTCTACTAGTTATTTTAAGCATTTTTTGTTAAAGAACTTTATTAAAATTATATACTGAATTTTTTATTATAAAATTTTGAATGTTTATGTTGAAAATGAATTTTTGAAAAAATTAGTATAAAATAGTAAATTTTATTTTTTTAATTGAAATTATTGTGAATTATTATGTTTTGGATAATTTTTGAGTAATAAATAATATTAAAATAATTTTTATGAATTAATTCCATTTCTAGCTAATTATTAGTATTTATTGGAATAATATCCGAATAAAAAAAATTGTATTTATGATTTTTAAGATTTAAATGAGTTTTCGGTTACTTAATTATATAATTGAATAATTTAAATGATTATCGGTAATTAAATGCTATTTAATTTCAAAAATTAGAATAATGGCTTTTATAATTAAATTTGACTATTAATGTGAATTTTATTATTTATTTTGTAAATAAATATCTTTTATTCTTTTGTTGTGTAAATAAATAATTTTGGTATTTAAATGGAATTTTATTGTTTATAAATTGTAATTTGTGAACTTGGTTCTCATTTGAGCATAAAGTGTAGTTCAGGGGCCCAACTCAAGATTTGGAGTTGCTACTATTATTTGAAGTATCTTTGTGTGCAGGATTGACTCTACCTTTATAGAGAGATGTCTGTTTTACATATGAAACTCTACCCAATTTTCGATACATTTATCAAAAAAATGACATCGGGTCGAGTTTAGTAGAGTCTTATTCTTAATCGAGTCTCTCTTTAGAAATCTAGAATTTATAGGATTTCCATTTTTAATTCCATCTTTTTTTTATTTCTTTCGTTTAATCGCGCCTCTAGTTGAGTCGACTTGTCGGGATCGAGCATGACTGTGCAGAGGAGCACATTCAGCCTGTAAGTTAATAACTGAACTATATGTAGGATATTTTATTTTAAAATATAAATTCATTAACTATGAAAAAAAGAGGGAGAATTTAATAAAAGAATTTTATTATTATTTTAAAAAATGCTTGGATTAAATTCTCCTATTATTTGCTATGGTTATATAAACATTTTTATATTAATTTTTCATATGATTAGTTAATTGTCATTTTATTTATTGTAATCTTTCTTGTTTTATTTACTCTTTTTTATTTTAAAATGAACTACAGTAGAATAAGCTACTTGATGGGTTTCATCAGGACTGTGTGCGCACCGATAGGTTTGAGAGTGAGTGTTGGTGGTTATAAGGCTCGATGATGATTTGCTCTCAGGTATGATTTTATAAGATAGTATATAAGGCTCGTTGATGCTTTGCTTTCAGGCATGATTTATAATTTACTAGGGCCGCTAACTCGATGATGCTTTGCTCTCAGGAACCACCAGTAAATATTGGTTTAAATGATTTGACTGCAGCTGGTAGCTCGGTGGATGCTTTGCTCTCAGGATCTGGCAGTCTTTAGATTTTAAAAAGCCAAAAGACTATTAGAATTGTGGACTAGGGTTCTACCTAGTTTTCTTACAAAAATGATTTATGAAAGTTTATTATATTTATATAGTATTTTATGATTTTGAATACTTTATTTGAGTAAAAAAGGATTTCAATAAATCAAATGTGTTGACAATTTGCATGATCAAACTCCTAATTTTGGAATTTGACAAACAATTTTTATACTAATAATTTCAATCAAGTGTGTAGGGAATTATATACCAAACATATACTAAGCATATACACTTTTGGATGAATAGTGACTTTTCGGGCTGATTGAACCTCTGAGATTGAAGAAGACTTTTGACATATTTAGAGCTCTTAAATGAGAAAATGAGGTTCTTCACTTTTGAAGTAGACATCTTAAGCTTTCTATATTGAGCTTGCTTGTCAAAATCCAAGTTCATTTAGGTATTCAAATCTTCAGTCGAAGTCAACATATGCAGCTTGCATTTCAGTTTTCATAGCTCTTGGTATTTCAGCAATATCTTGAGCTAAAGATACCCAATTGAGGGATTCAAATTTTTATAGAAAGCTAAGAAAATTATCTATAACTTTTATGAGGAAGATTTTGGCTGAATTGATCGTCTTCAGTCCCGTTCACGAGTATCTTTTAAAGTGGTCACGAGTTGTCCTTCAATGGAGCCTTTAGAGCATGTTTTTGCCAAAAAAAAAATGGCAGTACCCCTCACGAGCGCTCCTTATGAGCTGAGTGCTCGTGAGCAAACCACTAACAATATATAATGGGAAAATTTGAATGGGACGGATATATTTTTGCTCCTCACGAGCACTGTTCACTCATGAGCCGCCCTTGAGCATCCTTTGAGCTGCCAAAAGTCCAAGAATTGATTCAAAATCAATTATAAACATTGGTGACATGATTGATACATCCAACAACTATATTTTTAAGTTTTTTTTCTATATAAACATAACTTAGAATTCAATTGAAAGGTTAAGAAAACTTATTTGTCATTCATTATTTTCTTAAACATTCAATTGAGCTCTTAAACTTTCCTTTAAACAATTCTTTGTGTATAACTCTTGTAAGAGTTAGTGAGTGATTATAATAGACATTATTATTCTTCTATTTTCTAGGTTTAGAAAATGAGAAGTGAGATTCTATTCTAAAGGAATTGGCTTAAGTGTTTAGCCATTAAAACACTTAGGAAATTGGTTTTAGTGTGAGCCTTGAAAACACTTGTAATTTGGTTTTTGAGTGAGCCTTGAAAACTTAGGTTGTAAGAGTGAGCCATAAAACTCTTGTGTATCCTCAATCTTGTGAATAAGATTGTGGGTGATTAAAAAATCCTAACTTGGGGATAAGTTAGGTGGAGACGTAGGATTATTGTTGAATCCGAACTCCTTAAATATTTGTGTTCTTCATTCTTCCTTCTCAACTCTTACTCAATTCTTGCAAAGAATTCCTTTAATTTCCTTTTTTTTTTATATTCCTATTCACCCCCCCTCTAAGACTCTTATAATTGGTATCAAAGCTTGAATTCTAGGTACTTTATTGCTAGAATACAAGATCATAGGGAGTGAATCACAAAACATCTCTTATCTTAGACCATTCTTTGATGGTAGTGACTATCCACATTGGAAATTCAAAATGGAATTATATCTTAGTTTTAATTCCATCAAACTTTAGGATATTGTCCTAAGAGGTTAGGAACCACCTACAACTATCATTGATGGTGTGGTAACTACTCTTGTAAGAAGCTAATGGAGTGTTGATCAGAAGGAAGAAAATCATAAAAATAAAAAGGCTATGATTACTCTAGTCTCCTCTATGATAAGAGAAGAAGGAGGCAAGCTTAAACATTGCATTTCGATTAAAGAAATGTGGGAGACCTTAGAGAATCACCATAAAGACAACATTCAAGTAAGAAGTAAGAAGGTTCAACTTCATATGTATGAATATGAACTCTTCAAAATGAAGCCCCAAGAGTCAATCACGGAGATGACAAATAGTCTCAATGCTCTCCTCACAACTCTCAAGAAATTTGGAAAACATTTCTCCTAGGAAGAGGTAAACAATAAGATTCTAAGAATCCTACCTAAGAAGGATTGAGAATCTCGTGTTACCTTAATTGAGGAAACTCAAGACCTCTATACTCTATCAACTGATGTGCTCATTGGTAAGCTCTTAACACATGAGCTCACCATCAAGCAAAGAGGTGAAGAACAAGAAAAGAAAGAAGAAAAAAAAAGAACATTGCTCTAAAAGCTCTTCAAGAAGATAGTGAAGAGGAAAGCATCAAATATTCTAGTGATGAAGATGGTGACATTGCTATGCTCACTAGAAACTTTAAGAAGTTCTTAAGAAAGAAAAATTTCTCAAGAACAAGGGACTTCAACAAGAATTTTGGAGGAGATGGAAGGAAGAAAACAAAAGAGGTTACTTGCTATGAATGCAAGAAAATGGGACACATTAGAAGTGAATGTCCTAAAATCAAATTCAAAAGCGAAGGAGCAAAAGATAAGAAGAAGTCATTCAAAGCTACTTAGGATGATTCCTCTGAATCCGAAGAGGAAGAGGAACAACATGAAGTTGCCAATCTTTTCTTCATGGCCATTGAAAACGAAAATGAGGTACCATCCACTTTTTATTCTTCCTTTGATGATTGTGATGAATATTGTGATGATGATGAGAGCTCTATTGTGAGCAAATTACTTGTTAAATGAAAAAGTTTGTTATCTAAGAAGAACAATATAAACATGAGTTAGCTAGCTTAAATAAGGATTTTGAATGTTTAAAAATTGATTTTGCTAAACTTGTTGTATCAAATGAAAAACTTGTAAGTGATGCTAAATCTTCTAATTCTTTGGAAGACCAATTTAAGAAAGCAAATGATGAAAGTCATAAGCTTTCTAAGGAAGTCCTAGAATTAAAAAATTCTATTGCTAAATTTAAGAGAGGAAAAGAAACTTTAGATAATCTTTTTGACTCTAAAAAATTTCATGGAGATACCCATGTAATTTGATATAAAAATGGAATGTCTTCATCATCCTCATCACATATTACTTTTGTTAAAGCTTCATATGATTCTACTCCTTCAACCTCAAATGAGATTCAAGCTTTCAAAGATAAAAAATCTCATGTGTTAAATAGCAAGGCAAAGTCTTAAAAGATTAACCCTTCATTAACACAAAGAGGTAAGGCTCAAACTAAAGCACCTCAACCTAAGCATGATTATATGTACACTAGACATAATTATAATAGGCATGTTGCATAACACAATGCACATAAACTTATTGCACAAACTTATCAAAATGTTCATCACCATTGCCAATGTATGTCTTACTTAATGTCACAAAACAATAAGAGATATACACAACACCAAAGGCATGTTGCACATACTAGGAAAGCATTTCATTCTAAGAGAAATAAATTTGAAAATGTTGTATATTCATATTGCATGATCAAAGGACATACCAATAATGTGTGCTTCTATAGAAAACTACACATGAATTTGCTTTCTTTGGATTATCTTGAAACTAACCAACCTAGACTAAGAAAGGTTTGGGTTCAAAAGAACATTTAAAATATTTTATGTAGGTGTGCTTGAAATCCCCAAGAACAAAAAGCAAGTGATATCTCGATAGTGGATGTTCAAGGCACATGATGGAAGACAAGGAGCAATTCAATAAACTTAATGCTAAGGATGGAGGATACGTTACTTTCGATGATAATGCAAAAGGAAAAATTATTGGCATTGGAGAAATAGGTAATCCTCAATCCTTATCTATACATCATGTGTTGTTTGTTGATGGTCTTAAACATAATTTGCTAAGTATAAGTCAATTATGTGATATGGGAAATAAGGTGGCTTTCTATCCTAAAAATTGCTTTGTTAGTAGTCTTGATGAAGACAAAGTAATTTTTAATGGTGAAAGAGTAGATAACATTTATGCTATTGATTTGAATAAAATTGATAACAAAGACATGAAATGCTTAATGTCAATTTCCCATGACACATGGACATGACATAGAAGGTTAGGACATGCAAATTTTAAGCTTTTAAATGATCTTTGTAAACATGAACTTGTGATTGGTTTACTTAAGCTTGAATTCACTAAAGATAAACCTTATGATGCTTGTCAAAAGGGAAAACAATCTAAGTCTTTATTTAAGCTAAAACATGTAGTGTCCACTTCTAGACCACTTAAACTTATACATATGGATTTGTTTGGACCACCTAAAATTGCTAGTCTCGGTGGAATGCACTATGCTTAAGTATTGGCTGATGACTACTCTAGATACACTTGGGTGTGTTTTCTTGCTCATAAGAATGATGCATTTAAAGCTTTTGAAAATTTTTCAAAAAGAGTTTAAAAAGAAAAAGGATTTTGTATTTCATCCATTAGAAGTGATCATGGAACCAAGTTTGAAAATGAATTTTTCAGAAACTATTGTAATGAAAATAGTATTTCTCATACATTTTCATCTCCTAGGACTCCTTAACAAAATGGGGTAGTTGAAAGGAAAAATAGAACTCTTATGGAAATGGCTAGAACAATGCTTAATGAGTATAATTTGTCTCTATACTTTTGGGCGGAAGCCGTTAACACATCTTGTTATATTTCAAACTGAGTTTTTAAAAGACCAATTTTAAATAAAACATCTTATGAGCTATGAAACAATAGAAAACCCAAAATCTCATATTTAAGAGTATTTAGATGCAAGTGCTTTATATTGAACACCAAGGATAATCTTGGGAAATTTGATTCCAAAGCCGATGAAGGAATTTTCCTAGGCTATTCCATCTCTAGCAAAGCATATAGGGTCTTTAATAAGAGAACTCTAGTAGTTGAAGAGTCAATGCATATGGTATTTGATGAATTAAACTCACTTAATCCTAGAAAGGATGTTTGTAGTGTTGATGATCTTATAGGTGACAATGAGATTGTAGAAACACAAGAAGAAAATGCTAGTAAGCTTTTGGAACTTGAAGATCCAAGCAAGAAGGAAAATGAGGAGATACCTTAACCTACCTTAAAGGATGAACTTCCAAAGGATTGGCAATTCAAGAAAGCTCACCCTTAAGACCTCATTATAAGTGACACTACAAAAGGGGTAACTACTATATATAAACTCAAGTCTATTGTTAATTTAGCTTTCATTTCTCAAATTGAACCCAAAAATGTTGATGATGCTTTGAGTGATGAATTTTGGGTCCTTGCTATGCAAGAAGAATTAAATCAATTTGAGAGAAACAAGGTTTGGACCTGGGTTCGTAGACCTAAATATCATCCTATTATTGGAACTAAATGGGTGTTTAGAAATAAGATGAATGAACAAGGTGTCATAACTAAGAACAAAGCTATACTAGTAGCTAAAGGTTATAATCAAGAGGAAGGAATTGATTATGATGAAACCTTTGCCCCCGTTGCAAGGTTAGAAGCTATTAGGATGTTACTTGCATTTGCATCATACATGGATTTTAAACTTTATCAAATGGATATTAAAAGTGCATTTTTAAATGGTTTTATTGAAGAGGAGGTATATGTTGAACAACCTCCTAGTTTTGAAAATTTTGACTCTCCAAATCATGTTTTTAAATTGTCAAAAGCATTGTATGGATTAAAACAAGCTCCAAGAGCTTGGTATGAAAGATTAAGTAACTTTTTACTAGAGAAAGGTTTCTCTAAAGGAAAGGTTGACGTAACTCTTTTCATAAAGAAATCCAAGCATGATTTTTTAATTGTTCAAATTTATGTTGATGATATTATTTTCGGTGCTACTAACCTTTGCTTGTGTGAGGAATTTTCTAAGCTAATGCATGGAGAATTTGAGATGAGTATGATGGGAGAACTCAAATTCTTTCTTGGACTTCAAATCAAGCAATGTAAAGATGGGATTTTCATCAATCAAACCAAATATGCAAGGGACATTCTTAAGAAGTTTGGAATGGATGGAGCTAAATCAAGCAAAAATCCAATGAGTACCATAACCAAACTCAACAAGGATGAGAATGGCAAACCGGTTGATGAAAAGCGATTTAGAGGTATGATCGGATCACTTCTTTATTTAACTGCTAATAGACCATATATTATGTTTGCTACTTACTTGTGTGCTAGATTTCAATCAAGTCCTAGAGAGTCTCAATTGAATGCTATTAAAAGAATTTTCAAATATCTTTGTGGTACAATGCATTTAGGTCTTTAGTATCTTAGGAGTTCTTCCTTTGACTTGATTAGTTATTCTGATGTTGATTTTGCTGGTAGCCTACTAGATAGAAAAAGCACTTTCGGAACTTGTCAAATTTTAGGAAATTGCTTAGTTTCTTGGTTTAGTAAGAAATAAGTTTATGTTGCCTTGTCCATCGTTGAAGCAGAATATGTGGCGGTTAGTTGTTATTGCACCCAAGTTCTATAGCAAAAACAACAATTTTTGGACTATGGCATTGATACTAATCACATTCCAATTAAGTGTGATAATACAAGTGCTATAAACCTTAGTAAAAATCCCATTCAACATTTTAGAACTAAGCATATTGATATTAGACATCATTTCTTGCGTGATTATGTACAAAATGGTCATATTTTTCTTGATTTTATTGATACTAATCCTCAATTAGCAGACATCTTTATCAAGCCTCTTTGTGAGGAAAGATTAAATTTTATTAAGCATGAGCTTGGTATGATTAATGGCTCAAGCTTGTCTTGATCACTTGTTAAATTGATGAATTGATGTTTAAAGTCTTATGTGATTATGTTCTTTAGAAAAATTATTTTCAGCATCATGTATAAGCTTTGTTTTAAAAGGTTTAGTTTTAGCAAATTTACTTTATATACATGATATATTGTATTTCTCATTTGCATGATCTTTTTATTAATTTGAATTGGATTTGTGTGGATTCGTTCAATTGTTTTTTTTTTAAAAAAAGGCCCTCTTATTTTAGCATAAATATTCCTCCTCCTCAACAATTTTTTTTTTTGTATTTTCATGCTAGTTTATGTTTGGTTTATTTTTAGTATACTTTTTGTATCTAAGTTTTGAGCTGTTAGTCTATTTTTTAATTCATTTTATGCCAGTTTCTGTTTGGTTTATTTGCAGTATACTTTCTGTATCTAAGTTTTGAGCTATTTTATGACTATTTTTCATCAGTTTATGTTCTGTTTATTTTCTAGATATTTTCTAGATATAAACCATGAGCTATTAGTCTGTTTTATAATTATTTTGTATCAGTTTCAGTTTGGTTTATTTTCTGGATATTCTGTTTGATTTATTTGCAGTATACTTTATGTATCTAAGTTTTGAGCTGTTTTATGACTATTTTTCATCAGTTTATGTTCGGTTTATTTTCTGGATATAAACCATGAGCTGTTAGTTTGTTTTATAATTATTTTGTGTCAGTTTCAGTTTGGTTTATTTTCTAGATATTTTCTGGATATAAGACATGAGCTGTTAGTTTTATGTCTTGTCTACAATTGGTATTTTAATATCATTGTAGCTCTCTCATTTTAATGCAATTTTATTTGCATTTTGACAAAAGGGAAAAATATTTGAGTTTAATTTTTTTTATTGTGTTTACACATGAATATTTTTATTATGTTTATACATGCATAATTAGTGTTTTTATGTTTATACATGCATAATTAATGTTTAATTTATTCATGTATAAATTCTAATTAGGAACTAATTTGATATTTGATAATGCATGGATATTTTTTTTAAGATTTGGTCTATCTTTGTATTTTGACAAAAGATGACGAATAATTGAGTTTGCATGCGTACTTAGTTAATTTCTTTTAAGGGAGAAATTTTTTTTTTCCGAAGATGTGTTTATGTAAGTGACATAACTATGTGATAGTGTGTCCTTAATATCAATTTTTTTAAATCCATTGAAATAGGGGGAGAAAATTGTTTGAATTTATTTCACCAAATTTTTTTTGCATGCATAGTAACAATGTAAGTGTGGCATGTTTTGTCCTTTTGATAAACAACCTTGTTTTGCTTACTTTGTTTTTATATGACATGAATTTTTTTTATGCATGACCTTTTAATTATGCTTATTCCTGCAAAATTCATATTAATGTATAAATTCTTCTTGGGAATGGTTTTTATTTTTGAAACTGACATGAATTTTATAAAGATTTTGAGTATCTTTACTTTTATTATTTTGGTTCTTGATCTTTTATTCCCTCTAGTATTTTTGGCTCCCTTAGGTCTATTTCCCCTTATATCTCTCTCTTTTCTTTTTATCTTTGACAAAGAGGGAGAAGAAGCTATGTGCTTAGGGGATAAATAATTGTGTTTAAGATATGCTAAGTACCATATGATTATGTATGATTGATTGACTAGTTAAACTCTACATAATCATATGATGTTTGAATATAGCATATATACTATTTTGTGATGCATTATAGTATCACTATATGCATATATGTTTGAAATTATTTCCTTTATGTTGTCTAACATTGTTTTATGATCATGTTATCATCATTTGTTATGTTAGGACATGTTCTTGATAACTTTTTTATGTTGTCTTTATTTTTGACAAGAAGGATAATAAAATTTATTTATATTTCTTATCATGTTAAAAAAGGAGGAGAAATAAAGAAATATATTTGTTAAAGGAATATATTTATTTAACCCTTATACATGCTATGATAATTCATTTATTTATATGCTCTGATACATGATAAATATTGAATTTATGCACATGTTAAGGGGGAGCAAAATATTTTCTCATTTTGAATCTATTTAATTTGAAAGGGGGAGCTATTTTTATTTAATATGCTTATACATGTCATTTATTTTTTACACACACACACATATTATTTATTATCTTTTCAAATTGGTTGTTAAAGCCAAAAAAGGGGAGATTATGGACCATTTGCATGATCAAACTCCTAATTTTGGACTTTGACAAATAATTTTTATACTAATAATTTCAACCAAGTGTGTAGGGAATTATATACCAAACATATACCAAGCATATAAACTTTTGGATGAATAGTGACTTTTCGGGATGATTGAACCTCTGAGATTGAAGAAGACTTTTGACATATTTAGAGCTCTTAAATGAGAAAATGAGCTTCTTCACTTGAATTAGACATCTTAAGATTTCCAGATTGTGCTTGCTTTTCAAAATCCAAGTTCATTTGGGTATGCAAATCTTCAGTCGAAGTTAGCATATGCAACTTGCATTTTAGTTTGCACAGCTCTTAGTATTTCATCAATATCTTAAGCTAAAGATATTCAATTGAGGTGATTCAAAGTTTTATGGAAATATAAGACAATTATCTATAACTTTTATGAAGATATTTTTGGCTTAATCGATTGTCTTCAGTCTCGTTCATGAGCATCTTTTGAAGTGGTCATGAGCTATCCTTCAATGGAGCCTTTGGAGCACATTATTGCCAAAAAAAATGGTAGTACCCCTCACGAGTGCTCCTCATGAGCTGAGTGCTCATGAGCAAACCACTGATAGCATCCAATAGGAAAATTTGAATACAACGGATATATTTTTGCTCGTCATGAGCACTGTTCACTCGTGAGCTGCCCCTGAGCATCCTTTGAGCTGCCAAAAGTCCAAGAATTGATTGAAAATCAATTATAAACATTGGAGACATGATTGATACATCCAAAAACTATATTTTTAAGTGTTTTTATATATAAATACAACTTAGAGTTCAATTGAAAGGTTAAGAAAACTTGTTTATCATTCATCATTTTCTTAAACATTCAATTGAGCTCTAAAACTTTCATTTAAAAAATTCTTTGTGTATAACTCTTGTGAGAGTTGGTGAGTGATTAGAATAGACATTTTTATTCTTTTATTTTCTAGGTTTAGAAAATGGGAAGTGAGATTCTATTCTAAAGGAATTGTTTTAAGTGTTTAGCCATTAAAACACTTAGGAAATTAGTTTTAGTGTGAGCCTTGAAAACACTTGTAATTTAGTTTTTGAGTGAGTCTTGAAAACTCAAGTTGTAAGGTTGTAAGAGTGAGCCATAAAAATCTTGTGTATTCTCAATCTTATGAATAAGATTGTGGGTGATTAAAAAATCCTAACTTGGGGATAAGTTAGGTGGAGACGTAGGATTATTGTTGAATCCGAACTCCTTAAATATTTATGTTCTTCATTCTTCCTTCTCAACTCTTACTCAATTCTTGTAAAGAATTCCTTTAATTTCATATTTTTATTCTATAGTCCTATTCACCCGCTCCCCCCCTCTAGGACTCTTTAAAAATGTTTTAAATTTATTATTTATATTTTCATAAAATATATTTTTAAAGAAGATTTTCACACTATATACATTTTTTTTATTAACTTACTCAGTGAGGTTTGACTCCTCTCAATTTTTCTTTTAGGATCTCAAGAGTTTTCAGTTAGTCTGCTTACTTTATGTCGGTTTCTTCTTCTCCGACTATTTTATGTATGTCTTTATGATATGTATTATAATGCATTTGAAATCTAGAACACCGTAGTAGTAGTAGTAATTAACTAATTTATAATATTTTATAGATTATTACCTGAATTAAAAATTTATATTAATGTTGATTATTATGTTTTATCAAAGATTTTTTTGGATATTATGTTTTTTATGTTATTTAGTTTAATTAAACATTTCATTTAACTATTACCTATATTTTATTGTAAACTTTCTTTAAGGCTTACTACGGGTTTCGGAAGCCTAATGCTTTCCCATTCCTTAGTGCCTGTCATGTGCCCTCGGCTTCAGGTCATGACATTCATTGTCTTTCATATTCATTAATTCAAACTCTCTCTTAAGAGTAAGAAGTTTTACTTTCTTCACTCTATCACCTCCTTCATACTCTTCCTAGAACTTATCCCACACTTGCTTTGGTGTTTCCAAATCCAAGATTTTTGTAAAAATATGATCATCAAGACCTGAATGAATATAAGTGATGGCTTTATCTTTCTTCAACTTTTGTTCTTTATGTTCCTTCATTTGAGCAGTGGTTGGATTTGCTCTTAATGGAGGAAGATCTTAATCGGTCATTACCACGTCCCATAGGCCTTGAGATCTCAAGTGAAATCTCATCTTGACTGCCTACACATGATAGAATTCTCCATTGAACATGGGAATTGGAGGAGCTGATGTATTTAAAGAAGGCGTTGGAATAAAAACTAATCTTACTCACTCAAACTCAAGTGTTTACACTTAACTCTCAAGTGTTTACACTCAAGTAAACTTTAAGTCAAAGAACCTCATAGTCCTAAAGGAATGGAGCTCTGATACCATTATTAAATCTAAGAGATAAAGAGCTTCTAGAACTCTTGAAGCACATCAAAACCACTGTTACTGCTCTTGCTATTTTAAAAATGGAAAATTTTAGTAAAGTCTAATTGGCTAATTCTGTAAATTTTTCATTAACAAGAGCTACTTTATATAGCAGTTTAATTACAGAAAAAAGGATAGTAACTTATATAATTTAAGGAAGACTAATTACTTAAAATAAGAACAACCATAACTTTTCAACTACTTAAGTTAGGCTATTTAGCAAAATACAACAAAATATCTTGACTAAAGTACCTAAAAAAAGTCTTATGACACTAACAAAATATGACAAAACTATTAGAGACCACATTCATATTTTCAAGGGTTTATATGATAATCTAGTAGCCATTAGAAAACTTATTCCAGATAAGGAAAAAGTATTTTGTCTTTTCACCAGTCTTAGACCTCAATATGAAACATTTACAACTATAATGTTGAAACCCCCAAGACCTTCATACCTTGAATTAGTCTCACAACTTCAAAGTCTTGATCAATATCACAATTAGTTTTCTAATCAATCAGATATGTTAATCTCTAAACTCACTCCTTATCTAGCATTTTATAGTCAACAAAAAAAAAACAATCTCAAAATAGATTTTAAGAAACTGCAATAATGCCTTCACTTCTTCAGGTTATGGGTTTCAAGTGTAATAATCTAGAAACCAAAAATAAGGTCATTCAAACAATTTTACACTTAATGGAAAACAATGATGTCCTCTACTACCAAGAGAGAGACACATGACCTCAGTTGAAAGAGACTTATATCGAGATGAAACATACCAATACTGTAGGAAAGTCGGTCATATTGCAAAAATTTCCTGATGGGTGCTTAAACAAATGATTCAGAATGATGAAATTCCTCAAGCCTTTGCAACTTTACTTTAGACAACTCAACTATAGAAACTGAGTAAACTTCAAACACTGGAGACTCTAATCATATAATAGGTAAAACAAGTATGTTAACTAGCATTTGTAAATACTATGAATCTAATTATATTATGGCTCTTTTATACGTATCACAGGTGTTGGTGACTTTACTTGTTAATGATGTGCTTCTAGTTCTTGATTTAATAAGAAATTTGCTCTCTGTAAGTCAATTAACCTCTCAATTTCCCATTAATTATGAATTTTGTAATGTTCATTTTTATGTAAAGGACACAAAATTATTGTAGAGATTAATATGGTTGTTACATGAATTTATCATGATTTAGTTAACTAAGTAATCCTTCTTGGTTAGATTACAATCTTGGGCTAAAGTTATTCCACTTTAACCTTTATGATCTCTTAAAATATGTCCACTAATAAAGCTGTTAATGTGAGTAAATTTATTCTTATCATTACATAACTTACAAGACACTTTATCACTTTATTTACTAATATTTTGATTACTAATATTTTAGTTACTGGTAGAGACCTTTACTCGGCTCTACTGTGGCAATCTTGGTGTTCCATGCTTAGAGAAAAAATATTGAGTTAGACTACTATTTTATGTGAGAATGCATTGCACTTGGACTTCTAATCACTAAATATGTTTCCACTAATAAATAAGTTATTGACATATTTAATACACTCTTGTCAAAGGTTGTCTTTTACTCATTCTATAACAAACTTTTCATCCAACTGATGAGTGTAAGAATTACATTATTTTAAGCACTCAATGTGTTAGGATTAAATGTCTTTTTAGTGGCATTTGTGTTATGACCCAAAACAGGGGTCATGACAGGCACTAGGGAACGAGAATTCTTTCAAATCCGGAACCTGTAACAAGTTTAAAAATAAAATAAAACATGCAATAATAATAATAATAACAACATAAATAATATAATTTTTAGCGGAAATAAAAATCATAAATAAGATAAGTAAATATACATCAATGGATTTAAATCCTCATCTCATATATATAAATAATCCTTTAATACAAATCCAGTTCAAATATTTGAAATACATGACTCACACAAATATAATACATAAACTCCCCAAAAATTTACAACTACTGCAACATCTAGATTATAAAATAAAACTCAGATAAGCAGTTTACATAGTGAAGCCAAGGTGGAAGAAATCCGGCGTATGGGTTTGCTACTGAGGTCTGAAGACGATGACTCTCCTGAAAAATAGTCAACGGAGGGGAGTCAGACCTTACTGAGTGAATTGTTATAATATATATACATGCATATTAAATGTCAATGCACACATTCAATAGTATATATATAATAAATATATATACAGGAAAAATCACACAGATGTGAAAAAATCATTTTATACATTTTTACTGAAAATCACTGTTTATGAAGGATCAAATAGAACCCTAGAAAATTGCAACCTCAAAACATTGTTAGACAACACTCTAGCCATATAGGCTCACTTATTCCAAATAAATTCACTTGTTCCATTTGGACAGTAGACTGGCCCCGAGACACTAAGTTAATTGAGCTCCAACAGTCTGACTGTCAGTGTGATTGGCCCCGAGACGCTTGGTCAACCGAGCTCCAGCAATTACACTCCCAAATCACATCTCACATCAAATCAAATCAATCCGATAAATATCCATAAATAGGTTAGTAATATAGCCTAAATGCTATCAACATACCGGTACGTACTCGGTCCTAGTGTTGCCCACTAAGTAGCATGTTCTATTAATATCCTTCATTTATAATATAAAATATACATTCATAAATAAATGATGCATGAATTTCAATAAAATAGCAACATAAACCATATATATACTAGAAATATACCAAAAGTAAACCAGGTATATTTCGAGTATATATACGTCGAATAAATCCAATATAATTGCAAAATAAACTAGAAATATATTTAAAAATATTTTAAGTATAAATGTTTAATAAAACATGCATATAATTCAAAATATATAAAAAATATACCAAAAATAAACCAAAAATAAACCTAAGTACTAATTAAATCATTTATGCATATTTATCAAAATAAACCATATATTTCTAAAACATGCACCCTAAACACATATATATAAACTAACAACTCACTATTATTACGCTCCTCGAGATGGATCCGACAGGCCTGGTCCATTAGGTCTTGGTCTTGGCGCAACTAAACAAATAAATGATAACAGAAAATCAAAATAAATCTAACGGAAATTCCTAGAAACTCGATCTAAGAATCCTAGACATATAATTAGAATCAGAGTTCGACCGGACATCACATTTTACGAGAATTCTATCGAAAATCCGACAAAACTTCTCCTGTAAAACGGACATCTCTCTACTCAAAGAGTAGAGCTGGTCTTGCAAAGAAATACACTTCGAAATAATACAAAATTCACAACCACAATCCCTCGGTCGGACTCCAACTACAATTCACCAACCGAAGTCCACAATTCACTGAATAATTATAAAATACCAAAAATGCCCTTATATAATAAAAATACATTTTATCAATCTAAATTACATATTTAACCTTAAAACATGTTAAAAACTCATTTATTTAGAAAAATCATATATTATATATATAATTTGAAAATAATTTATGAAAAACAGTTTTAATCAGTTAAAAATACTAAATAATTTGTAGAAATAATTTTTATACCTTAAATAACTAGTAAAACCAATTTAATTATATTTTTAACCAATTTAGTGTCAAATTATCAAAATACCCATAGTTTCGTAAATTCCCTAAAATTAATAAAAAATTCACAAAAAATAATATAATTACTCAAAATTAATTTTATCAATATATAATTCAATAATATCAATAAATATACCTAATTAACCAATTAATTTCAATTAAACACATAATTAACCTAATTCTTCAAAATTACATAAACTTAATAAATTCCAAAATAAATATATAAAAATTCACAAAAATCACAAATAAATTTCTAAAATTCATTTCAACACCTAAAATCACCATAAAACACAATTTCATAATTTAATTAATTACTTTTCAAAAACTAGAAAATATTTATAAAATAATAAAAAATTCACAAAAATCAAAATAATTCCAAAAAATTCCAAAAAAATTCTAGAGTGTAGATTAAGCTACTAGGATCAATTTTTGTGAAGGGAGTTTGCTTGAATCAATCAAATTGGAGCTCAAAAAATTCATGAACCCTAATAGGCTGAAATTGGAAAATCAAAACCTAGGGAAATCTAGACCATTTTAAGTGAAAAAAAGCTTGGAATCACACTCATCGGAGCTCAAAGAGAAGATAGAGACCAGCGGTGTCGAAAACGGTGGACGAAATCACGTCGATCGGCGATGGCTTCGAGTTTTGATCTTTCAGCTATTTCAAGCTTCACCGAAGCCGTAAACGGGTGCTGCTGGTGACGGAACTAGCTGGGGACGATGGTGGCACGTCGGGAGGCACATCGACGATAGGGGTGGAGCTTGGCAGCAACGATGATGGTGAGGGAGGTGATCGGGAAGAAGGGGAGGAAGAAAGGGGCAAAGTTGTAATTAAGTTAAACTTTTATTTTTTGTTATATAATAATGTATATATATATATCCACATTATATATTATAATAATATATAATCCCACACACAAATAATACTCACCACACATATATTTTAATAATTTATACACTTATAATTAATTAATTAATATAAAACTAATAATAAAAATTAATTTAATTAATTAAACCCTAATTTAATTTAAATAAATGTACATATATATACATTTTATTTAGCACTTTAAAATTATATATGGGTTCATGCAAATTTGTAAAACTAATTAAAATAATTAATATTAAATTATCTACGTCTTAATTTCCTCGAAAATAACATTCTCGAAAAAATTTTACGAAAAAAAACTTAAAATAATTAAAAATAATTAAAATAACTTAGTAATTATCAAATTCATGAAAATAATCATATATATAAACAAAAATTATTAACACTGCATATCCTGATTCAATTTAAAATTATTTAAAAACTCGGGATATTACAATTTGTGTGCTTTATGTTCAGTTTTTACTCAGTTATGTACTTATTGCATGATTTATGTGTTTATTTATTTCTAGTATTATTTGGTTTATTTTTAGTTAATTTTGTGCATTTAGGAAGTTAAAGAACAGTGGAGGAAAGTTGCATGGGAGTCATGGATGTCCTAGAAGAGTCAAAGGAGCAATTAAAGCTGAGCGAACATATTTTTAGAAGAAAAAGGTTGTGCACAGCCATGCAGAAAATGTGTAGGGCTATACGACCTGCTGATGGAAAATACGAACTTTAATTTAATTTTTGAAGTGTAAGGGAGATGAAGGGGATTTCATAAGGCAATAAACCTAGGGCTGGAGGCTAGGGTTATATATATATATATATATATATATATATATATATATATATATATATATATATATATATATATATATATATATATTAGGTCATTATTCTATTTTTTATATTACATTCTTCTTTATCAAATTTATAAAACAAGGGTATTTGGCTTGTTCATGATGGTCTTGAAGATTAAGCAAAAGAATTAAAGATTACTAGGCTACTATTCGAGGGGGTTTCTCTTCTGATTTTGGATATTGTCCATTCATATTTTGGATTAATAATGATTTTTATTTCCTTTATTTCTTTGTCTCTTTCTTTTATGATTAACATAAGTAGCTAAATTATTTTTTAAGGTTCTTGTTACAATTTAACCATATGAATATTGCAATTAAACCTAAGCCATTAATCTAAATCCTTTAGTTATTATTAAACTTAATGTCTTTATAAGATTGATCACCCTTTGATTGAATTCATATAATAAAACCGATTTGAGAGATAGGTTGAATTGCATTAAGGCAATACCTTATTAGGTGCTTTCTTAGTTGAGAAACATTTAAGCGTTTAATATTGATTAGGGGTTGGTGCTTAAATTGGGTTAACCGAACCCTTAGTCTGCTAGAGCTATAAATTTAAGGATGTCAAATTACTTAGTTAATTATGTAAGTTGTCTAGGAGGAACATATATGATTCTTTAGATACCATTAAATTAGATTAAGGTTAGGTATTGTTTAGGAGTTAATTGATCCTTAATAATGGTTGAATTGGTAATAAAAACCTTAGAATTTTAAATTGATTGGTGTTTCATTCAAATTCTTATGTTTTATTTTAGTTTAATTCAAAATACACTTTTTCATTATTTAAACAAACCTACATAATTAGTATTACAGTAGTTAGTCTGCAATCTCTATGGGATCGATATTTAATTACTACTTGTATGATTCCATACACTTATGAAAACACTATTAAGTTTTTAGTGTTATTGTTGGGGATTGCCAAGATTGATATTATTGAGAATTTTATATTGTTTGATTTAGACTTTCTTTTTAATTTAAAAAGTGATATTGTGTGGTTTTTACAGGAACTTGTGTTAGTGTATACACATAATACGTGGTGCAACTAGACAAGGAGCCCAATTAATACCATTTGATTTAGAGCTTAAAAAAACTGTTTGTAGAAGGAGAAGACAAAATAGAGGTATAATGAATGGAAGGAATAAAGACATAAGAGATCCACCTCAGAATGATCAATATGGGCAAAATGGCCATAACAGGCAGAGAATTATGAGAGATTTTGTGAGTCCCAATGTTCAAATTGATCAAACCCCAATTGTGAGGCCGGTGCTAGCAGTAAATAATTTTGAAATTAAACCCACCATGATCCAGATGATTCAGAACTCACAGTTCAGTAAATTACCACATAAGGATCCAATTGGTCATATGACTCAATTTTTGGAGTATTTTTCAACCTTCAAGATGAATGGAGTGTAGCCAGAAGCAATTCGGCTTATCCTCTTTCCATTTTCTTTGATGGATAGAGCCAAGAGGTGGTTCACTAGCTTGCCACCCAACTCTATAAATACATGGCAAGAGCTTTACATAGCTTTCTTTAACAAGTATTTTCCACCAATTAAAGTACTAAAAATTAGAAACAAGATCAACTCTTTTTATCAAAGAGAGGATGACAGCTTTTACAAATGCTAGGATAGATTCAAGGATCTTCAGAGACAGTGTCCACCACAACTAATTCCTTTATGGGATTTAGTGTAATCTTTTTACAAAGGAGTCAACCCTGCAGTTAGAGTGAATATAAATGCCTCAACTGGAGGAACTATCATGTCCAAGACTCTTGAAGATGCCTTGGAGATTTTTAAAGAGATTTTTAACACCCAAAGCCTATGGTCTAGTGAGAGGACTATACCAAAGAGAGGGGTAGCAATTAAAATTGATAGCTTGATGAGGCTTAATGCAAAGTTGGATGCTTTAACTAAGAAGATGGACAAAATGAGTGTTAATACAATTTCTAATTTATCTACTTCTTATGAATTGTGCCAGGGTGGACATCCAACTACTGAATGCCAAATGATGTAAGGACTGTCAATAAAGAATGTGAACTATATGAACAATTTCAAAGGATAGCAGAACCAAGTGCATAAAAATACCTATAATCCAAGTTAGAGGAATCATCATAATTTTTCTTAGAGCAATCAAGGAAATAACTAGCGGAGGCCACCAGCACCACCAAGTTTTGGAGGTCATAATGCACAACATCACTAATCCAATTTTCAAGATAATAGTTCATCTTCAGGGACTTCTTTAGAGAGCAAGTTGGAGAAGTTCATGAATGTAATATCTATAAAAATGAACCAATAACATGATGGAATTCTAGCTCAAGGATAAGGATTCCAACACTTGATTTTTTCACTTTTATGCTTCGGTAAGAAAACGGTCTAATAAGGCTACTTAGATTAATGATAAGGATGGTTTATGAAGGCATGATGTAATGGGGATTCATGAGGTCATGAAGGATTATTTCGCTTTAATATTCACTTCTAAAGGTGATATACTTAATGAAGTTGAGGATTGTATATCTACTAGAGTCTCGGAGGAACAAAATGCATTGCTTATGGCACCAATTTCATCCAATGAAGTTTAAAAGGTAGTATTTAGTATGCATCCTAACAAGTTATGAGGACTTACTGGGCTAAATCCAACTTTTTTTCAAACATTTTAGCCAGTTGTTGGTTAAGATATTGTGTTATGGTGTCAAAATTACTTTGATTTTGAATGTGATATGAGAGACATCAACTATATTTTGATTACTCTTATTCTTAAGAAGAAATCCCCTAAAAATATTTCTAAAGCTCTCGGTAATGTGATTTATAAGATTATAGAAAAAATATTCTTACTAATCGTTTGCAATTTTTAATGACATATTTAATTCAGAGAACTAGAGTGCATTTATGGTTGGTAGATTGATTATTGACAACTTTTGAACTTAATCATTTTCTCCATAGGAAAAGTTGTGGTAAGTCTAGTTGTGTTGCTTAGAAGCAAGATATGTCTAAAGCGTATGATAAACTTGAATGGGACTTTTTGAAAAGAGTTATGTGCAAATTTGGGTTCTTTGAAGCTTAAGTGAGAAGGATCATGGCTTATGTATCTTTAGTCAAATATGAAGTTCTCTACAATGGCAGTGAGATAGATCCAATTATTCCAACTCATGTAATTCAGCAAGATGATCCATTGTCATCATACCTTTTCATTTTATATGCTAAATTTTTTAGTTCTATACTCCAATTGAAAGAAGTTGTGGTGTGATTCATACGGTCAAGATTGCTAGAGGTGCTCTTTCAATAAGTCATCTTTTAGTCATTGATGACTCTTATTTATTCTTTAAAGCTTTGATCTATGAGTGTATAACAATTAAAGGAATCCTTGATAGTTATGCTAAAGCCTCAAAATAATTGATAAATTTTTGCAAAATATTCTTTGCAATTCAGTAATAATACTAGTGTTTTAGTGAGGACTGAGATTTTTGAGTTCTTCAATATTATCTTGGATGCACTATTAAGTATGTATTTAGGGCTCCCTTCAATCATTGGCAAAAAGAAGAAAGAAATTTTGTAGTTTGTTAAAGATAGAGTATGGCAAAAAATTTAACAATAGTATTGCAAATAACTTTCAAAAGTGAGTGAAGACATCCTTTTAAAATTGGTAGCCCAAGCTATGCCAAATTATGCCATGAACATTTTCCTTCTTTTAGCTTCTCTTTATAATAAGATAAAAAGGCTAATGAATTCATATTAGTGGGGAAATAGGAGCATAAATGGTAGAGGTATCAAATGGAAATCATGGGATGGATAATGCAAGCAAAAAAAGCATGGCGGTCTTAGGTTTAAGAAGCTCAAAAGTTTTAATTTATTTAATGCTCAGTAAATAGGTATGGAATTTCATTCAAAAGCCCAATACTTTAATTTCAAAACGTTACAAAGCCCGTTACTATTCTTGTTGTTCCTTTTTAGATGCAAAGATAGGGTGTAACCCTAATTTCATTTGTAGCAGTTTCTTAGTTGTATAGGAGTTCATTAGACATAGTGCTCGTATTTGGATTGGAATTGGTCTCTCCACATCGATTAGTACAAATCCTTGGTTGTTGTGTCCTATTGATGGTTCGATATCTTTAACAATCTCTAATGAGGTGGTAAATTGATGCAGAGCAACAAATCTAGGAATGAGTTTGCAGCACAATGGATAATAGACATAATTTTATTATTATTATTGTTGTTGTTGTTGTTGTTGTTATTTGATTTTTATTTTAATTTATTATTGATTAGAAATTGACTTTCTCTATTGTTAGGGATTTGATTTCCTACCTTAGCTAGAATTGTCTTTATTTTTATTTCCTAAATAAAAATTAAGGTTGATAGGTTTGTGCCACCTTATGAATATGTAAGTCTTAGGGCTACGTGAGACAGTTTTTGTTGAATTGATAATCAGATTTCTATTTTTCCAATTTTTGGTATTCCTTTATGTGAATCAACAAATATTGATGTCTATATCCTGATATTTGTGCTCAAATCAATAGGTTGTAGAAGATTGATTTCTGACATTCATGCGAGAATCAACAGACTTCAATATTTTTCCCTTTTTTCTTTTCTTTTATTCTTATTTTTATTTCTTTAAGCTTCCGCTACATCATAAATGCATCGAGATCTTTTCTCTTTCATATTAATCATCAGAGCTAACATCTTGAAATTATGGATAATTTGTTTAATTCTATATCCGAGATGTTGAAGATACTTGGTCTTGGATGCCTTCTCCGAATGATTTTTTCCAATCAAGAGCTATTATTGTCTTATTTAAGGGGAGGTCAATGAGAATTCCAACGGTTTTTAGGAGAAATGTTAGCGTCTATATATCCTTAGGAAAATCAAGCACTTTTATAGAGATGTGCAATGAACTGTTTGCTAACCATAGTTGCTTTTTAAACTAGATTCATTCTAATTGATGATATTGCCCATATTGTTTATCGTGTAAAAAGGCTACATCTCATGTTTTCTACTTCTGTCCATTTTCTTTAGATGTTTGGTCTAGGTTTGTGTTCTTTGTTATGCCTATGGGTGATATGTTAATGAAGGAATGGTTGCATTGCATGATCAATAATCTCGGTGACATCTTTGTGTGTATTTATTAGTCGCTATGACAGAGTAGAAATAGTATTTTTCTAGAATGGTTCTCGTCCTTATGTGGTTTCTACTTTAAATAATGTTGGGCATTTCTTTTATCAGTTGTATGCAATTTCGGGGTCGATATGGTAATGTTCTTCAGAAGTTAGGTGATAATGTAGCTAGAGATGTTTATTAGACGAAGTTGATAGCGGGGTGGCTAAAGTTGAATACTAACGCTGCTATTTTTACGGAGACAGCTTGTCTAGGATGTGGTTTTGTACCGTGTGATCATATTAGTATGTTTATTGCTGTGAGTTCTTAAGTATTGGTAGGTGACTTTACTACGAAGGAAGCAAAGGCTCTTAGTGTGCGTGAAGCTCTCTGTTGGTTGAAGAGATGAAATGTCTCTTTAATAGATGTTGAGTTGCATACTTTGTTAATAGTTTCTAGTTTACTAAGCCATGATGGTGACTCTGCTTATGATCTAGTTATTTCAAATTATTTATTCCACTCTAAGTCAGTTCCTAATGTAAGTTTTAGGCATGTTAGAATATCTACTAATGAGTTGGCTTATAGTTTTGCCAATTAGCTCATTCTATAGCTGATTTTCAGGAGTGGTCAAATCCTCCTATGTGTGTTATAGATTTATTGGCTAGAGATAGCCTTTCTATTTAATGAATGAAGTCTTTATTTTTAGAAGCAAAAATTTATAAAATTTAAAAACTTTATAAATATTTAAAAGTAATTTCATCAATTTACATTATTATTCAAGCTAATTTTTGTCAATTAACATTAAAGTTAAATTTGTTTTAGGATTTAATTGTGATAATTCTTTGAAAATGGTCCAATATAATTAAATTTTCAAAAATTAAGGTCTAATTGGGATAAAAAAATATTATTGTCAAATATGAACATTTAGGTAAAGTTGAGGTCCAATTTGTACCTTAAACCATTTTATTATAGGATAAATATTTCTAGATAGAATCTATCCAAATGTTTTTGATAAAAAGGATATTTTAATAAATTTATGTGAGATTATGGGTCATAAGTGGAAAATAAATAAAGTATAATACCAATACAGTCCTTGATTAAAATTTTACAAATTAATTTTAAATAAACATATGAAATTATTGAACCTCATTTGCCATATCATTTTTAAGGCAGGCGCGACTTGCAAGGGTGGGTCCACTCTTCTTCTCATTCTCTTTCCTTCATCTACCGTCTCTCTTCTTATTTCTTCCTGTTGTTGTTTTGATATTATTTGACGCTTGATTGCTGAGGTCTAGGTCCACTATCTCCTATTACTAAACAATTATACTACATGTGCCACCTAATGGGCTAATCAAGCCTAATATATAATAGATGTATTATTTCTTTTTTTTTTTTTCCCTTGAAAGGCATGTGATAGAATCTTCTTAAAACATGCACTTAAATTTTATTAATATTATTTCAATTAAGTTTGAAAATAAAATAAAAATACATCAATTATTATAAATTAATTAGTTTTTGTAAATTTAAGTTTTGATATTATTATTGGATAAAAATTCATAATTTAAATAAATAATATTATTTTAAGATTATATTATACCGGTAATTATATTATTTTTTTTTAGAAATAAGAAGAGTAAATTCAGAGTTTATATTAGGGTGAGTATGGGTTAGAGAAATTTGAAAATTTAAAATTTATAAAATCATAACATATTTTAGGAATTTTAAAAATAAAATCTCCAGTATTAGTATCAAATTTAAATTTTTTTATACCGGTATTATTTCATTTTTAAGGACTTTTTAGTATCATAATAAATCAATATGTTACAGTCTAAAATAGAAATTCGAATATTTATATAATAGAAAAATTTATATTATTAATTAAAATTATATTTATTATCCATAAATCAAAACGATATAGTTTTAAGTAAAAATATATCATTGTAGTTTTATATATAAATAGACACACCCACACAAATACAAACAATAATTGAAATAATATTATTTACCTCATTACTTTTAAATAATTTCAATAAGATTAAATTACTTAATAACAATGATAATCATTAAATTATTAAATATAATAATAGCAATATATTTTAATTAATAAAAATAACTTATCTTCTCTTATTTTTATTTGTAAGATTATTACTTTAATCAAAATAGCGTAGTTCTGAGTAAAACTACGTCATTTTAGTTATTTATAATATATGATTATGTGGCAAAATAATAGTTATAATAATATGATTTACCTCATTAATTTTAAATAATATCAATAAAATTATATTAATAACAATAATAATTAATATGTTATTAAATATAATAATAACAATAATTTTTAATGGGCATTTCACATTTTTATGTCTTGTTGATAATAATAATAATAATTTTCTTATTTCTCATATTTTAAGTTTAAAGTGTATTGTAATGGACATTCCACATTCTTTTTTGTTAATTGAATTATTTGAATGTAAATTTTTTATTTTTATATTTTAAGTTCAAATTGTAATATAATAGACATTTCATATTTTTATTTACTTGATAATAACAATAGTAGTTTAGTACTAGTAGTAACAATGAAAATAATATTAATAAATATATTTTGTTAACAATTTATTTATTATATTTTAATCATAAAACATTTTAATTTTTGTCATATATTATTATACATATGTATATTATTTGATAATATAATTAAAAGTATATAATTAAGTTACTACTTACTAATATTTATTAATATATATGTATTACTTATTAAATTTATATTCAATTTTTTGTTCGATACAGTTCTTGATTCATTTTTTTATAAATATATAATACCATATCAAATTAGTAATAAAATGTGGTTTAGTTCAGTTTGAGATTAAAATTATTGATTTTGATACAATTTTAATGTCTTTAAGTCCAATTCAATATTTTCTTTATACCGTGCTTATATTTAGTTCATATACCCAATTCAAAATTCCAACTTGTGTGAAGTAAAAGAATATTCATTTAGTGGTTTTCTTTACTATATATATATTACATGGACATTGTAATTAAAAAAAAATCATTGAGGAAATTAAAGCAACGTACATAAAATTTTGTGGTTCTATGTCGTTCCTATGCCCATTTCACTCGAGTGGCCCATACATGGTGACATCTATGGCTGTTCTCAAAGTTTGTGTACCTTAACACTATCAACGGACACACCCCTTCGATACAATAGATAGAGCAAATGTATAATTGGAAAAGTATTTTTTCCTCTTTTCAACATACAGGTTATAGTAGTCTTTTTTATCAATATTGACTTTTTTTTTAGCAAAAAAATTTAGCTAAATTCTAGTTGTTTAGCACTGCTTAATTTTTAAACTATTTATGATTTTTTCATTTAAAAATAAAACAATCTGTGATTTTTTATTTATAATTTAGTACCAATAATTCCATATCCACACTATTTAAATACAAAATTTGTTACAATATGTAATTTTCTATTCTCCAATATTTAAAAATTAAAATCAAAATGTCAATACAACATAATAAAAAAAATTCTCATGATCATAACAGTAGAAAAAAAGAGTATATATATATGATAGAAAAATTCTAAACACTATAATCAATGACACCGCTATTAATTTCGAGTTTTTATTTAATCACTGCTGAGTTCAAGTTAAAATCACGAAAAATTAATTTTAAATTGAAAGTTAAATTTTATATTACTAAATGAGAGAATCATGATGAATTATAACTGATTTTATCATCTAACTGACGAAATCATATATACTAGATAGAAAAAAAAAAAAAAAAAAAGCAAGCCTCTGATAATAAAATGATTAAACTACAGGATATTAATTTGTAGTTGTCTCTTGCCATTTACCGTAATTTTGTGTGCCTCAGTAAACGTATGTATATCAAATTTAAAATAAGGTATTAATTTTTATTTAATTATATATGTCGCAGTTACCTAAAGATCTAGTCAATTTTTTTGGGTCGTAGCTTTGAATTTTCACGCTGAATTTCAATGGCAAAATACATTTTTAAACCTTTAAACTGTAATGGTTTTTTTATTGAATCCTTATATTTTTATTGTATTGTATTGAATTCCTATATTTTTATTTATGTTATTATTGAGTCTTAATTTGTCTTAATTTGATAGACAAACTGTAATTGCTTGTTACGATCTATTAAATGACAAGTAATAATTCGTGTCTTATACTGAATGGATCAAATGTTGGTTGATTAGACTTAATAATATTGACTGTTATTGATTACTGAATGATCAGTATTATAAAGTCTAATCAGCCAATATTTGACTATTTAACATAGGACATAAATTATAATTCGTCACTTAATAGAGTGTGATAAATAATTACAGTTTATTTATTAAATTAAGACAAACTGACTGAAGCTCAAAAGAAAAAATTATTATAATTCAGGGTCTTAAAAATGCTTTTTGCCAATTTGAATTTGTAACATGCTCCGTGTTGCAGGGTGTTTTGATGTGAAATTTACAGTCTGATACAAAATAATTTTTGTTTGGACACCAATGGACCGTAGAAATAAAAATGGAAACCATTGATGAAAATGATTTTAAAATAGGTATACGTGTAAATCATCCATAAAGAGAAAATTTTAGTTAAAATTTTAATTTAGTGGCATTCAACAATATTATCACTCAAGACTTCAGTGTAGACTTTCATTCTTTCTTTTTCTCCTGTCAGTTTGCAATTTTCCATATGCTACAAGAAATGTTGATGTTAGGGATGATAACGTTTTGGGATACAAGGCCTATATTCAACCACTAAATCAAAAGGTATGGGACAAATTAATTGATGATTCTAAATGCTTACCCTTTTCTCCAATTTATATATTTTGTCAAAAGGTAAAAGTATAAGTCCAATCAATTCAACCGAAAAGGACTAGTATCTGCAAATTAACTACCATAGTTTTTTTTATATATACAAATTACTAAAAAAAAAAATTGTTTTTAATGAAAAATTCACATAAAAAAATTATTATAATTTATTGGTTCATTGGAGTTTTATTGGACTTTGAAATAAATAATTATCAAAATCTTATATATATGTTTTTCTCTCATTCATTCAATTTAATTAATTGATGGTTGAAAGAACTTTAATTCTTTTGTGAATTCAAATTTTCATAAACTTATACGATTTTGAAACTGAATAGAGCTCTATCATTATAACTGAGCCAATATTAGTAATAATAATGCAAGACTTTATCATATTATGGGACATGGAAAAATTGATCCGCACCTGCGCTCTATGAACATAATATTTGTAGAAACTCCATGAGACTCTCGAACATAACACTTGTCTTATCCTATTCAAATTTTTAGAATGGATTACAATTTTTCCCTTGTGAGATTGCATGATAATTATATACTAGTCAGTCCCTTGGTTCTAAAAACTGAATTTTAGCTAATGTTTGAGGTTCTAGTCTTTGTTACACATTATAGCACACTTCAACTATGAGTGCTAAAATTAGAGCCAAGTTATCTACTCAGATTCACAAAGTTCAACTGCTAAACTATCACCTTGTCAAAGAATGTGATGAACAGGATAAGTTGCGCATTGTCAATTTTGCTGCAGAGGGATTGGTGCTTCCAAGAGCCATTGGTTCTAGAGTCTGATTCAACAATCAAAATTTTCCCCACACTCTTCAAAGTTGCAACCATTTCTGCTTCATTTGACTCACAGATTCCTATAAGGGACGGGGAGAACAAGCACTTGACAATGCATTTGCGTCCTGCAATACATCACCAACACCAATTGGTCTCAGCTTGCCGAGAGACGAGCCATCTGTATTCCACATCAAGAAACCTTGCGATGGCTAGAGTATATCCAGTAAAATCCTTCTTTACACCAAATTATGATTGTCAAAGAATCTATTTAAAATGGTATCCTCTAATAAGAAAAGAAAGGAAAAACAAAAGGGTAATCTGTAAGTTTTGAATGTGTTGCTGGAAAGAATGTTAGAACTTATTACATTAATAGAATAAAAAACTGAAGGCAAGCAGATGCAGACATACTCGTAGGAAACAAGAACTGAAAGGATGCTCTTAGCATCAGGATGATCCAACTCAACCATCTGCCACCATTTTTTGGTGCATACCATGATTCCTTGAAGTGAAGGGAGAGGAACTCTTTGGTCATTATCCAGCGAGAGGAGACATTGGTATTCGCTTTAGCTTTGGAAAATTGTCGATCCGAATCCATTGGAGAGAATTGCAACTCATCCTTCTGTTAATCGGGCAAATGCTCTTTAGCTCTGGCAAATGCGACAAGCTAAAACGGTTGAGTTTTGGGAGAGTGAATATGCTATTATTACTGCTTTGTTCTTCTGCTTCTTCGATTGCAATCAGCTCCTCCATGTTTTTACAATCACCAACAGAAATCAATTCCAGATTTTGAAGATTTGACAGCAACCAAGAAGGGAATAGCTTCTTTATACTTGGACATCATCACATATAAAATGTTTTGAGAAAAAAAAAGGTTCCATTAGGTACTGTTGCACCTAGTGGAGCTGCACTAAAGAGTACACCCAGGTCCATGGAATCCATGATTTGTATCTTCTTAAGGTTCTCAAGTAAATATGATGAGCTAAATGAAAACAAACATTCAATCCCAACACAATTCAAAATATGCAGCTCCTCCAGTGTGGAATCATTTTCAGTTTCCAAGCATAACCATCCTGTGTAGTAAGATTGAATTGTGTTGGGATTGAATGTTTGTTTAGTAAGATTGAACTTCAAATGAATTTGACCTCTGCACGTCCTCCGCTGCTTATTTTTTATGTACCCATAATTACTCTTTTACCAAGCACGAAATCTAGTTCTTCCTCAACATAAAAAACTTTATCTCCGAAGTAACCATCTTCTGTATGGTGAGATTTCCTTTCTATCAAAAGAAAATAATCTCTTAGTGATGGCTCGCAAAGCCTCTATCCCTCAATGAAAGCCCATGACCCTCTGTCGAAGATTGGAAATATGTATTGAACTCTTTCAAGTCCCATATACGGCAGCACAAAGCCTCCAACTTCCTTAACGATGTCATTTCCTCTCCTTTAACTACGAATCTTGGGTCAAGTAGGAGGACTTGCAGACAAGAAAGTTTTGGTAATACGCCAGGTGGTATCTTCTTTAGCTTTGTTCTAAAGAAACCCAGGTACTTGAGATTGATAAGAAAAACGATTCCTTGGGGCATTTCTTCAAATTCAATAAAACTGATATCCATTTTCGTCAATGCCTTGAGATTTGCTAATGTTGGCACCCGCCTTAGCCTTTTACAATGTCTGAGTCATAACGTAGTGAGATTAGATAGACCTGAGACTGAAGCAGGCAATGCTTCAATGTCTGTATAAGAAAAATCAAGAATCATTAGCCCATGCAATGTCTCAAAAAAAAAAAAAAAAAAGAATTTAGAATCCATCTTAAACAAGTGCCTCGTAGCCAGAGGACTGTAAGCTTAGGACAAGTGATGTAGGCGTCGAAGAACTTGCAATACAGTTTATGAAAAATTATGAAAAATTGCATCAGTGACATTTTTATAACTTTCAGCAATTCTGGAGTTTCAAATTTTGGCGCGACAGAAGCCACCAACTTTGCTTATGAGTTACATTACTTTTTGGGCAAATTCCATCATTTAGGCTTTCAAATTGACAATTTTCTATTTTTAATTATTTTGGGGTTTTTTCTTATTTCGTTTTGGATTCTTTTGTTTAGGGTTTTTTTTTCCCTATTTAAGTTTTGTTTTGGAAATTTTGGACATTGTTATGATTAATAAGATTTCGAATTCATTTCAATTTCCAAACTTCCTTGAATTTTGATGCCTATTTCTTAAGTTTGAGAATTACAAGTTATAGAATATTAGTGTTTGGTAGTCGTATGCAATTTGACAAATGCTAATTATTGGTTATCACTCTTCCACTACGTCAACAAGTTGGTAAATGGTTGGAAGGAATTTCAATTGTGCAGTTATACATTGATGAAATTCTTGCAAGATAGGATGTCCAACCCTTACAATCTAGTGCTCCTGACTCAATAGAGACTAGAGTATATGCTTTTATTAAATGGATAGCCATATCTCTAATCAAGTCATGCATTTTCACACATTTGTAATCCTGATTGTCAAAACCACCCTCTAACAAGCAAACTTTTTCAAGTTTATTGAACATGGTGTTGCCTTTGTTGAATTTTGCTTGTCGACTTCTTTCTTTTTATTGAGACTCTAGAAGCGGACCAGGCTGGACTTGATGGGCTTGAGTGTTGAACTTCTGAAATTAGCAAAAACTAGGCCTTTCTCTTCTCTTGAGTTGATGGAGCTACACCAAAATGGCTTGGGCAATTTTTGATGTCTCAGAGTCCTTAATTATAAGACCTTCAATCTCTCCTTATTTTTTCATCGTTGGATTCTCTACCCATATGCTTCTCATGCTCTAACACTCCCCCTCAAATGCAACTGGGTTAGGCTCTACTCTTTATAACCAAATTTTATTTACTTCAATATTTTTGAGGTCTCTTTCTTGAAATTCTTCTTGCCCAACTCATCCTTCTTTGGGCTTTCAAACTTTCAAGACTCTAGAATTTCTTCATTTTTAATGTCCATCTTTCTTTTTCTTTCTTTGGGCTTGGACTTTCTTCCTTTAATGTCAACCCATTTCTTATCTTCTTAAGCTTAACCTCTTCAATATCTAGCCCATACTATAGCCCATATGCTAATGCTGATGATGGCTCATTCATCTTTTTGATCTTGGACCTTCTTCTTTCTTATTAGGGATCTTGATGGCTTGTTAAGGCATGTGGACTCTAATACCATGTTGAAACTCTAGAAGTGGACAAGGCCAAACATAATGGACTTGAGTGTTGAACTTCTAAAATTAACAAAAAATGGACCTTTCTCTTCTCTTGAGTTGATAGAGCTATACCGAAATGGCTTAAGCCATTTTTGATGTCTTTATGTCCTCAATTATAAGGCCTTCAATCTCTCTTTATTTTTTCAATGTAGGATTCTTTACCCATATACTTCTCTTGTTCCAACACTACTATTACCCCTTCAACAGTTAAATAGTCTATTAGTTATATTCTTCTAATGCTATAAGTTTTTGGGTATAATGCACATCATAAGAAGCACTTCTCCAATGCTAGATTACCTAAGAAATCATAGCTAAGTTTTAATATCCTGAACACTTTAGTTTCCATGTCACCTTTAGGAACTTTTGATTCTTCTAACTCCTTTAAAATGTTTCTCCATTCACTTATATCATCAACTCCCTTCATGCAGCCAGCCATAGTTATCATACTAAATGGCAAACCATCACATTACTTAACAATTCATTTCCTAATCTTTCTAACTTGCATAGGAAGTTGTTTCCCTAATTTTTCTTAAAACAAATCCTAAGCATCCCATTTAGAAAAAAGGCTTCACTTTGATGGTCTTTTGGCAGTCTATCCTATTATAAATGTCTAATGAATATGTAGTAAGCATTAATTTGTATCTATTTTCTCTGGAGATAGGTATACCCACATCCTCTAGAGAAAAGTGCTCCCATAAATCATCTAGAAATAAACTAAAATTTTCTTTCTTTCTCAACTCCTTTGAAAGCATTGCAACTATTTTCTTCTCATTAACCTCAGTAGCAATATCAAAATCAATAGCTTTGGCAATGAGATTCTGTAATTTGCTAATGTTGAAGTCTTGTGATATAGTGATCCGATAAACATTCTCCCTTACTCTAAGAAGCTCATTATGGATATGTGTAACCAGGGTGGTTTTACCTACCTCTCCCATTTCAGAAACACTAATAGTTAATCCCTTATCCTCCATTAAACACTCCTATATCTTATGCTTATTCTCTTCAAATTCTTGACCCATTAATTTTGAAGACAACAACATAACTCCACCATTATTTTATGCTTCGATTATAAGCCTTGCTCGAAATCTACAACTTTGAATAATAAGCTCTATCATTTCTTTAGTTACTTTTTCTACAAGCTTCCTAATAATTTGCTCCTCAACCCACCTCATTCCATTTTTTATTCTATGTTTTGGACTTCAACTTTCACCTTTATTATGTTAATAAACCAATTATGAAGTTCATGTCCTGGCCTTCTACTGGCCCACCACTCTATTGTTTGTAATTCTTCCCTCATGTCCTATTTTGTGCATTCCAATTCTTGCAATTTTCTTCTTAGAGTTTCCAACTTTTCCTTGTTACTCAAAATATATAATGATTTTTTTTAGCAAGCAAGCATGCTCTGAATATATTTTGTCTCTATTTTTTGCATGCTATTTTATTATTTTGATTTAAGAGCTTTATTAATCATAATTTACAGCATGCTTAAGACATTTATATGCATTGTTTACATGTAGTACACACTGATATTATGTGCTACTTTTTTAGCTTTTTAGATTACTTATTTTAGTTACTTTCTCATGCAATCATTAGCTTAATGTGTATTTAAGTTAAAGTTCAATTCATGAAACTTATGTAATTTAAGCTTTAGTTCTTCTATTATTTTTCTTCTCCGAAAAATTAATAATTAGTATCAGAGCTTTAATGTTCTTATAGGACTTAAAAGCTAAAATCCATTTTTCCATTTCTTGAGAGAAAACAAGTGAGCAACCTATCTAAACCTAAACACCATCCCTTCTTTTCCTTTCTTTTCTATCTTTCTTAGATTCAAAAATTGGCAAATTCTCAATACCAAATGCTTTTTCATTCATTGCACCTCTCATTCTTAATGGTGACAATTATTCTTCATGGGCTGTTAAGATGTAATGTTATCTTCAAGCTCTTAACTTATAGGAGATAGTTAAAACTGATAAAGCTCCTCACCCTTTACCAAACAATCTAATAGTAGCTCAGATTTAACATTTTAATGGAGAGAAGGCTAAGAAATTTAAAGCCAAGAGCTACCTTCATATAATAGCCTCTAAATCCATCTTTAAGAAGATTCTTTGCTTTTAAATTGCTAAAGAAATATGGGATTACTTGAATAAGGAGTTCCATGGCAATGATAAGATAAAGCTGATGCAGATTATGAATTTTAAGAGAAAGTTCAAGCTTGATAGAATGAAGGAGAATGAAAATATGAAAGATTTCACTAACAGAATTACAGCTCTTACAAACAAAATCAAATTTCTTGGTGAACCTATTACTGATCAAAGGATTTTTTACCAAATCCTTATTAGTTTGCCTAAGAAATTTGAGTCTAAAATCTTTTCATTGAAGGATATTATTGCTATAAAGCTATCAGATTTGATAAATTCACTTTAAGCTCTTAAGACATTGAGAGCTTTTGGGTAGAATGGAGTGACAGAGGGAGCTTTTATAGCAAAATAGAAGTAAGTCCAGTCTAGTGGCAAATGATAAACAAAAGAATCATATGGAAAGTAATAGTGTAGCAGAAAAGACAAGGAAAATCCTTGTGTGCTTTCACTATGGTAAGTCTAACCATAGAGAAAAATTATATTGGAGAAGGTATGCTCATTGCTAGATTTACAAGTAAAAGAGACATATTGCAAGGATTTGTAGAATTAGGAAGCAAAATCAACATGCTTTTATTGCAAAACCACAAAAAGTGGAGGAGAGATTGTTCATAGCTATGTGTTGTCTAGACATGAGCAATGATAAGATTTGGCTCATAGATAGTGGGTACACTTATCACATGAAAGTATATGAAAGTCTTTTAGCATCTTGGATAAAACATGCTAGGCTAAATGAGAATTGGTGATGGGTTTAAAATCCAAGCAAAAGGTAAAGGTATTATAACTATGAAGACACCTTCAGGTACAAAATAATTCTTTGATGTTCTTTATATGCCTAAAATTGATCAAAACTTGCTTACTATGGGTTAGCTACTAGAGAAAGACTTCTCTTTTATGTTCAAAAATAAATATTATGCAATATATGGTCCTAATGGCATTGAGGTACGGTCTGTTAGGATGAATCATAGAACTTTCCCATCAGATTTATGTAATTCAAGATCTAATGATGTTGCACTCTCTAGTTCTATTGATGTCTCAGAACTTTGGCATAAAAGACTTGGGCATTTTAAGTGTTCCTCTCTTATAAAGATGTGTAAACTTAATCTTGTGCATAACATGCCTGTAATATATGATGATAGTGCTACGTAAAAAGTCTGTAAGAAAAGGAAATAAAATAGACTCCATTTTTCTAGTCAGTCATACAAAGCTTCTTAAAAGCTTCAACTGGTGCATACAGATGTTTGTGGACCTTTGAGAACATTATCTTTGAATGGTAGTTAATATTTTATTGCATTCATAGATTATTACTCCAAAATGTGTTAGGTTTATTTTCTCACAAGCAAAGCAGATGTTGCAGCTATATTTTGGAAGTTTAAATCTTAGATTGAGAATCAAGCAGTGAAGAAAATGAAGATGATGAGATTATACAATGGCACAGAGTACAAATTAGATAAATTTTAGAACTTTTATGAAGATGCGAGCATTGAGTAATAGTTTTTAATCACCTACAAACCTCAATAAAATGCTGTGAGTGAAAAAAAAGAATGGAACCATCCTGGAAATATCAAGGTATTTACTTTTTAAGAAGTGACTATTAAAGAAGTTTTGGGTAGAAGTAGTGAATACAACTGTTTATTTGCTCAATAGGCTACCAACTAATGCCTTAGAGGAAAAAACTTCATTTAAGACCTGGTATGGTTTTAAACCTTCTATTTCTCACCTTAGAATTTTTAGTCGTATTTACCATGTTCATATTCCAGATGTAAAGAGAGGGAAGTATAATAAAAAGTCTTAAATTAGTATCCTAGTTGGCTATAACACCAATGCCAAAGGATACATAATTTTCAATCCATACAATAATAAGGTGACTATCCAAAGAGATGTAAAAGTGGATAAACAAGCTAGCTGGAATTGGGAAGATGGAGTTGTTATACCAAAATAATAATTCTTTAAGTTAAAAGAATCCTAAGAATAAGATGCAACTACTAATGAACCTAAAAATTTGGTTAAGCACCATGACTTAGCTGGGGTTAAAGGTGCATAGATGACAAGAATGCTAGCTGATATTTATAAGCTAAGATTGAAGGTAGGCAAAAGATAACAAGCCTAGCTGATATTTATGAGCAATGTAATGTTACTATTGTTAAACCTTCAAGATGTGAGAAAGTAGCAAAAGATGCTGGTTTAAGACAAGCAATGCCAAAGGAGTAGGAAATAATTCATAGGAACCAAACTTGGGTTCTGATGAATCTGCCATCTGGCAAAAAAGTCATAGGTGTGAGATAGGTGTATAAGACCAAGCTAAATGGTTATGGTTCTATGAACAAACCAAAAGCAAGATTAGTGGTGAAGGGTTATGCCCAGTAATTTAGAGTTGATTTCTTTAAAACTTTTGCTCCACTAGTGAGATTGAATACCACCAAGATGCTCTTTGCACTTATAGATAATAAATGCTAGAAAATCCACTAACTTGATATTAAATCAGCTTTTTTGAATGGAATGCTTGAAGAGGAAGTGTTTATTAATTAATTAGAAGGATTTATAAAGCCTGGAAATGAATCTAAGGTCTACTTATTAAAGAAAAATCTTTATAAGTTAAAACAGGCCCTTAGAACTTAGTATAGTAAAGTTGAGTGAACCAATCTTATATGTTAAATCAACTAATAATGAGCTTTTAATTATCTCTTTGTATATGGATGATTTTCTTATCATAAGAAATTATAAGAATCAAATTGTGCAATTCAAGCTTTAAATGATGTAGTTCCAAATGTCTGACCTTGTAGAAATGGCATAATTTCTTAGCATGGAGATCTGTCAAATGTAATAAGGAATTTTGGCTTGTCAACAAAAATATGTGATAGAGATTTTGAAGAAGTTTGATATGCAGAATTGCAAGCCAATTAGCACTCCCTTAGTTCAAAATGCTAAGTTAACTAAGAATGATGAGGTTGCATTGATTGATAAAATCAAATATAGAAGTCTGATTAGTTCTTTATTGTATTTATCAATTACAAGGCCTAATATAATGTTTATTGCTAGTTTATTATTATGATTTATGCACTCACCATCTAAATTGCATTTTAAGGCAGTAAAAAGAGTGATGAGATATGTTAAGGAGACAACAAGCTATGATGTGGCATTTTTCTTTGCTAAAGAATTAAATGAAGAGACAATTTTGTTAAGATACTGTGATTGTGATTGGGTTGGTTCAAGTGAGGATATGAAAAGTACATTAAGGTACTTATTTTCATTTAGTTTAAGTGAATTTACATGGAGTTTAAATAAGCAAGAGTTGGTTGCACAATCAACAGTGAAAGCAGAGTATGTGGTAGCTACAGTTGTAGTAAATCATGCTATTTGGCTTAGGAAACTCATGTCTAATCTTGAATTTGTTTAAAAGAAGCCAACACCAATCCATTATGATAATAAGTCTATAGTATTGATTGCTAAAAATCCCATATTTCGTGGAAGAACAAAGCATTTCAAGATCAAGTTTCATGTTATAAGGGAAGCTCAAAGTGAACTTGAAGCTCTACTTGTCTAATATAGTTTTAAGGACCAATTTGTAGACATATTAACTAAACCTTTGTTTAGAAATATATTAAGAAGACGAGATCCCTTAGAGGCATGATTAGTCTTGAAGAATTTGTAGCATATTGAGAGCTAAATGAGGAGATCGTTAGCAAGCACGCATGCTCTGAATGTATTTTGTCTATATTTCCTACATGTTGTTTTCATATTTTGATTTAAGAGCCTTATTAATTATAATTTATAGCATGCTTAAGACATTTGCATACATGGTTTGCTTATAATACACACTGATATTGTGTGCTACTTTTTTAGATTTTTAGATTACTTATTTTAGTTAATTTCTTTGATAATCATTAACTTAACGTGTATTTAAGTTGAAGTTCAGTTAATGAAACTTAAGCAATTTAAGCTTTAGCTCTTCTATTGTTTTTCTTCTCTAAAAAATTAATAGATTCAACTTAGTCTAAAATTGGTATCCTAGTTGGCTATAGCACCTATGCTAAATGATACAAAATCTTTTGGCCATTCAATAATTAGGTGACTATCTATAGAGATGTGAAATTGGATGAACAAGATAGTAGGAATTAGGAAGATGGATTTGTTGCACCAAAACAATAATTCTTTAAGTTAAAAGAACCTTAGGAATAAGATGTAACTACTGATAAACCTGAAAATTTGGTTGCGCACCATGACTTAGTTGAGATTGAAGGTGGGCAAAAGAAAAAAATTCTAGTTGATATTTATGAGCAATGAAATGCTATTATTCTTAAACCTTCAAGCTGTGAGAAGTAGTTAAAGATGCGAGTTGGAGAGAAGCAATGCAGGAGGAGCTGGAAATAATTCATAGGAACTAAACTTTGGTTCTTATGGATCTGCCATCTAACAAGAAAGTCATAGGTGTGAGATAGGTGTACAAGACCAAGCTAAATGGTGATGATTTCATGAACAAACTAAAAGCAAGACTAGTGGTGAAGAGCTATTTTTAGCAATTTTGAATTGATTTCTTTAAAACATTTTCTCTAATAGTGAGATTGGATACCATCAAGATGCTTCTTGCATTCGCAGCTCATAAAGGATGGAAAATCCATCAACTTGATATTAAATTAGATTTTTTAAATGGAATTCTTGAAGAGGAAGTGTTTGTTGATTAGCTAGAAGGATTTATGAAGCTTGGGAATGAATCTAAGGTCTGCTTGTTAAAGAAAGCTATTTATATGTTTAAATAAGCCCCTAGAGCTTAGTATAGTAGAGTTGAGTGAACCAACCTTATATATTAAATCAACTAAAAATGAGCTTTTAATTATCTCTTTATATGTGGATGATTTTTTAGTCACAGGAAATTATAAGAATCAAATTATGCAATTCAAGCTTCAAATGATTAAAGAGTTCCAAATGTGGAGAAATGTATGTTTTCTTGGCATGAAGATCAGTCAAATGCAATAAGGAATTTTGGTTTGTCAATAAAAATATACAATAGAGATTTTGAAGAAGCCCAATATGCAAAATTGCAAGCCAATTAGCACTCCCTTAGTTTAAAATGCCATGTTAACAAAGAATGATGAGGCTACGTTAATTGATCAAAATAAATATAAAAGTCCGATTATTTTTTTATTATATTTATTAACTACAAGGCCTGATATCATGTTTATTATTAGTTTATTATCAAGATTTATGCACTCACCATCTGAATTGCATTTTAAGGCAACAAAAAGAGTGTTGAGATATCTTAAAGGGATCCCTCATAAGCCATGGTGTGGCATTTTTCTTTGCTAAATAATTAATTAAAAAGGCATACTATGATAGTGATTAGGCTGGTTCAAGTGAGGATATAAAGAGTACATCTAGGTACTTATTTTCCTTTAGTTTAAGTACATTTACATGGAGTTCAAAGAAGTGAGAGCTAGTTGCATAATCAATAGTGAAAGCAGAGTATGTGGCAGTTATAGTTACATTAAATCATGCTATTTGGCTTAGGAAACTCATGTCTAATCTTGCATTTGTTCAAAAGAAGCTATCACAATCCATTATGACAACAAGTCTACAGTATTAATTGCCAAAAAATCTTATATTTCATGGAATAACAAAGCATTTCAACATCAAGTTTCATGTCTTAAGGGAAGCTTAAAGTGAAGTTGAAGTTCTGGTTGTTCAATGTAGTTTTGAGGACCAACTTGCAGAGATATTAACCAAACCTTTGTTTGGAAATAGGTTTAAGAAGATAAGATCCCTCATAGGCATGATGAGTCTTAAAGAATTTGCAATATAGTGAGAGCCAAAGGAGGAGATTATTGGCAAGCAAGCATGCTCTGGATATTTTTTGTCTATGTTTCCTGCATGTTTTTTTCTTATTTTAATTTAAGAGTTTTATTAATTATAATTTACAATATGCTTAAGACATTTGCATGCATGGTTTTTTGTAATACACACTGATATTATGTTTTACTTTTTTAGCCTTTTAGATTACTTATTTTAGTTAATTTCTTTTGTAATCATTAGCTTAGTGTATATTTGAGTTGAAGTTCAGTTAATGAAACTTAAGCAATTTAAGCTTCAACTCTTCGATTTTTTTCTTCTCTAAAAAGTTAACAAATTCAATTTTTTCAATTATTTCTAATAATTTAGCGTCCATATTTGTCCATAAAACAATCATACTTGCCAACTAGTGCCTTGGAGGAAAAAACTTCATTTAAGGCCTAGTATGGTTTTAAACCTTCTATTTCTCACCTTAGAATTTTTATAGTGTTTGCCATGTTCATATTTTAGATGTAAAGAGAGGGAAGCTTGATTAAAAAAATATGAAATTGGTATCCTAGTTGGCTATATCACAAATGCCAAAGGATACAAAATTTTCAAGCCACACAACAATAAGGTGACTGCCCATAGAGATGTGAAAGTGGATGAACATGCTAGTTGGAATTGGGAAGATGGATTTATTGGACCAAAATAATAATTCTTTAAGTTAAAAGAACCTTAGGAATAAGATGTAACTGATGAACCTGAAAATTTGGTTAAGCACCATGACTTAGCTAAGATTGAAGGTGGGCAGAAGATAAGAATGCTAGCTGATATTTATAAGCAATATAATGTTACTATTCTTAAACTTTAAAGCTATAAGGAAGCATCAAAAGATGCTAATTGGAGATAAACAATGCAAAAGGAGCTGGAAATAATTCATAAGAACCAAACTTAGGTTCTTTTTGATCTGCTATCCGATTAGAAAGTCATAGGTATGAGATAGGTGTATAAGACCAAGCTAAATGGTGATTGTTCTATAAACAAACTAAAAGTAAGATTGGTGGTTAAAGGCTATGTTTAATAATTTGAAGTTGATTTCTCTGGCAATATTTGATACCATCAAGATGCTCCTTGCACTTACAACTCATAAAGGATGAAAAATCCATCAACTTGATATTAAATTAGTTTTTTTGAATGAAATGCTTGAAAAGGAATTGTTTATTGATAACTAGAAAGATTTATGAACCTTGGGAATGAAACTAAGGTCTGCTTCTTAAAGAAAGCTCTTTATGGCTTAAAATGGGCCCCTATAGCTTAGTATAGTAGAGTTAAGTGAACCAACCTTATATGTTAAATCAACTAACAATGAGCTTTTAATTATCTCTTTGTATATGGATTATTTTTTTTGTCACAAGAAATTGCATGAATCAAATTGTGCAATTCAAGCTTCAAATGATGAAGGAGTTCAAAATGTCTGACCTTAGAGAAATGGCATACTTTTTTGGCATGGAGATCAATCAAATGCAATAAGGAATTTTGGTTTATCAAAAAAATATGCAGTAGAGATTTTGAAGAAGTTTGATATGCAGAATTGCAAGCCAATTAGCGCTCCCTTAGTTCAAAATGCTAAGTTAACTAAGAATGATGGAGTTGCATTGATTAATAAAAATAAATATAGAAGTCTGATTAGTTGTTTATTGTATTTATCAAATACAGGGCATGATATTATGTTTATTGTTAGTTTATTATCAAGATTTATGCACTTACCATATGAATTGCATTTTAAGGTAGCAAAAAGAGTGCTAAGATATATTAAAAGGACAACAAGCTATAGTGTGGCATTTTTCTTTGCTAAAGAATTAAATGAAGAGGGAATTTTATTGAGATACTATGATAGTGATTGGGCTGGTTCAAGTGAGGCTATGAAGAATACATTTGGGTACTTGTTTTCCTTTAGTTCAAGTGCACTTACATGGAGTTCAAAGAAGCAAGAGCAGGTTGCACAATCAACAGTGAAAGCAAAGTATGTGGTAGCTACAGTTGTAGTAAATCATGTTATTTGGCTTAGGAAACTCATATCTAATCTTGAATTTTTTTCAAAAAAAGCCAACACCAATCCATTATGACAACAAGTATGCAATATTGATTGCCAAAAATCCCAAATTTCGTGGAAGAACAAAACATTTAAAGATCAAGTTTCATGTCGTAAGGGAAGCTCAAAGTGAACTTGAAGTTCTGCTTTTCCAATGTAGTTCTGAGGACCAACTTGTAGACATATTAACCAAACCTTTGTTTGGAAACAAGTTTAAGAAGATGAGATCGATTTTAGGGATGATGAATCTTAAAGAATTTGCAGCATATTGAGAGCCAAAGGAGGAAATTGTTAGCAAGCAAGCATGCTGTGAATATTTTTTGCCTATGTTTCCTGCATGTTGTTTTCTTACTTTGATTTAAGAGCTTTGTTAATTATAATTTACAGCATGCTTAAGACATTTGCATGCATGGTTTGCTTGTAATACACACTAATATTGTCTATGACTTTTTTAGCTTTTTATATTACTTATTTTAGTTAATTTCTTTTGTAATCATTAGCTTACTATGTATTTAAGTTGAAATTCAGTTAATGAAACTTAAACAATTTAAGCTTCAGCTCTTCCATTGTTTTCTTCTCTGAAAAATTAATAGATTCAACATTTTCTATTATTTTTCAATAATTTAGTAGCCTTCTTGGTCCTTGAAGCAATCATAGCATGACATAATTGTAATGTTATTTTGTGCAGCATTAATGCTTAAAGGGCATAAATCTCAACAGCCATGTCGCCCTATGGATGTTCTCTAACCCTTATTTGGTTCAATTCTATTGAATAATTTATTTTATTTCCAAATAAATTTTTAAAATAGTTTACTTGCTTATGAATTCCTATTAATGAAATATATTTAGTTTAAATAAATAATTTAAAATTCATTTCAAATGAATTCATTTAAAAATTCTAATAATTATTTTTTAAGAATTTAGCTTAGTAATAAATAATTTTATAAAATTAAAATGTTAGAATTGAAAATGAATTTATAAGCATTTCATTTGAATCAAATATACTCACTTACATTTATAAATGAATTCAATAAAATTTTGTAGAATTCATCTATATTAAGCACATCACACCGTAAAAGGAATAATGGTAATAGAGAGTATGCATATGAGTTATATGTATTATTATCCTTTTACATAAGGGTCACGTTTTTGTAAATGATATATTATGTCATTGACCAATGCCTATTTTGTACATTTCAAACAATAATTAAGAAAAAAAGAAAAAGAAAAAGAAAAACGTGTATGTATATATGCATATATTACCTTGTTGTAATCTCAGGGATATCCATGACTTGCTTTTAATTGAAAATTGGACAATAAATTAATTTAACAAATTTAAGGGCATTATTTAACAAATTCCTTCATACACCAGAGTTAATGTGATATTAAAATATAAAATTTTGATAGTTAGACAAAATTGGAAATAATTGGAAATAAGCAATACGATTAGGTATCAAGACACTTACCCGAAAAGATCATATTCCAAGCTCTCTTCATGATCAAAATCCTATGAGAAAGTCTACATTACATGAAAATGGTTATAACATAAAACTATATTATATGTGTAAAAAATCCACATTTGTATATGAAACACACATGATCCTACAAGGGCAATAGATTAAATATCCAAATAAAAAACTGACGAATTATAAAGATTATCATTACGAAAGTCAATGTTAAAAAAGCTATATAGATAATTTTTATGCAGTAGTGTTATGTACCAGTTTAATATTTGAGCAACTGTGGACAACATTTTAAGCCAGGTAAAGTTTCAAATTTGTTTCTCCTATAAAAAATTATGATGTATTTATTAAATTTATTTTATAAGAAGTCGAGGAGAAAAAATTAAATTTTGAAGAATAATCAATTAAATTTTAAAAAGAGATAGAAATATAATATTCAGTAAGTGTAATAAAAATTTAATTAGCGAGTCGATACAATGGTCCCTTCCCTCTGTACCCCTTGGTTCTGTCTCTATATTTGAATAATAGGATCCGATCCAATTTGACCCACCCTAACTATAAATATGATCCATTGACTTTTGATTTATACCCACTACTCCAAAGCCAACCTCTTCTTCTACTTCTTCTTCTTCCACGATGGTTGCAGATCATTGGAAAGATGGAGCCAAAATTAAACACGAATCCCTTTCTTTTCTTTAGGAAAAACAACTATTTATAAGAAGTGTAACTTAATTTCCTATTTAATAAGCTTATATGTATGTTGCATGCTGCCTCATAACTCAGTTCAGCAATTTTTATATCATATCCAGTTGATCATGGGTAGTATACATTCTATTTTGCAACTCAACCCAAAAGGATAGAAAAAAAAAAAACAAAAGAAAAAAGAAAACAACAATACTAATAAAAATATGTCATCTAAAAATGATCAATAAACACAGCGTGAAATAAAAGAAAAATGGTATAATGAAAAGTTAAAATAAGAGAAATTATTATCACATTCCTGCTCTAATATCTGTACAAATTTAGGTGAAAAGTGAGATAAAAGGAACACTATAGTCAAACGAAGGAATTTAACAAAGACAGCAGACGAAAATTAGTGAAACAAAAATATCTGTCCGATGTAAATAAGAGAAGAGCTAGCCCGCCTAGAACGGAAGAGGTGGGCACTTCAAATCCCTACTCCCTAAATGACAAAAAAAAAAAAAAAAAAAACTGTTTCAAGGTTCCAACAAAGCATGCCCTTGTTATTTTTCTTTTCTTTTTTCTTAGAAATAATCCATATTTTACATTGCACTTTTATTTTTTTTTCTTAATTTACTCCTCCCCTTTTATTTATATAAATTAAATCTTTATATTTTTATTTTTGTTCACATTAACCCTTATACTTTTATTTTTGTTCACATCAACCCTTATACTTTTATTTTTGTTAACATTAAATCCTTCTACTTTTATTTTAGCAAGATTAAACCGTTTAATAAAAATTAATTCTAAGAATTTTCTTCAACTATGTTATAATTTAAGTACTTATATTTTTTTTAATATAAAGATTATATAATTGTAATTCATTGGTTAACAAAAATTTTATCTAATATTATAAAATAAAAAATGAAGCAAAATTCTACTAAATTTTATTTTATTCTAAATAAATAATTTAGTTTATTCTACTAAAATAAAATTTAGTAGAATTTTGGTTCAGTTTTTATTTTTATAATATTAAATACAATTTTTGTTAACCAATAAATTAAAAATATATAATTTACATTTAATTTTCATAAGAGTATTCGGTTTTTAATAGTATTTTTTTTATACTCTTTATATTAAAAATAAAGTACAAATAATTATATTATAACATAGTTTATGAAAATTTTTAGAATTATATTTATTGAAGAGGTTAATAAAAGTAAAAGGGTTTAATGTGAACAAAAACAAAAATGAAAGTATTAAATTTATACAAATAAAAGTGGAGAGGGTAAATCGAGAAAAAATAAAAGTGCAGTGGCAAAATATGGGTTATTCCTTTCCTTAATCTTCTTTCTTTCCTTCCTTTTCTTAAATTTGAGTTATAGTGCATACAATTGTGTTAAATTAATTATAGCCTACACTACTGCTAAACATACTTTCTCAATGACTTTATACTTTTCTTCACATTGCAGTAGCTTCTTACACAGATAGAGCACATTGAATTCCACTCCCCTATCATCTACTTGAGTTAACATTGCCCCCTATGTTGAATTCTCAACGCATAAGTACAAAATCAATGTATTCCCAGGTTATGGTGGTCTAAGAATAGGTGGATTTAATGAATATTGCTTTAACTTATCAAATGCTTCCTAACACTACTCATTCCATATTGTTGGTTGGTTCTTTCTTAACAATCTAAAGATCAGCTTACACATTAATGAAATTTTTAAGAACCTGTTGATATTCTGAAGATGTCCTAAGAATGATTTGATTTTTGTTTCAGTTTTAGGAGTTGGCATTTCTTGAATTACTTTGATTTTGTCTAGATCAATCTCTATTCCTTTCAAGCTGACCATATATCCTAACAGCTTGCAAGATGATAATATAAAAACACACTTCTTAGGATTAAGCCTAACATTGTATTTTATCAATCTCTCTATGAACTTTTCCAAATCCATATAGTGCTCTTTAATAGCTTTTGACTCAACCACCATGTCATCCATAAATACTTTGATCTCTTTATGAATCATGTCTCGAAAAACCTTTGTCATGGCCCTTTAATATGTAGCACAGACATTCTTTAACCTAAACGACATTACCTTCTAGCAAAAGGTTCTTTATTCTGTGACAAAATATGTCTTGCCCTTATCCTTGATTGCCATTATTATCTAGTTAAATCATGTTATATCATCTGCACATGAGTAGTATTTCTTTCTAGTAGCAGAATCTATCTGAACATCTATATAGGGTAGAGGAAACTCATCTTTAAAGGTTGGTTTATTCAAATCCCTATAATCGACACACATTCTAATCCTTCCATCTTTCTTAGGAACAAGAACTATATTGGCTAACCATTCTGGATAGTCAAATTCTTCTAACAAACTTGCCTTTATCTACTTGTTCACTTTTTCTTTAATTTTTTGAGCCTATTCTAGTCTTAATTGCCTAAATTTCTATTTCATTAGTTTTATTATGGTATCTGTAGAAATTGAGTGCTCTACTACTTCTCTATTTTTTCTTGGCATATCGTTATAACTCTAAGCAAAGACTATTTTTTATTTTTTAATTATTCTCTTAAGCTCACTTTTTTGTTCAAAAAAAGGACCTTTTACCAATTGAAGTTCTTTAAGTAATTTAGTATCATTTATATTAAATGGTTCAAAGTCAATAGAATTTAAGTGTAAAATGTTCATGATGTGTTCAAGTGTATGTATAGTGCTATCAGAATAAACATTAAACAAGTAAGTTAAATAAGAGGCTATTACATTAAACTTAGAAAAGAAAACATCATCTGTAATTACATAGTGAGCATCAAAAATATCAATTTATATACATATTTTAGGCTTAACATTAATCAAAATATAGTATTCAATGGTAAAAATAGCAAATGGTGCAGGCTGAGTCTTAGTGTCCATAATAGCAAAAATATCTAGTAACGCAGTTTTGCCTTCTTTCTTTTTCTTAGGATCATGTGCAACATCCTCAAAGATCCCTTAACCTTTATTCTTTCTAAATTTCTTTATAGACTTTTTTTACCACTAGGATATATAAACACCCCATTCTCTGTCTGAAACTTAGATTTCTAATAATCATTGAGGCAAATACCCTAAACCATGCATATGCATTTGGTTTTTAAAATTTAGCAGCTATGTAACACTTTGCTAATTCTTTCCCAAACCTATTATCGGCATAAACTTGGACTACTTCTTCATCATCATAGCTACTTTTATATCCATATATTCAGGAAAGATAAGAGCAACCTGAAATCTCAGAGGACCTACATTTGAACAAATCACTATGCAACCATCTTCATATTCAGCTTTAATAGTAACTTTCCTCCTTTGTATAGGAACTTGATTTTCTGGTGGATAGTTGAATGAACTCCTCCCAAAGGATAGAACCAAGGTTGTCCCAAAAGTAAATTATAGATGATCGAAATTTCCAATGCTACAAACTCAACTATAGTTTTGATTGGTCCAGTTTTCACGCCTTGAATGTACCCTCAATGTTTCTCTTAAAATCACCTTTATAATCAAATATGACTTTATGAGATCTTCCTTTATCATGCTCAACTTCTCCACTACTTTGAGTAGACAAATATTAATTACTTATCCATCACCCACCATAATACTTACAATTAAAAATCCTTTCACCTCAGCTTGCATGTACAATGCTCGATTGTGTTTCCTTCCTAATAAAGTTAGATCTTCCTTAGAAAATGAAATTTTAGTGTCTCCTTTTAATCTTACTAACATGAATAACTATTCAAGATTGGATTTAATTGGAACCACTAAGTTTTTCAAAGCTTCATACATAGCATCTATGTGCTTCTTTGATGCCACCAAAAGATCCCAAACATTGACATTAGCTTTAGTCTAGTTCAATTATTTTATGACTGTGTCTTTTTTTTTACTTCACCAATTACTTTATGCCTTACTTTATCTTGCATTGAAGGTCCTTCTTTTTATGGTACTGAAGGATTAAGCTAAAACTTCCCACTCTTAGTTAAATGGTCAACAGTGTTTTCCACCTCCTTATCACTTAAAGGAATCACTATTAAAGTGTTCCCTTTCCAATAATTCCTAAAAATTTTAAGGCAATTCTCCCGAGCTATCTGATTGTAAGGATTCTTAAAGATTTTGGTAGACCATATAGTTAGTAAAGCATTCCAACTTGTCAGTTTCTTCAAACTCATCACCTTATCCCTTTAGAACAATTGAGTCAATCGAAATGTCTATAAAAGATGGTTTTATGTACTTTACGATATAGTCAAATTTCCCTTATGGTTCACCTAAAGTATCTTAAATTTCTTCTTCATTTATTTATTCTTCAAAAAAGCCAATGTGGTATAACTACTTCTTTAAAAAGAACATGCACTAATAGTGAAGTGTAAGTGATAGTATGATCAAATTCAAGACTTGGCTAATTCAGATTTTAATAGTCCTCTTACTTTCTTGCTCTTTTCTTACTATTGACTCTCTTAAATCGCTTCATTAAGTATTCCTCATTTACTACATCTTCATTTATCATCATGACTTTCTTGACTTCTCATACAGGTTTGGCTTATTCTGGATTCAGAATCTTGCCTTGATCAATAAGAACTTAAATCACATGCTTCAATCTGAAATAATTGTTGGTACTGTGACCCACTTACTGGTGATACTTGCAAAATTCCTTTGGGTTGTGATTGGTAGAAAGTACATTTGGTAATAGCCTTAGTTCCAGTGGCTTTATCATTGTAGTGTTTTATAACTTCTTAAATACTTATGATAATAACATAAAAAACTTAGAAAATTTTCTTAGAGGTCTTATATTTGCTACCATAGAAGAAGATATAGTAACGATAGCTTTTGGAGCATAAAAAGACTGAGTACCCTTCTTTTAGATTTAGGGGGGCTTTCTTGAATTTAGTAATTCTTTCAGCTTAAACCCTAATATAATAAAAATCAATAAACGACCTCATGCTCATAACTTTAACTTCCTGTCGGATGCTATCTTGAGCATTTTCCATGCAATCCTCACTTGATCAATCTTATCTATTCTATTCTTTATACATTCAGCTTTCTCTCTAAACCTAGTGATGTCATTAGCAAAAGAATCATTTGGCCTTTGAGTCAAATTTTGTAAATCTAATAGTGAAACGTTAATATATATGTTCTAAGAATACTATATTTTATTAATGACTTCTTTTCAAGTCTTTTTCATAGTATTATCTAACTAAAGATACCAAGTCAGAATAGAACCTTATAAAGAAAAGAAGAACATCCCTCATATATGTTCATCAGTCATCCCTAGTATAATGGACATTATAGCCTTAAAGTACTAAAGATGTAACTTTGGATTGCCAATCCTAGAAAGCTTAGTCAATTTAGGCATTTTAAACTTTAGGGGAAGATTGAGATTCCTAAATGCACACAACTCATCAATGTCAAAACTAGTATAAGCTTTTTTTACTTTATGGCTTGCAATTTCTGAAGTTACTTAGAAATTTACGCATATTCTTTCAACATTACTTTTTTTTTTCTTCATCTATAGAATCAGAAATTACTAAAACCTTAGCCTTAATCATCAACTTCTAAGTTTCATAAGCTTTAATATAATCCTTATTCAAAGGTGGATCATCTATAACTATAACTTCTTCATCCCTAGTACCATCTCCTTGAAGTGGTGAAGGTGGAACTGCCTTGTAGGATGGTCTATCACCTTCCTTAGCAGCCTATAATAACTTTCCTAGATAATTTTGAATGTACTCATTGACCCCCTCATTAACCATCTTATCCACTTTCCCAATCCTCATAAGTTGTGATGAACTTTTCATATTAACTTTGAATAGTTTACCATTTTCTCTCCTCTAACCAAACTATAGTGATGAGACACTTCAGGGATTACTTATGATGATTATAAATGAATTAGCATGTATTCATGTATATAGTTAATGCATGAATGCATTAATGCATGCATGCATGAATAGATGCAGGATCCTACATAAACATTCATCTAATAAAGAAAATAAATAAAGTGCTTTCCAACCTTATTACTCCCATATATGTGGTCATTTCATTTCTTTCCTAGGTAAGGCTTACCAAAACATCATCAAGGGATGAACTGGCTCATGACTCTTAAAAAGGAAAATTAATATACAAGGGTGATTTATGTTTAAATATGTGATTTAATTTGAATAGAGTTTGTACTACTTGAATATTTTAAGCCAAGTAATCCTCTTGGAGTAGAAATATTATATTAAAAGAACTCAATTTGGTTATCAGAACATAATAAACTAGTCATTTTAGTCCATATACATCTAAATGAATCATGGATATGAACGACGTATTAGCTTATTATGAGCATTGGATTGTATCATAATTAGTTCCATACCTTCTTGTTCAATTAGATATATAGGGGCCAAAACTGTTTGCTCTATTGAGTTGTTGGGGTTAAGATACTAAAGCACCCATAGTAACATGGATATATGATATTTAGATGATTAGATTTAAGTTGGTAAAAACATAGGATATCAGAACAACCTTACAAACATGGTATCCCTATTGTTTAAGGTTAGGCTATTATGATATCCTATGTTTGATCTTTTAAACAAGACATACCTATTTGAACCTTGAAGTTTTAGCAAATCAATCAACATGTTATAACCATAAGAGTTATAACACTTAAGACATATAACTTGAATGAAGTTAACTGATTCAAATCATAAAAAGCAAATGGTATGTAACGAATGCATCATGATAAACCGGCAGAGTTTACACTAACATTCTAAGCTTAAATGGGTATATTAAGTCTAATAAGAGTTGACTTAAGCCTAGTCAACTAAGCATAAAATATATATATTACTAAGGACTCGATAAAAATCAAGACACAATAAATAGAGACAAAGCAAACAAACACATGCAAGACGTGGTACAATCTTAGTGGAAAGTTACTAGGGCCACTATATAGGCAGTTAGGGTTCCTTTAGTGAGATGCCCTCCTTTAAGACTTGAGTTATAGGCTAAGGTTATATTAGTGATATGCCCTCGGCCAATTATATAATGGCCATACTTTGACATTGTCATATTTCTATTTTAATAATAAATAGGCATTTTTATTATCTAGTATTATCCTTGATTAGTTAATTCTACTAAGATCATCAAGTACGTGACTTGATAGTAAAACTTTTAGGTGATACTTAAATTCAAATCTAAATATCCCTAGTTGATTATTGTTGTGGGAATAAGAATGAATAAAGACTAGTATAATCTTGACTAATTATTAAGTTTTACTGATCATATATATAAGATATTAAGTCAAACTCATAGGTACATATTTAGGAAAATGATGTACTAGATCAACCCACTATGAGAATACCACATGGATTATTGTCATAGTTAATTCTCATCATAGTAGTATTATTTGAGTCATCTAACTTGAGATCACCATAGTTTCCTACATGATAAGTTCTATATTTTGACACATCCCTACACCATACTTTAACCAGATGGTAAAACAAGTTGTGATTAGATATAGAATGAGTTGTATAAGGAGTGTGAGTGGTTAAGATGGAATTTTTTCTTCATTTTACATGATAAGTTCTATATTTTGACACATCCCTACACCATACTTTAACCAGATGGTAAAACAAGTTGTGATTAGATATAGAATGAGTTGTATAAGGAGTGTGAGTGGTTAAGATGGAATTTTTTCTTCATTTATTTTGAGAAGATATCTGTTGGGCCCCTCGATAAGTAAAACTAAAGAGAAATGCATGGCCATGCTAGAATAATAAAGAGTTATCAGTGTTAGTCTACTTGGGATCAAGAAATAATATGATTAAACAATATAAGGATGATATAATCCATGTCTTATGCTCAATTAGGATATCATGTGACAAAAGGACTATAGTACATGTCGTGTATTAGGTTATGTCGAATTATCGACCTTCACATAACTTGGGTAGTCATAATGTCTTCCTAGAGACCAATTATGACTTGTGGGCTAAAATGGGAATTTTAGGCCCACTGTCAATGCTGTGTGAACCTATAGAGTCGAACACTTAAAACAAGCCCAAAGCATACTTAGGTTAATAAGCCTAATAATTATCTCTATGTAAGAATATATATATATATATATATGATATAATCCATGTCTTATGTTCAATTAGGATATCATGTGACAAAAGGACTATAGTACATGTCGTGTATTAGGTTATGTCGAATTATCGACCTTCACATAACTTGGGTAGTCATAATATCTTCCTAGAGACCAATTATGACTTGTGGGCTAAAATGGGAATTTTAGGCCCACTGTCAATGCTGTGTGAACCTACAGAGTCGAACACTTAAAACAAGCCCAAAGCATACTTAGGTTAATAAGCCTAATAATTATCTCTATATATATATATATATATATTTCTTCTTTATTTATTTATGGTAAGAGTTATCTAAAATAAATAGGAAAGGATCCTAATTTGGAATTAGAATAAAAAATAGAAAGATAAGTTTAAACTTACCAAAACTGTTTTGGTAAGTGGAGATGTTTTAGGATGGCTATAAATACATCTCATTCTCTAGGGTTTAGTAAGAAGGTTAAGCCACCTTTTCTCCTTCTTATACTTCTTTTGTGAAAAGAAAAGATACAGAGAGAAAATGTGTTGTGAGATAATAAAGGTTCTAGCAGGCCTAGTTTTCTATGGATCATCTTGTTCATGTGGATACCTGTAGACGGTGGCCTACTTTTAGCAACCGCAACACTGTTTGGGCTCAGGGCCCTAAGGAACACACTACTATATCACAAAGACATGGCATGGAGATGATGAGTCGCCACCTAAGGTAATAACTGGGACAAATAAAAAATGGTGGTATTCGATTCTCTAAAGAAAACTAGCACCACAACCAGGAGATTCTGGATATGGAATACCAACTTCTTTCAGTCTCATGTTCATTTAAAATTACTTAATGAACTACTATCTTATTCTCTATTTATAGACAATTTTATTAAACCCTAATTAAACATCCATCTAGCCCTAAAGCATACTAGTTATAAAACTGCATGTAAAAAATGCATACGAAGCGCAATTGTCCCTAGGTCGAAACTATGTTAATTTTATTTTAAAGTTTAGCTAATTCTACATTTTTATTCACGAGTGAAATGGACTAAAGGTGGTCCTACATGTTAATAAATGAGCCTAAGTCTATTCATTTTAATTTAACTAAAGAAATGAGCCTATATTCTACAAATTTTAAAGAAAGGAATTAATTAATGGGCCTAATCTTGATTTTTTAAAAAAAAAATGGGTCTAAGTTTATTTGTTTTAAAAGAAATGGGATTGATGAGCTGAGCTAAATCTAAGTTAATTTTATTAACTAAAAATGAGCCTAAGTCTAAATTAACCTAAATGGGCCTAAATTGATTTTAACCTAAAAATCGAATTAAAAGCCTATTTATTAAATGGGTTAGAACCTAATGTGGGCTTGGGACTCAAAACACACAAAAAATCAACAAACAAGCCCAAAAACATAAAAAAAAAAAATCAAATTTGACAAATAAAAAAGATCAATCATGCAATTAAATTATTTCTTAAAAAAGAACCCTAATTTTAATTAACATGCAACTTAAATTAATCTATTGCCTCCATTGATTTTAATTAGGGCATACCAAATTGAACCTAATTTACTAATTAATTTTAAAGAATAAGAGAACATATTTTTTCATTATTCCCACTATTGGAGCTATTACAAAATCTACCAAAATAATACAGAAAATAAAATTGAAATACAACCTTCAAGAAGACAAATTAAACAAATTCAAAACCTAAAAATAAAAATAAACTAAACTAAACTAAACTAAGCAAAATTAAATTAAATTTGAGATCTTGACTCTTGGCTTTCATTCATGGATTCTCCAAGAGTTTCCTTGGTTCAATCATGTATTCATCACCAGAATCATGAAACATAAAGAATAAAAAAAAGAAAATAAGATTAGAATTAATGAACAAAGAAAATAAAATAATGAAAATAAAACCTAAATAAAAAAATAAAAAAATAAAAAATAATAAAGAGAAAATAATGATATAAAAGAAAATAACTAATAAAAAGAAAGGAGTATAAAAAGAAAGGAGTAGAAGATGAGAAATGTTGTGCAGATGTTGTTTGAATGCCCATCAGAATGGGATTTCACCGTTTTGAGAAAATTGACTCTGTGTTTACTTGATTTCTGGACTTTGAAAAGAATGTATTTTTTTTCTTTGAAAAGGTTTTTTTTTTTTTTTGAAACTTACAGTAGAATGTTAGGTCTTTTCTTTCCCTCTATATTTTTCAATCAGCCCTTTTTTTGCAGTAGCTAATTAGGTTTTTTTCTCTCCCTTTTTACGCCATCCCCCCTCCTCTTTTCTTCTCTACCAAACTTTTCTTTTTATATCCCATTCCTAAACTTAAGCTAACCACTTACATGATCACAAAGGTAACTCTGATCCTCCCTCTCATTTGCAAATAAAAGCTAGGATAAGGATTTTAATTTCAAAAAAAAATTATATGCGTAAGAGACGTGTACTGGACGCAGAACTCCTATAAAAAAATACCAAAATTTATTTATTTATTAAAAATAAATTAAATTTGGACCAATCATAATTAAAAAAAATTGAGAAAGATAATGTTTTTGCTGAAATTTTAGCACCTCGGCATTGCAGAATGTCGACTGGCATTGTGTAATGTCGATTGGCGTTATGTAATGCCAATTGGCATTACATTATGCCGATTGGCATTACGCATATTTTTAAATATGCCCCTTTAAAATTTAATTTTTTGCAATTAAACCCAAAAATGTTGCAATTTAGTCCCTAAAATTGCGAAACTTAACACTATAGGTCAATTTTTTACTAATATTTTCGTCATAGAGGCTTTCATCACATTCATGCACAAATGCATCCTAAAATTTAGTGCTTACAATTGCCCCCCTTTATCACAATTTGCTTAACAAATTGCGGCAAAGCAATAGAAGCACATAATTTTGAAGGAAAAAATTAGGGTACTTAATTGTATCCTAATTGATGGATTGATGTTTAAATTGTTGTGCAATTTTTAAGCAAGATGCTAGGTTTAGCATGCTTCAGTATATTTCCTATACAACATCTAGTGAGATATATGAAAATCAGTTTCGCTATATTCCCTGTGGGATGTTTAGCATTTCATGATTTGAGAACATGTTATAGCTCTTGTGGAATGTCTAGCAATAATACCATAACTACTATATAGTGTCTGATGAACTGTACTATATTCCCTTTAGGACGTCTAGTGACAATGGATTTCATTATATTCCCTGTGAGACATTTAACGAAATATATGTAATGATTCTCGCTATATTCCCTATGGGATGTTTAGCAATTTATGATTTGAGAACATGTTATAGCTCATGTGGAACATTTAGCAATAATACGATAACTATTGTGTAGTGTATGGTGAACTGAACTATATTCCCTTTGGGACGTCTAGTGACAATGGATTTTGTTATATTCCTTGTGAGACATTTAACGAAATATATGTAATAATTCTCATTATATTCTCAGTGGGACGTTTAGCGATTTATGATTTGAGAACATGCTATAGCTCCTATGGAATGTCTAGCAATAATACCATAACTAATGTGTAGTGTCTGGTGAACTGCACTATATTCCCTATAGGACGTCCAGTGACAATGGATTTCATTATATTCCCTGTGAGACATTTAACGAAATATATGTAATGATTCTCGTTATATTTTCTATAGGAAATTTAGCGATTTATGATTTAAGAACATGTTATAGCTCCTGTGGAACGTCTAGAAATAATACCATAACTACTGTTGTAACCACCCAATTTTAGGATGCAATTGTGCATAGTTGCGACGTAAGCCCCTATGATGAAATTTATTCAAAAATTGAACTTGGTTGTTGATTTTCTAGACTTTAAGGACTAAATTGCAACATTTTTTTAAGGATTCGATTGCAAATAAGTCTTTTTTTCAAGATTCTTTTGGTAATTAAAATGATGGAATATTTGATGAGATGGATCCCAGGGTTGCAAAAATGATGGAAAGCATGAATTATCGACTTGGACAGGGGCTCGGGAAGAATGAACAAGGAAGTTCTAAGCCCCCGAACATTAAAACCCAGGACCATACGAAGGGTTGGGGATATACTGAGGCAGAACCAACTAGTAGAGGAGCAAAGAACAAAGAGAAAGCAAAAAGAAACAAGCCCTTGGGAAGGATTGGACCACTAAGTGAGAATTTCATCAAGCCAAGGGAAGGCAAGTATTATTTGGGCACCAAAGAATATGTTAATGTGGCTGGAAAAGATGTCCATGGGTTTAAGATCTTCAAGGAGCAGATTGTGGAAAGCCTAGTGACTAGTAACAAAGAGGAAGTCATGAAGCAAGTAACTGAAAGGATGGGTGATGATGTCGTTGAAGAGCTACTGTGTCTGCCACCTGAGAAGGAACCACCTCAGGACTTAGCTACTGTCATTAGTGATAGTTTCATTGATGTTTTTTATAAAGAAACTAATGTAATAACGTCCGGTCTTTATGCGGACGAAGATGTTGTTTTTCCTATGGTCAATGATATGAATGCTGGGTTTGCTTACTTATATGATGTGCATCCTGATAGTTCTGTGCATTATAATTTTGATTGGTCATGCATGTTTGACATTAATTCAATTTAATTTGATTCATTTAACATGGGCATAAATGATAATCCAAAGAACACTTCTATATCACATGATGTAACTCCTGAAGAGAGAAAAAATTTTGAGAGAATATTAACAAAAAGAAAGGTAGTATTCACTTGGACTTATGAAGACATGCCAAGTTTGGATAGGGAAATAGCAGAGCATCACATTCCAACTCATCTAGAAACCAAGCCAGTTAAACAGAAATTGCGTAGATTAAGACCAAAATGGACAGAAAAGATAAGGGAGGAAATTGCCAAGCAAATACAGGCTAACTTCCTAGAAGTAGTAGACTACCCTCAATGGCTAGCAAACATAGTACCTGTTCCTAAGAAGGATGGCAAAGTATGAATGTGTGTAGATTTTAGGGATCTAAACAAAGCTTGTCCAAAGGATGACTTCCCGTTACCTCACATTGATGTAATAGAAGATAACGCTACAACAAGTGCAATGTATTCTTTTATGGATGGATTTTTTGGGTATAACCAGATCATGATGGCAGTCATGGATAAGATTAAAATAGCTTTCATTATAGAATGAGGGACCTATTGTTACAAAGTGATGCCTTTTGGATTGAAGAATGTAGGTGCAACTTACCAAAGAGCCGCTATTACACTTTTCCATGATATGATGCATAAGGAGGTTGAAGTGTATGTGAATGACATGATAATCAAATCAGACAAGAGGAGGACATTTTGATGCCTTAGACAAGTTCTTAGCCCAAATTGAAAGGTACAACCTGAGACTCAACCTAAAGAAGTGCATTTTTTGGGTTACTTCAGGGAAGCTGTTAAGACATATAGTGAGCAGCCGAGGAATTGAAGTGGATCCTAATAAAGTGAAAGCCATCCAAGAAATGCCAGCACTAAAGATGGAGAAAGAAGTAAGAGGATTCCTTGGTAGATTGTAGTATATTAGTAGGTTTATCGCAAAACTCATAAACATTTGTGACCCTATCTCTAAGCTCTTAAGGAAAGATCAGCCGGTTAAGTGGAATGATGATTGTCAAAAATCTTTCAATAAGATCAAGGAGTATCTTGTTAATCCACCTGTTTTGAAACCACCTGGACAGGGTAAGCCATTAGTTTTGTACTTGGCTTTAGAAGAGAATGCAATGGGGGCAATGTTAGCACAAGAAGGGTCATATGGAATAGAGCACGCAGTGTACTACTTGAGTAAGAAGTTTCTATCGTACGAGGAAAAATATGATTTAGTAGAAAAGACATGTCTAATCATGATTTGGGCTACGAGAAAATTGAGGCATTATTTTCAATCTTACAAGGTTCAAGTTGTTTCAAGAATAGACCCTCTAAGGTATCTGTTTCAAGCATCAGCTTTAACTGGAAAAATGTCTCGATGGTTGGTACTCTTAACTGAATTTGATATAGAGTACATTACTACAAAGGTAATTAAGGGAAGAGCAGTAGCAGAATTCTTGGCTCATAATGCGATCAAAGGTGAAGAGCAGTGGAATTTAGAGTTTCCAGATGTGAACTTAGCAGTTGTAGAGCACCGGGAGTGGAAACTTTACTTTGATGGAGCTGTAAACAACAAAGGAGCTGGATTGGGAGTGATTTTGTTACACCAGAAGGAGAAACCATACCAATGGAAAAGAAATTGGATTTCAAGGTCACAAAAAATATGACCGAGTATGAAGCATGTATCTGTGGGATTAAGGCAGTTGTGGCAGCTGGAGCAAAAGATATGTTTGCTTATGAAGATTCAATGTTAGTCATCAATCAGGCTAATGAAGAATAGGAAGTAAAAGAGGAAAGGCTAAAGCTTTATATCTGCTATTTGAAAGCCTTAATGAAGAATTTCACCAAGTGTCTCTTTATCCATCTATCCAGAGATGATAATCAAATGGCGGATGCACTTGCAACACTTTCTTTAATGTGGGATAGTGCAACTGGGTTGGCTATGAAACCTTTAGTGATCATGAAGTTTAGAGCACCGTGTTATGGGGGTGGGTAGATTATGAATGTTCAAATGGGACTCGAAGAAAAGCCTTGGTTTTATGATGTCCAGAGGTTCATTGAAAAGAGAATTTATCCAAATGAAGCAACCTCAAAAGAAAGATATGCTCTTTGTGTTCTTGCACGTAACTATGCAAGTCATGATGGGGTATTATACAAAAGAATGTCAAATGGGATGCAGCTCAAGTGTCTCAAAAGGATGGAGGTGATGCAAGAGATTCATGCAGGGGCTTGCGGTTCTCATATGAATAGGAAGATTTTGACAAAGAAGATACTCAGACAAGGGTATTACTGGAAGACTATGGAAAAGGATTGTATCAGGACAGCAAAATATTGCCATCAGTGTCAGATCCACGGGAATCTTAGTCACATGCCTCCAATAGTGCTGAATAGTTTATCATCCCCTTGGCCCTTTGCAGCATGGGGAATTGATATCATAGGAGAAATAAGACTGATAACATCAAATGGGCATAAATACATAGTGGTGGCAATCCATTACTTTTCGAGATGGGTAAAGGTAGAATCTTTCAACACTCTGAAAACAAAACAGATGGCACGGTTCATCGAGAAGAGCCTTATTTGCAGATATAGGGTTCCACATCATGTCATGACAGATAACAGGGTTCAATTTCAAGCAGAAACAGCAGAGTTGCTACAATAGTATGGGATTGAACACCATAAATCTTCGCCTTATCGCCCTCAAGCTAATGGAGCAGTGGAAGCAGCTAATAAAAATGTCAAGAAAATCCTTTCTAAGATGGTTAAAACCTATAAGGATTGGTCTGAATATCTTCCTTTTACCTTATGGGGATATAGGACTATAGCTCGAACCGCCACAGGCCAAACACCGTTCTCATTGGTATATGGTTGTGAAGTAGTTTTGCCCATAGAAACTGAAATTAAATCTTTGAGAGTAGTCATGGAAACTAAAATAACTGAGAATGAATGGGCGCAGAAAAGATATGATCATCTAGTATCTCTAGATGAGAAAAGGATGGATGCTTTATTCCACACTCAAATATATCAGAGAAGGATAACAAGGGCGTTTAACAGGAAGGTTAAGCCTAGGAAGATCAAAGTTGGAGATATGGTGCTAAAACAGTCTAGAGCCATGGTGTTCGATCCGAGAGGTAAATTTAGACTGAATTGGGAAGGACCATACTTAGTCAAATCAGTCTTACCTAAAGGAACTGCTAAGATATCATATCTTAAAGGGAATGAGTTTATGGAACCGGTCAATCTGGATCGCCTTAAGAAGTACTACCTATAAAAAAATGAATAAAAGTATAATAAAGAAAATAAAGTCCGCTGGCTAGAAAACCTGAAAAGGCTAGTCAGGCAAAAGTTAGGACATTCCCGCTGTTCAGAAAACCCGCAAAGGGCTGATAGGAAAAAAGTAGGGAAATAAATAAAAAAATAATGGTCCCGCTGATTAGAAAACCTGTAAAGGGCTAGTCAGGCAAAAATTAAGGAAATAAAATGTGAGTGAAAAGTATTCAGTTAGAAAATCCATCAGGACTAGCTGATAACAAGAGTTATGTCATGTGATGTATTAAATGTACTCATTTTGGCCCTAATTAAAGAATGAAATTGAAATTGAAGTTTTATTAAACTTTGCATATCCTTCTTTATTATAAAGCATAAGTACTTGAAAGGATAACAAAACATAAGAAAGCCTAAAACTAGCTCTATGAGACCATTCTATCTAGTGATGTCTTTGTTTCTTCCTTTGCGATCCATCATACAAAGCTTGAGTCCTCTTGTACCTAGCAAATCCTGGTGGTTCTATCTTTTGGATAACAACCCAATTTTTGTAATCATCATCAGTAGTAACATCCGCATCCAGGTCCTAATCTTATCCAAAGAGTCTTGTCTTAAAGGAAAGCCTTCAAAGTCAGTCAGAACAGTAACGATGAACTAAGGGTGACCATATTGATGATAAAGGCGTAAAGGGGTAAAAAAGGTAGAGAAGTGCAACCCGGGAATAGGAACACAGTGCTCATACAGCTTAATAGTCATGAACTTCAATCTCCACCAAGGGCAAACCCATGTAATCTCAGTATCTGAAATCTTCTTCAACCAGTCAACCCATTGGTCCATAGAACATTTGTCCTTCATTCTCAAAGGACAAGATTGTAGCTGATGATGTTGATAAGTCAAAGGATTAGGGGGTACATTAAGCAAGCTCAGCTTTTCCTGTAACCAAATCTAAAAAAATGATATAAGAATAATAAAATAAAAGCCCGTTAAGTTGAAAACCCAAAAGGGCGGCCTAGGCAAAAGTTAGGGCAAGCCTGCTAAGTTGAAAACTTAAAAGGGTGGCTTAGGCAAAAATTAGGGCAAAAATAAAATAAAAATAAAAGTTTTGGTTGCACACCTGAAGAAGAAGTAAACTGCCTGAGAAATGGTTATGAATCTTGAAATTGTCGAGCCCAATGATGGTCTCAACAAGGATAACTGGCATAGGATTAACTCCAAGCTCTACCTGTTCCAAGATACTGACAATGCGTGTATCAGCACCACCATGGTGAGAAACTAGCAAAAATTGAGCATATAAACAGAAAGCAACTGTTCTAGTCCAAGAAGTAGTGTTCTTGTCCCGAGTCCCACAATTGGTGATCAGAGAAGAACGATTGATGGTCCCAGGGTTATGCATATACATATAAATATCAGCTGGGGGCAAATCAAAGAATGTAACCAATTTGCTAGGAAATTGCATCTCCAAATTAGGAAGGGCTATCATAGCAGTCGAGTCTAATGTGCATCCCAGAATAGCAGCAAACTCTTCAATCATTTGACAAAGCTCTTGCCCATTAAACCTGAATACATGGTCCTTAATATCCTAGAAGGTAGAAGCAGCCTATAGGAGAGTGTTATTAATAGTCAGGTGCTGAAGAGATTTCAGGGATTTGATATGGAAAGGTTGAAGATTATTCCAGTCATCACCATTGAGACTTTTAAGAAATTTCTTCATTGTTTAAAGAGATGCTTGAGTCATGATGAGGGTATAGAGAATGAAGGAGAATGCCCCTTAAATGGTCTTATATAGGGAAAGAAGATGAGTTCAGGTGGGAAAAGGATTCTGCTAGCAAAGAAGGATGTGGATAAGGTGATAGAATTTGAGAAGGATTGGGATAAATAAATAATTGGGAAGATAATCCATTCTTTTAATTGTTTATTTATCCAATATTATCCGTCTTGGAAAAGGATTAAGATAAATGGATAATTAATTAAAAAAGATAATGTTCATGAACCATCTTTTTTAATTAGTTATTTTAAAAAAATCCATTAAAGTGCAAAACATTGTTTCAGTTCTATCTAACAATGTTCGAGATAGTACAGGAATAAAAATAGTAGTACAATAGAGAGTAGTCAGACATAGGCATGCAAAAAGTCAAGAATACAGAAGCTCTAAATCATTCATCTCGTGCTCTGGTATCAAGCCATGGGCTCTATCCTCTGGTAGGGTCATCAGGATGATGAGTGTCTGCAGATCTAACAGATGAAATCCCAGCACTATACAGATCAAAACCCAAGTCTGCAAGCTACCATGTCATTCTCCTGCTCTAGACCACTGGAATAGCTCTGCATACATATAAAACACCATGTCATATGCATTACATGCATACATTTGCATTGTGCAATGAGGGTGCTTACCCACCAACTGTCTGTAACCTACATCGTAAATAATCTCTGAGACGAGGCAAGTCCATATAAATACTCTACCTGTGTCTGGGGAATTTGTTTTGTAAAATTTTGTTAATATCAATGTCAAGTGTACAGATCCATATAAGAAATAAAGCAAACAGACCCACATGAGAAGCATCTGGTGGATAAAAGCTAGGAAGTTGAGTGTCACCAAACTGCATCTGCTGCTCAACTGGAGCCTAAACAGCGGGAGCCTAGAAGAACATAGACTTTTCTAGAAGAGAGACATCGCCAAGTGTAGCACCGATAAAGGCCCCATCGTGACTAGACCTAATGTGCTGAGCAGGATGACCAAGACTAGGTCTGGGCTCAGGGCTCTCAATCTCTGGAGCAATCTCAGTCTCCTCATTGGTATCAACAAGAGAGCGAACCTCCTCAAACTGTAAAGAGAAGGAGTGAGTCATAGGTTCTAGAAACAGAAGCTGAAATAATGTGAAATTACCTCATCATCATCAATAGGAACATGCTCCAGGAGGCTCTCATTAATAAACCACTGATAATGTCGAGAACGCTTAAGGAAATCTAAGGCAGCATATCCCTGTAGTGCATCTCTCAACTATAAACCTATAAGATGCGAGCTACGGAGCATAGAGGAGGGGACATTAGATGGAATGCAACGTCGAGAAGGGCTAGCAGACCAACAATACGCTTGCTCCCCTATATACCACATCAGATAACCATAACCAGAGAGTAGGATCCTTATAGGCTCTATACGGGCTGCAGTCGCCATGAAATCATATCGCTGGATATCCTCAGCACCCTCCAACCAATCAAAATTTATCTGCAATTTATGTAAATTAAATCAAATTTCTATTAAACTGTAGCATACTAATGATTTTATTTTTCCTTACCAGGTGCCACTCGACAGTGTTCAACTGATCACGGTATGTTTGCAAAGTGTTCTTATTGCTAGCAAGGCAAGAAGAACTCCATCTCATCATCAGAGGAAAGGTCCTTTCAGAAATGATAGCGTTAAAGCCTCAAATCAGCCCGATCTCTATGCTCCAGATTTGAAAAAAGAGAACACATCAGAAAAAGCAAAGAAGAGTAAAACTATAGAGATCAAATGAAGAAGAACATACATGCAAGACGTGCCAAAAGCCACACATCATGACAGCAACTCTACAGACAGTGTCCAGTCTATAATAAATATAAGTAAGTGCATCAGATCCCCAATCTAATGTGGCAACTAGATCCAAGTCACGAAGAGGACCCAACAGAGCAATACTGACCTCATGACCGGTCTCACAAAAGAGGGTCTTGCTTAATAATATCAAGAGGAAACACCTCGCCTTATGAATAATCTGATGAGTAGTCAAACTAGGAAGGCATCTAAATCCCTCAACCAATGATGAAAGAAAAACGTTCTTCCAATTCTTCCATACTTGGGCAAACCCAATCAAGTCACGCACATACTGACTCCGTGCATGCTCTGGAAGACTGCAATAGCTGATGTCAAATGGAACTGGGGATCCCCCAAAGGCAATCCCGGTGATAGCAGAGAAGCTCATAGGCGAAATGGTCAGCTCAGCCACACAAGTATGAAAAGTGTAGGTAATATCCATCCATCGCTCGATCAAAGCGAATAAAGAGAAACAGTCAGATCGGCCTCGAACAATCGAAAGTGCAGTGATGAAATGCCTAAATCCGGAAGCCCAAATCAGATGTGTCACCTGTTTTGGCAGTCCATGAAACAATTCTCGAGCTAGATTGAAATAGCCCATGAACTTCATCGAACGCTATTTTGATGTCAAAAAGAAAATAATAATTAATTAATTGAAAGATTAATTAATTAATCAAAGAACTTCAATTGAAGGATTTGATTAGTTAATTAATTAATTAATTAATTTCCTTACAAAAAATATTCTGATCGGCAATATAGATTACCAAACGACAATCTAGAATGGCGATAGGCATTCCAGATTGCCAATCGGCAATCTACCATGCCGATGGGCATTAATCTGGTGGATTGAAAATCTGGAATTCCAACCAGAATTCCAAACATCCGATCCTCCATTCTAATAACCCGGGAGTCAAATTTCATATTTTCAAAGTTAATTTCAATTCGTCATGCGTTTTCATATCAAATTCTGACTAATATACATGTCAATGTCAATTTCTACTCTGTAACTAACTCTAATTACTGATTATATAGGTAATATTTTTGCAGAAATAAATAGAAGCAAGAAAAGTTACTTCATTACCCACATCTCTGCACCTGTGGGTATGTAAATGAGTCAAGGAAAAGATAGTTAAGTCTTCTTGAAGTTCTAGATTATTCTGAGGAAAAAAAAGAGGCAAAATCCTCTAACATTCTGAAGCCTCAGCTCCCTCATGTTGTCTATGTGATGAGAAGGCCATAGGATCAGACGGATTACAAATCGAACAACAGATGGTGAAGAAATAAAGAAAAGAAAAATCAAGATCAAGTGAAAACAAAAGAAGAAGAAAAGAATGGGAAGAGAAGTGAAGTGATCGACAAAAGGGAAAGAATATATAAAATGGAGAATATCCATTTTAATCCTTTCAATTTATTTACTTTTATCTATCTTTTCTTTCTTGCAATTTGGTCCATAATTGCATTTTGATTAGGAACATGTTCCTAATTAAATCATGACATTCATCAAATTAATAATTCATTAAATTATTAAGACTGCATAATCAATCTGTGATCCTAAATCTTCTATCAAATACAAAATACAGAACAAGATTACAGAACTCATTTTTTGCATTTTACATGCATGATTTCAATCAAAGGTTTCATATGCTGCACAGTAGCTATGATATGAATTTCAAATCATTATGTTATGTGCTGCATAGTAGTCATAACCTTCATTATGTTATGTACTGCATACCAGTTATGACATAAATTTTCAAATTCCTCATTGCTAGATGTTCCACAGGAACTATAGCAAGTTTTCAATTCAATTACACTAGACGTCCTACAGGGAATATAGTGTGCATCGTTAGACGTCCCACAAGGAATATAACGATATTTCAATTCAAGACTATACGACTGAGTGTAGTCAGAATTGTACGATCGAGTTCAATATATCCTCAATTGATTATACGACCGAGTATAATCGGCATCATATGAACGAATATGATGTAATTTTTTCAATTCAAGACTATACGACCGAGTGTAGTCGGCATTATACGGTCGAGTGCAATGTATCCTCAGTTGATTATATGATCGAGTATAATCGGCATCATATGACCGAGTATAATGTAATTTATTTCAATTCAATTACACTAGACGTCCCATAGGGAATATAGTGTGCATCGCCAGACGTTCCACAGGGAATATAACAAAATTCATCATTGCTAGACGTTCCATAGGAACTATAGCAAGTTTTCAACTTATCATCGCTAAATGTCCCACAGGGAATATAGTGAAACTCATTTGCATAAAGTTCACTAGACGTTCCATAGGAAATATAGTGCGACTTATCAAACACTGCACCTTGTTTAACAATTAGAGCATCAATCTATCACTTAGGATACAATCGAGTGTCCTAATTTCTTTCTTTCGAAATTGTGTGCTTCTATTGCTTTACTGCAACTTGTCAAGCAAACAGCGACAAAGGGGGGCAACTGTAAGCATTCATTTTCAGGATGCAATTGTGCACAATTGCGACGTAAGCCCCTATGATGAAATTTATTTGAAAATTGAACTTGGTTGTTGATTTTCTAGACTTTAGGGACTAAATTACAACATTTTTTTAGGATTCGATTGCACATAAGTCTTTTTTTCAGGGGTCTTTTCATAATTAAAAGTAAAAAAAAGAGAAAAAAAATTATTTTTTAGGATCGGCATTAGTGTAATGCCGACCGGCATTACACAGTGCCGATGCGCAATAATTCCTTTTTTTTTTTACTTTTTCGTGTATTTTTCCTTATTTTTATCAATTTTTTTAGTGTTTTGATTGGTTGAAAATTTAAATTTTTATCTGATAAGTTTTTTTTAAAAAAGAAACACATAGGATATTTTTTTAAAAAATTAAAACAAACGCTATCTGATATGATTAGATAGGTCTGTTCCTCCTTTCGAGGAAGTTTAGTATGCGTAGACTCTGCATTTAAAAGCAGAGTCTGCATGCGTGCAGGAGAGAGGTTTTTTTGACTGGAGGCTGGGCTGAAGGATTTTTACAGATGGAAAATAGAAAAAAGCTTTGATTTTCTCTGTTCTTTAAAAACCCTAATTTTGCAGTTCATTAAAGGAAGACGATATAATGATTTTTTAGTCTTAGTCCATAATCAAATCAACACTGAGTCAATTTCATCGGTGAAAATCCTAATCTGAGGGGCCGAAAAGGGCATATGCACAACATTCATTTTTTTTCTTTCTTCTCTTCTGTGATTTTTATTCATTTTGTTAATTGTTTTATTATTTAATTTTACTACTAATTTGATTGTTTTTTTTTTTTGTGGATTGAGGAGGAGGATGCCGCCTGTGTTTAATTGAACAGAAGATTCATGGAATGCCATAAATGAACCTATACTGTTTTAATAATAGTTCTTAGGATTTTAATTGTTGTTATGCATTTTGGTATCTTATGTAATTTATTTTAATTTCTGGGCGTATAATTATTTAATTTTAATTTTGTATGTAGTTTGTAATAGCCCTAGTAGTGGGACTAGTGAAAGATTTAAATTTCTGTACTTTAAAATTAATTAGTAATTAGGTTCAATTGGGTAAAAATTAATTAAAATTAATGGTGGCTTTAGTTAAATTAGGATTTGCATGTAATTAATTTAGGGTTTTTTTAAAAAATCACTATAATGTTTGTTTGATCTAATTTTTTTGTGTTTTATTTATTTTGGACTTGTTTTTTTATGTTTTGAGCTCCAAGCCCACGTTTAGGTCTGACCCACTTAATAAATTGGCTTAAAAATGATTTAGGTTTTTTAAATAATTAAAATCAACTTAGGCCCATTAGGTTAATTAAATTTTAGGCCCACTTAGTTAATTAAAATTGTTTAGACTTAGCTCAGCCCATTTAATTTCATTTCTTTTAAAATAAATAGACCTAGGCCCACATTTCATTTAAAATAAAACCATATTACGACTTAGGCCCACTAATTTAATTTCTTCTTTAAAAATTGAATAGACTTAAGCCCATATCTTAGAAAGACTAAAAAATAGATTTAGGCTCATTAATTAATAAATTGTAGGCCCACTTTTATTCTATTTCACCTATAAATAAAATGTAGATTTAGCTAACTTATTTAAATAAAATTAACATAGTTTAGACTTAGGGACAACGTGATCTTAAGTGCATTTTTTCTTGTAATTTTATTGAGTTGTTGCCTTTTTGGGTAAATGGATGTTAATTAGGGTTTAATAAAATTGCATGTAATTAGAGGATGAAATAATCATTTATAAAATTATTCTAAATGAACACGAGACTAAGAGAAGTTAGTATTCCGTATCCAGAATCTCTTAATTGTGGTGCTAATTTTCTTTTAGAGAATCGAGTGCCACCAATCAAATTGTCCCAGTTATTACCCTGGGTGGCGACTCCTCATCTCCACACCATGTCTTTGTGACAGTGGTCAGTATGTTCTCTAAGCCCCTGAGCCTAAACAGTATCGTGGTTGCAATAATCTTGGACGAGTGCTAAACCCCGCCATCTACAACTGTATAACGTCTAGTAGATCAAAAGATTTGAAAATTCATATTATAACTGCTTTGTAGCATATAACATATTGAATTTGAAATTCATGTTATGACTACTGGGCAGTGCATAACGAAAAAATCTGAAATTTCTATTATAACCATTGTGTAGCATATAACAAAATATATTTAAAATCCTTAACAAAAAAAATGATGATGCATATAAAATGCAAAAATCAAATTATGTAATTATATTATGTATTCTGTACTTGACAAAGGATTTAGAATTTTAATATAGACTATGTAATTAATAATTTTATGAATTATTAATTAATGGTATGAATTTTATGAGTTAATTGTGGATGGACCAAATTGTAAGGAAGAAATTTAGACTTGAATGCAAGCAAGTTTTGGTGGATCAAAATGGATATTTTCCATCCTATATACTTCACTTTTGCATGTCATGTTTCATTTTACATTTCATCTTCATTTTCTTTTCCTTTCATTGCTTACCGATTATGCTGCAATCCATAATTACTTACAATTAGCTGCAACCCTTTCATTGCTCACTAATGATATTGCAATCCATAATTACTTGCTAATTAACTGTAATTCTTTCATTGCTCGCCTTTGATGCTACAGTCCACAACTGTTTATGATTAGCTGCAACACTTTCATTGCTTATTGATGATGCTGCAATCCATAATTGCTCATAATTATTTGCAATCCCTAATTGCTCATTGATGATGCTGCAATCCATAATTTCTCGTGATTAGCTGCAACCCTTACATTTCTCACCTTTGATGCTACAGTCCATAACGACTCACAAATTGACTAGAATCCTTTCATTACTTGCCTTTGATGCTACAGTCCATAACTACTCGTAAATTTTAATTAACTGTAACCCTCTCATTGCTCATTTATGATGTTGCAATCCATAATTGTTCGTGATTAGCTGTAACCCTTTCATTGCTCACTGATGATGTTGTAATCCATGATTGCTCACAATTAGCTACAACCCTTTCGTTACTCACTGATGATGCTGTAATTCATAATTGCTCACAATTAGCTACAACCCTTTCGTTGCTTACTAATGATGCTGCAGTCCATAATTTCTTGAGATTGGATACAACCCTTTCATTGCTCACCGATGATGATGCAGTCCATAATTGCTCATGATTAGCTGTAACCCTTTCATTGCTCACTGATGATGCTACAATCCATAATTGCTCATTATTAGCTATAACCCTTTTATTGCTCACTAATGATGCTATAATCCATAATTGCTTACGATTAGCTGCAACCTTTTCATTGTTTACTAATAATACTACAATCCATAATTGCTCACGATTAGCTGTAACCCTTATATTGCTCACCTTTGTTGCTACAATCCATAACTGCTCGTAAATTAATTACAATCCTTTCATTGCTCGCCTTTGATAATGCTACAGTCTATAACTGCTTGCAAATTGATTGCAATCATTTCATTGCTCACCTTTGATAATCCTATAGTGCATAACTGCTTGCTAATTTTAATTAACTACAACCCTCTCATTACTCGAATTTGATGCTGCAATCCATAATTACTCACGATTTTTATCTTTGGTTGTTTGAGTCGAATGCTTTGAATTCTTTGTGCTGAATGATTATCATTTTTGTTAACTGACTTAATTTTACCGTGTTGACTTATTAAAATTTCTTTGCTGACTAATTTCAATTCCACTATGTTAACCAACTCTACAACTTGGGTGCTTGCAATTCCTATAGACTTGTTAAAGTTAGTTTCATTCATGATGAACGTACAAAAGTACATTATAATATTGAAAAATCATGAGCAAATTCATCACTTTTAATGAGATAGCATGCACTTAATGAATCTCACTATTTTTTATTTTCATGAATATCATTTATTTGCCATTTACAAAGGTCAAAGGCATCGTTAACCATTTTATGCTAGGAGCATATCTTTTACCAAGCGAAGAGCTCACTTTCACTAATTTTAAGGAGAATTTGCTAAATAAAACTTATGAAAATTGAGCATAAAAATATCAAATTCTGAGTATCAAAATAGCCTTTGAATTATTTTTATACTTTCCTTCCTTATCCGAGTATTCGCCTACCTATCTCATAATAATCAGCATGGATACCGTTGTAAAGGTCCTTTGGATACTCATACTCTTACAGAGCATTAGAGTAAATATAGCAGTTTTTGGCATAGTCCTCTTTTAGTATTCCCTCGCCTTTCTTGGATACTGCTAGAAGTTTCATGTTGATACTCTTACTCATTTATAAGCATAGGAGTACATTATGCTTGTTCTTATTTTGATTCTCCTCTTAGTATTCCCTCGCCTTTCGCATATTACTTAGCATAGATACCATCAAGGGATTTTTTACTCATACTCATTTCTGAGCATTAAAGTATATTTTATGCACATTTATCATTCAAATGACTAAAATGATACTTTGAAAATCAAGCAATTTATGCTTCAAGTCCATAGATTTTGTTTTTGCACATTTTCTTCCCCTTGTTTGGGTGTAAAGCAAACATTAGATTAATTAGAGTTTATAAAATCTCAACACAAAGCCGTTAACTAATCATTTGAATTTCGTAAGGCTAATAAAAAAAGAGCCATTATAATCAAAGGTCATGAGATATACTTTTTGCACATGATCTCATGAAGTGGAAGAATTTACTTTCAATATGTGAATTTTATAATTGAGATAGTACTTTATTACAAAATCTAAGGAAATAAAGTTATGTTACTTCCATTTAATTATCTTGATGAGTGTTTGGTATTTGCTATCTAGCCCATTCTTATTGATGTGTTGGTTCCTGTCCTCTTCTTCATTCTCTTTTGTTTTTTCCTACACAAAATACCATAAGTTAGTATGCTTTACTTACAAGTGAATAAATTTTTTTAAAATGCAGTATTATTATTTTGCATTCTTCCCTTTTAATTATGGTGATGATATCTCTGATCATAGGGTTATGATACTCCACCATTGAAGTTATGGCTTTGGGCTCTGTTTGTATTTCCACTATTCCATTAATGTTATGGTAAAGGGCGTCATTTCTCTTCTTGATATCTCTTGTAGAAAAGGTTCAGAAGTTAGAGATCTTATTTCATGATCAAATAATTTTTCAGAGTGCATTCATTTTAGGTTTTAAGTGCATCCTTCCCTTTTATAGGGCCAACAAATGTATTATTGATGTGTTGGACCTTCTCATCACCATATTCCATACCCTACACTAGACTAACTATTATGGAGAGATATTCTAGATGATGCTCCAGATGAGACAATAGAGATAGATGTTGAATCTGAGGAGCTTGAGTGTCCTATCAATCCTTTTGAGGTCACCAGGATGATGCTTTGTAAGTATCACTATCAGTGATATTCCCTTACTATATGGGCCTATAATTTGTTAGGCTCCTAAAGTCTAAAGTCCCATTGAGTACAGGTTCACTTTAATAGAGTTGCTCTTTCTTTTTTACTTCTTCAAATTTTTTATGGGTGAATACTCTGACTACTTTCCTACACTTTTATAACATTAATTTTGAATGTTAGTGGAAGAGAATTTGTACAATCTTGTCTAGGCTCAAAGACTTTATTATGCAAAGTAGGTATATCACAACAGATGTATACAAGTGTATACATGTTATGTATGACATGCGTTATCCTAATAGATCTTCTGTTTGGAACAGAGCTATGTTCGCAGCTTGGAGTATAAGAACAAGGTGCCTCATCAACAACTTGTAGGTTTGAGTGTTGACTGCTCTGCTATTGGTACTTTTGATGTCAGAGTTTTTGATACAGTTCATCGAACTAATGACCAGGCTAGCAAGTGGGGTCCATGGCTTGACACTGGAGCTTGTGATCAACCGTTGTACTGTTCAACTTTTCTTTTTTCAATTTCTTTTACTATATGATAATTGATGTATTTGTATGCTTCTTTTTGCCTCGAGATCTCTTATACTATCTCTTATACTTAAGTATTCCATCTTTGCTCTTTGAATGTGGACTTACTGTTCTACAATTTGCCCCCAAAGCTACATTTTGTCCCCCAGTTTCATTCTGAATCCATTTATGCTATTCTAGCAGTCTTTTTTTTCATTTTCATGTGCAAGAGACCCAGCTCATTCATTGTTGTTATTGATCCTTTGACTTACTAACCCTATTAGTTGCAATCTCATGCATTGAAGATGTAGAGGAGTAAGCGAACTAACTGAACCGATTTCTTAATGATGAAATCAACTGGACTTGCTCTTTGAAGAACTCTTTAGTTGAATATGAGGCTTGATGCCAATGTAATGATTGATGATAGTTACAAGGAAGGAGTTGCAACGTAAGTTATTGAGCCACCTGATTCCTAATGTACAAGGGGACACTAAGCTTATAGACAAAATCATAAAGGGGTAGCAAAAAAATAAAACATAACTAAAATAGTGATCTTATAGCTCTGATTTAGCTTTCATTATGTATTGTCTTTCCATTGAGATACTTATGCAGTAAAATAAAGATGAATAAGCAGTATTTGAATAAACATTTCATATTCAATTTTACTCATTCATTAGGGCAAAAATAAGAACATTTATTACATCACATTATACAACTCCTATCATCAGTTAATCCAAAAATTTGTTCTCTCTAATTTTTATCTCACTGTTTTTTCTTTTTCTCTCTCTTTATTTTTTTTCCTTTTTTTCATTTTTTATTTTTTCCTCAAATTTCCTTTATTCAAAAGTTACATTATGTCAGATATGAATGTTCTTTGAATTATCATTTGTGCCTATATTGAATGAATCTAATTGAATTGAATTTATGTCAAACATGTAGATGTGATCAATATCATAATGCACAGTACCATTATGATGTACATTACATAAGTAAGCATGACCATAATTCATATCATCGATCACTAAAATAAAACAAGTTCTAAAGAAACTAAAATTTTATTCAAATAAGGCAATAAGAAAATTTATTTCCTATTCTAAATGCTAGGGATGCTAAGTCTCGAGGTGGTTTTCCTTTAAGTGGTTGACATAACAACTATTCTTACATCTTCTTGCCAATTTTCTCCATGACTTCATATTTCTATACCTCAAATGTGCATTTTTCTTTCTTGTCTATCAGCTTCTCATCATCAAACTCATCACCCAATCTTGTAGGCATAATCGACTCGAAGGGCATGTTAAAAGAAGGTGTTTTAGTATAAAACACCTTATAGTCGAAGTTGCCTGAAGGCTTACCCAATAATTCTTCTACTCTTTCCAAGCCTTTAGAGGTATTAAAAGATTTCTCATTGGTTTTAAGGTCTAGGTCCTCAAAGGAGCTTAGCACTTCTTCCTCACTAACTCTTGAGTTGATCATTATGGTAACTAGGGGTGGTATGTTTTGGTAGTTTGTGAAAGGATTATATTTGGTGCTTGGGTTCTCAGGGTCTGTGATCTTTCCAGAGTCTATAAGGTTTTGGATTTCATGTTTAAGGTAGATGCAGTTATCCGTGGATTGTTGGAGGTTTTAATGGAATTTGCAGTGCTTATTTGGGTTATAGCCTGGGACATTTGGGTTTGGTGGGTTTGGATTAGGTAAAGGTTGAAGTAAGCCTTTTTATATTAGGCGCTCTAGGACTTTTGACAAAGGTGGGTTAAAATTGAAGAATCTCTTGGGTTGTTGAACAATATGCACTTCCATAATCTGGCTAGTGCTTCCTTGCTGTGTGCCCCCAGTTGGGTAGTTCCTTACTCTTGTACTTTTAGCAATCCTCTTCTTCTCACTTTTAATCTCCTTAGCTTGCAATCCATCATCATAAAGGTCTACAAATGTCTTAGAGTTCATCATCTACAACCTCTTAACTAGATTGGGTGACACGTTACGGACTATCATCCTAACCTAATCTTTCTCAACTAACTTATTTTTCATTAATCCTACCTTATTCATAAATCTAGTTAAGAAATCATAAAAGGATTCGTTTGATTTTTGCATAATCATTTCCAAATCCCTGATGAACACTTCTAATCTAGTGTTATAATCATACTATTTAAAAAAAGCAGGACACAGTTCTTTAGAGTCAGCCCTAATAGACTTTTCTAACCCATAATACCAATTTACAACAATTCCCTCTAAAGACAATACAAATAACCTAGTGATCACTGCTAATAGGGCCTTAGTAGTGCTCATAGTTGTTATGTACTAGATGATTCCTAGGATCTCTAGTTCCATCAAACTTCTATAGCTGAGGAATTTTGAACTTTTTAGGTAGCTTATTACCCTCCGTTAGCAGCATATCATCAAAGTCAAATGAATATCCTATGCCTTGTCCTCTAACAAGCTCTTCCATCTTAGACATTTTTTAGGTCAATGCTTGCATCTTCTTGGACTCATGGTATTGTACCAGTTTAAGTAATTCTGTCTTTGCCTTTTCTATCATGTAGTTCTCAACATCCTCAAGCTTCACATCAACAATAGGTGGGTTTCTAGCAACAGGTTGCCCCCTAGCATTATTGGCAGTAGGTGGATCATCTGCAGTAAGTAGGATAGTTGTAGCATCAAGTGTTTGCTCAATTACAGGTGGTGGTATGATAGCAACAGCAAGTTGCATCAATCCAAATAAAGTCTGTCTCAGTTCATCTTGCATTATAGCTCTCATGCCATCCATCAAAGCTCCCTCAATGTCTTTTAAGGTCCAGTTCTCTCCTTGTTGTTGTTTCATTTCTATATGCTCAGTTGGAGTTGGTTCAGCTTCCAAGTGAAGTAGATTAATAGAACTCTTCTCCAGTTTATGAAGGATCTCTTTTGCTATGGCTTTAGGACTTAAATTTGTTGTTCTTAGTTGACCACCTTTCTACCCCTAAATATGAGAAGACCCAGATGAATCTATGATGACTATAAAAAAAAAGTGTTAGTGTGATGGATGAAATGCATGTATGCATGATGCTCGTGCTATGCAATAAGTAGCAAATAGCAAGTATTAATCAAGTGTACAACATTCATCCTTCCAACCTTATTCCTCCCACACACGTGTTCAATGGTGAGTCTCTTTTCCTAGGATTTTGGTCTTGGCCTTAATATCAACAGGGGATATCAAGAACCAATGCGCATGCCAAATCTCTTTTAAAGCCATAAAGCATAGAAATAGTATTTCTAGGTATAAAAGATTAGCCCAATCTTTATTAACCCAAATGGGCTTCTAAAGTATGGAATTAGGCCTTTATAGATAAAAATACCACATGGCAACAAATACAAGCTATTTTGGTAATCCTAAAGGAAGTTACTAAGCCACTACATGAGCTGAGTCCGATCAAAAAGGTTAAGGTTCCCTTAGCAAGATGCCCACCTTTAATACTTGAGTTACATGCCAAGGTTAGAGGGGCCCAACATCCTTTGCAAACTCAAGAGAAGACTACCCCCCTTTAGGACTTGGGTTACAGACTCTGGTCAGATAAGCCCGGTAATCTCTCTTAAATCAAGTTAAGGCTAAGAGTGATGGTTAGCCAATTTACAACTCTATGAAGCTAGTGGAATCATGGAATCATAAACTAACACCATCGATTAAGAGGGACATGCAGAATGAATGCAAGAATAAAACAATAATTAATAAAATAATTCTAAAAATACAAGTAGAATCAATATCTCTTATCCTAGTGGAGTTACCACTGTAGACGGCGGGGTTTAGCGTGCGCCCAATATTTTAGCAACCATGACATTGTTTGGGCTCAAGGCCTTAGGGAACACACTATTATATCACAAAGACATGGCGTGGAGATGAGGAGTCGCCACCTAGGGTAATAACTAAGAAAAATAAAAAAAGGTGGTATTTGATTCTCTAAAAGAAAGTTAGCACCACAACCAGAAGATTCTAGATATGGAATACCAACTTCTTTTAGTCTAGTGTTCATTTAGAATTACTTTATTAATTAGTATCTTATTCTCTATTTACACACAATTTTATTAAACCCTAATTAAACATCCATCTAGCCTTAAAGCAAACTAGTCATAAAACTGCATGTAAAAAATGCATACGAAGCGCATCGTCCCTAGGTCTAAACTATGTTAATTTTATTTCAAAGTTCAGTTAATTCTACATTTTTATTTACAAGTGAAATGGAATAAAGGTGGTCCTACATGTTAATAAATGAGTCTAAGTCTATTCATTTCAATTTAACTAAAGAAATGGGCCTATAGTCTATAAATTTTAAAGAAAGGAATTAATTAGTGGGCCTAATCTTTATTTTTTTTTTAAAAAAAAAAGGTCTAACTCTATTTGTTTTAAAAGAAATGAGATTAATGAGTTGAGTTAAATCTAAGTTAATTTTATTAACGAAAAATGGGCCTAAGTCTAAATTAACCTAAATGGGCTAAATTGATTTTAAAATTAATTAAACCTAAAAATCAAATTAAAAGCCTATTTATTAAATGGGTTAGAACCTAACGTGGGCTTAGGGCCCAAAATACACAAAAAATCAACAAACAAGCCCAAAAACAAAAAGAAATCAAATCTGACAAATAAAAAAGATCAACCATGCAATTAAATTATTTCTTCTAAAAAGAACCCTAATTTTTATTAACATGCAACCTAAATTAATATACTACCTCCATTGATTTTAATTAGTGGTTACCAAATTGAACCTAATTAACTAATTAATTTTTAAGAACAAGAGAACTAAATTGTCATTATTCCCACTATTGAGGCTATTACAAAATCTACCAAAATAATATATAAAATTAAATTAAAATACAACCCTCAAAAAGACAAATTAAACAAATTCAAAACCTAAAAAATAAAATAAAATAAAATAAACAAAGCAAAATTAAATTATTGACTCTTAGCTTTCATTCATGGATTCTCCATGAGTTTCCTTGGTTTAATAATATATTCATCACCAAAATCATAAAGCACAAAGAATAAAATAAAAAGAGAACAAGATTAGAATTGATGAACAAAGAAAACAAAATAATGAAAATAAAACCTAAATAAAAACATAGAAATAATAAAATAAAAAATAATAAAGAGAAAATAATGATATAAAAGGAAAGAACTAATAAAAAGAAAGGAGTAGAAGATGAGAAATGATGTGTAGATATTGTTTGACTGTCACTTATAATGGGATTTCACCGTTTTGAGAAAATTAACTCTATATTTTCTTGATTTCTGGACTTTGAAAAGAATGTTTTTTTTTGCTTTGAAAATGTTTTTTTTTTTTGAAACCTATAGTAGAAGGTTAGGTCTTTTTTTTCCCTCTGTATTTTTCAATCAACCCTTTTTTTACAATAGCTAATTAGGTTTTTTTATCTCCCTTTTTACACAGTCCCCCCTCCTCTTTTCTTCTCTGCCAAATTTTTCTTTTTATATCTCATTCCTAAGCCAAAGTTAACCACTTACATGATCACAGAGGCAGTTCTGATCCTCCCTCTCATTTGAAAACAAAAGCCAGGGTAAGGATTTTAATTTCAAAAAAATTATACATGTAAAAGATGCGTACTGGATGCAAAACTCCTACAGATAAATACCAAAATTAATTTATTTATTGAAAATAAGTTAAATTTGGACCAATCATAATTAAAAAAATTAAGATATATCATTTTTTTTGCTGAAATTTAAGCACCTCAGCATTGCATTATGTAATACCGATTAACATTGTGTAATACCAATTGGCATTACATAATGCCAATCGATATTGTGTAATGTCGATTACCATTACGTAATGTCGATTGACATTATGCATATTTTCAAATATGCCCCTGCAAAATTTAAATTATTGTAATTTAGTCCTTAAAATCGTAAAATTTAACATTAGAGGTCAATTTTCGACTAATATTTTCATCATAGAGGCTTTCGTCGCATTCATGCACAAATGCATCCTGAAATTAGGTGCTTACAATATCATAGAGGACTGAACCGCCTCTCTTCCTTCCAATTATCTTGTTATTAGATCATCTTGGTGAGTGTTTGGAAACCCTCTCAATTAATTTAAGTTTAATTACATGGATTTGGGTTCTGGTTTTGTGGTTAAAAGTTTTATTTTTCTGCTGCGTTATGAATCACGAAACACCACAAGTCAAAGAGGCTTGACATATTTTACCAACTCGAGAGAAAAATGCCCCTTTCTAAGACTTGTTAGTGATATGCACTAGGTCAATCATTTGTGATTATGTATTGACTTTCTTATTTTACTAATAAAGAGGTATTATATTATCATTTGATTTTATGATAATTACATGAATGGTTAATTCTTACTAAGGCCATCAAGTATGTGACTTGATAGTAAAACCCTTAGATTAAAATAAGAGTTCTATTCTAATTATCCCTAGCCATTTATTCATTATATGAATATTAAAGTATTAAGGCTAGTATAATGTTGACTGATGGTTATGTTTTACTAATCATAAATATGAGATATTAAGTCAACTCATAAGTACATGATGAGAGATCATGTACTGGATTGACCCACTATGAGAATACTACATAGATTATTATCATAAGTATTTCTTATCACAGTAATTTTATTTCGGTCCTTTGACCTTGAAATCATCATGGATTTCTACATAGCTATTTTATGTTTTGACACATTCTAACATTGTCTTTAACTAGATGATTAAAAGAATGTTGTTGGATATAAAATTAGTTATGTGAGGAATGTGAGTGATTTAGAAGGAATTTATCCCTCATTAATATGAGAAAGATATCTAAAGGCCACTTGATGAGATAGACTGAATGAAAATGCATGGCCATGCTGAAATGAATTGATAAAGAGTTATCATTTTCAGTCTACTTGGAATCAAGTCATAATATTGAACTATATAAGGATGACATTCTATGCCTTATGTTCAATTAAGATATCATGTGATAAAGGGACAATAAAATTCATTGTAATTAGGTTATGTCGGATTATTGACTTCACATGACTTGGGTAGTCATAATGTCTTGCTAGAGGCCACTTATGACTTGTAGGCCTAAATAGAGATTTAGGCCCACTGCCAATGTTATGTGAACCTACAGGGTCACACACTTAGAACAAGCCCAAAACGGATATGGGTTTAATAAGCCCAAAATAAACTCTATGGAAATAAATAATTAAAGTGTTTTATTTATTTATTTATTTGTTTATTTATTTAAGATAAATGTTATTTTAAATAAATAAATAAGATATTATTTTTGATTTTTTTTAAACAAAATCATAATATAATAAATGGAAAATTACCAAAAGGTCATTGGTAAGTGAAACCCTAACTTGGAGTTTATAAATATGTTATATTCTCTAAGGTTTCACACACTTGTTTTTGCCTCCAAATTCATTTTCTTTCCTCTTAGAAAACAAAGACAAAGTTTTTCCTTTTGTTCTTGATTTGTGAGACAGTCAAGGAGGTTGCTAGCACACACACTCAAATTCGTTTTGTGAAGGGTTGTTCGTGTGGATACCTATAGAGGACGCATCCTTTTGGAGACGTCTTAATCCGAACAACCAAGCCAAAAAGCTCGAGGTAAGGTGTCACCGGTGTGAACCTCCTCTCATCCTTCCAGAGAATCTTGCCTCTTCTGCATTTTGGTAAGATTTTTAAAAACCCTAGATTTAATCAATTAGTCGAATTACATGGATCCAGGCTTGGGAACGTGATAAAATTTTAATTTTTCCGCTGCGTTTGCATCACGGTTCCCAACAAGACTTAGGTTACAAACTTTAGTCAGATGAGCCTAACAAATTCTCTTAAATCGAGTTAAGGCTAAAGGTGGCAATGCTAAACTAATCAACCTATGAGTCGAGTAGAGTCATGGTGGATCATAATTTGACACTAACAGGATTATTAGGCTTGTGCACATGTGAAAAGTGTCATAGTGCAATTTCGTTCATAATAGTATACACAATTGGAAGACAAGTTTAGATGTTGAGATTAACATCTCATTTCCCTAATGGAATCTACCACTATTGATGCCAACAGCATCCAACTCGACGCTGTTTTTTATTAGGAGTACTAGAGGAGTTCTGGGATAGCATAAATGCACTTATAACCCTTTACCCAGCCAGGAGAAAATGGAGTCGCCACTCGGCATTACCCAAAAAATTTGTCCAATTAGGGACTAGGCAAACTCGAATCCCTTGATTGGAACTAAATTTGTCATAGGATAAAGCATTGGGTTCAAAATGTTGATGTCAACAAGACCAAACTTAATATCTTAAATGCATCCTCATACTACCCGAATGCTAAGCAGGGCTGACCTTACTAGTTTTAAATAGTGCTCCAAAAATATTTAATATTATGAATCAACATTTTACATGCAGATGCAATCATAATAAGTTGACAACAATAACAATATATAGTATGCATGGATATGGTAGAATGTATGAACATGATGGGTGTGATTCATGAACATAGAAAATAATAAACAAATAAATTAAGCATGAATATTGTTATGGCAAGATATATAACATATTAATCTACGCATGATCATGGCATGGAGAATATTAGCATGGCAAAACATGGTAAAATCATGACAAACATGTTATAAGCATGAAATTTTAAGAAAAAATAAAGACAGAAAAAGTAAAAATAAAGAGAAAAAGGGTTAGAGATATAAACACTCGAGAAGGCTCTTACTTTTATTGCACTCTTAATTCTGGATTTTTGGGCCTTAAAACCCTTTTTAACTTGAAAGAAAAGAAAAGAATATCATTTTTGCTCTTCTTTTAAAGAAAATTTTTAGAAACCATTTTAAAAGAAAAGAAATGAAATAACTAAAATTCATTATGAAAAAGGACTTGAAAAATAACAAAAATTTTGGAAAAAGGAACCAAAAACTCTTATTTTTGGTATTAGAATTCCCATCAAGTTAGGCCTCAAAATATGAATTGTGTACCTTGGGTGGATTGATTCTTCATCATAAATTAATATTCACTTTACCAAAACATTGTTTTGAGAGTTAAAAAGGAAATGAACTCTAGCCATGATTCTTTCAATTGAACGTTTTTTGGATTAAAAAAAGGTAAAAAAGACACATAACATAGCAAAAATGAAAGAAATTATATTAAGAAATAATATATAACAAAATTAATGAAAGTAGTATTTAAGATGGGCTTGAATTAATTCATTTTGTAAAAAGGTGAGGACAGAAAAAGAAAAGAAAAATTTGCATGATGTAGCCTTAAAATATGGAGTTATTTATAGATTTTGTATTAATTTAAGGACCTTTATTAAAAGCAAATAAATGAGTGAATAAGCATAAAAATCATTTTAGTATATTTTCTATGTACTTTTAGTATTTTTTGGTATTAGACACTAGAATTAACAACAATATAAAGCACAAATATTATAAGAAACATACTAAAAATAATTAAAAATAAGAAAATTGAGAAGGGGGTGTAGAACATGAGTATATGAGGTGTATAAGTACAAATCAAAATTAAGAAAATAAGCAATAAAGTCAGAAGTAGAGAACTTGCAATTTAGTAAAGTAAAGAAAAACAAACAATAAATTGTGATAATTAAATAAATAGACATTAATGAAGAGAATTGAGATGGAGGATGAAAATTAATAAGAAAAATAATGGTAAAGTCAACAAAAAGTAAAGATTGTTAGCAAAGGTTAGTTAAGTTAGTAGAGTTACAAATAACTTGTAGAGATTGAGAGCTTAAGATTGATAACAAGATATATAGAAAATGTAATGGATGATGCTAATGCAAATGCATGATTAACACAACCTTTAAAGTAATTCTGAGGTGCATGCAAAGATGATGCATGATGCAAGCTAAGGTGCACGCAATATGATGCAATTTCAAGATTCATGCAAAAATGATAGTGATGCAAGTTGAGGTGCATGCAAGTATGCATCTAAGGAATCTAAAAATGAACGCACAAGTGGTAGTGGTATGCAAAAGGCATATGAAATGCAATCAAACACATGAATGCATGAAAAATGCAAATATAAAGAAATGGTGGTAAAAAAAAAGGATATATTGTATATATGGTTTATATTAAACAAGAATTGAAATAGGTTAATACTCATAATCATAAGAAAATGATGAAAATAGTTTAGTATAAAAACTAATAAGAAAAGTATGAGAAATTTAATGGGAAAAGAAAGAAATTAAAATTGAAACAAATGCCTTCAAAGTACTAAAGTGATCAATAATGATCATCTAGAACTTTTAGAGGCTTATTAAGACATAAAGCTCATCATATAACAAAAGACATATAAACCAAAAGATGGTCTTCATGTACTACTAATAACATGAATCCCAATTATATAGAGACCACTAATCAACATAAAAACATATTTAGGACCAAAATTAGTCTACAAACAATAATCATACACACAAAGACAAAGACTAAAACAATCAATAAGGATTTTAAGCATAAAGCCTCAATCAAGGTTCATCAAGCATGCTTATTCATCATTAAGGACTCTACACACAAATCAAGACTCCAAAGACAAATCATATAAGACAAACATTGCAAAAACAATTTAGACATAAAAAGAACATAAGTAAGACTTAATCAATCAAAAGACTCATACATCACTCAAGACTTTAAAATATATTATATAAACAGAAAATACCAAAAATAAATTAAAAAGAAAATATTTTAAGATGAGAAAATCAATCTAAAAACAAGTGATTGAACACAAATCAAATACATAATAGAAGTTCATGATCAAGATTCAACCCCAACATTTAGTTGTTAGTTCAAAAGGAACTTGAAAAATTAAAAATAAACCTTTGAAAAATTAAAAAAAAACTCTTTAAAATGAAAAATAAAACTTAAAATGGCCTCAATCTCATCATTTTAGCCTTTGGGGAGGGTTAGAAAGTTGTTTGATCAACCATAGACCCCTAAAAACCTCTAGGACCATCATTGAACTCATGTGAGATGAAGGAAGATGATAGTTAATCTTAGAGCTTGTCTAGCTAGTTTTGGCTCATTAATGGCCAGTCTAAGAGGCCTTAATAGCCAATCTTGGCAAATGAATATCTGACCGGCTGTTCATCAGGCAAAATTGACTATTCATCACTAAATAACTGAGTTTTTCACACTTTTTTCCATAAAAAAAAAAATCAAATCAAATGCCTTAAACCCTAAAAAATGAGAATTAGAAAGAATAAAATTCTTAAGAGTGTTTAGCCTTATAATAGGAATAAAAAGTCACTAAAACATAATAATTGATTGATGAGAGGTGATTGAGAAGTTAAAGGTTAAGTTTGGGTTTTTGTGGATTTTAGTTAAGGAATAAAGGAAATGAAGTTGCTGAAGATTAGCTATGATTTTAGAAGTAAATATTTTTATTTTTTAAGAAGAAATTAGAGAAGAAAAGAAGAAAATTTGGGCTTCTACTCAAATAAGCATTGTCAAAGAAAGAAGATTCTTGAGTTAGTATTATTATTTTAACTTCTCTAATTTTTACCTTTTATTCTATAGTTGCGCATTAATCCTCTTAGTGTAGACACTAGCACACTTAGGTTGGTTAGTGCTATTTGTATGAGGTGAATATTAAATAAGGGACTTTTTATAGGAGTTGGTTCCTTGGAGGGTATGGATAGCAGTGACGGTTGTTGATCACCACCGCATTCTATGTTATCCTCCTTCTACCATGACTTCCATAAAGTCGATCAACAATAGAGAGTTGGAGCATACTTTATTAAACTTTCCATATTGCATGTTCTTAGATCCTTTTAAGGAGCATGCCTATGCCTACTTTATTTGGACACCTCAGCTAAATAATGTCCCTAATAGTGTATACCCCACTGGTCGGAGCTCCTTGCCTTCTAACATCCACTTAACCACTTTTGAGGTATTACATTATTTTATTTTCTTGATTACACAGGCTCAAAAGAGAGTTTGGGGTGACTCTAACACTTTAGTGAGATGACTTATTATTTTCACAACATTAATGTAGTCCTCAAGGATTTTTCTCAAGATGTGAACTAATAGTTCCCTATCCTTGATCTTGATAATGAGATAGAGATTTACTAGGAGCTCCCTACTATGGATAATTAGCTCATTTCCTTCACACTTGCTAGCACTACTAATGTAAGATTCCTGAAACTTCATCTCCATAAAATTATTAGTGATAAAAATATAATATTAATTAATAATTAATAGATGAAGATGAATTGATCACCCGTGGAGAAGTTAATGTCAGGTTGTAGAATGCCAAGAATCTCATTTCCGAGGTTAACAAGAAGGCCTTGGTAAGAGAATAAATATGCATGAAAACAAATATGAATAGGTTTGAATATACATGAATATGCACAAATAAATATATATGAATATGCAATTATTATGAATATGGAAGTCTAATCCCCATTATGTCTCATTTGCATGAGTTGTTGACCCAGAACCAATGACACAAGTGTAAGATTTAAGAGCTAAAAAAGTAGATGGCTATGAGTAGTAGCTCAAAATAGATTTCCCAATCTTGTCCACTCTTTTGTTTCTTTATGCCACTTTGTATCTTATGACTTTACTATAGCCAATTTGTATCATTTGGGTATTCATTCATCATGCCATAGAAATTGCACAATGGATTGGATCATCTATAGCAAGGCCAGTTTAGATTCTAAGTTATTCACCTCAATGGTTAGTCTTATGATACTTTGTTGTGTTCCTCTTAAGCTCAGTAATGATGTGTCCAAGAGGACCCTCGTATCAGCAACAGCTTGATTTCATTCATTTCCCATTGTACTTAACTCTTCCTTTTAATGCCTACAATTTTCTTTAAAATAAAATAAAATAAATTGGTTTCTTAATCCAATAGAAACAAAATCAATTATGATGTTAGATCGATAGTCCCTGACAACAGCACTACAAACTTATTGAATGAAGTCTGTAAGCGCACCAAATTATACAAGTAGTAAAAAAAGATCGTTCCCACTAAGACTATAACCTATCCACCTATTTACTTTTTGCTTATTATTTAAGGCTCTGAAATCAATTTTTTTCCTTTTTTTTATCTAAAAATTGAAATTAAACTAACAAATACAAGTAAATCAATTTAGAAAATTAACAACAAAAACAATTAATGATCAAAACTTGTTAGGAATTAAATTACCTCACAATCACTAACCTATTTGAATTTATTACTCAACTAGCTATGCATATCCAAAGTTTTCCTAAAGAATTAATCTATCTTTCTTAATAATTAATTAATTTAAATTCACAATTATCAATAAAGGCAATAAAAACCTAATTCTTATTGCAATCCAAATAGCTAGATATCAAGATCATGAACTATGAAGCATAACTTAAGGAGAATTTAATTAATTTAATTTATCTCTAAGTTTGAGTTAAATTAAACTTATGTTTATATGTTTATTAGAATTATCATCTCTCAATGCATAATCCCAATTAAAATTATATTATTAGTGGCCAATCAATAACAAGTATAAAAATCAATAGACACAATATGCAAACAACTAATAAGTTTATTAATTGGAAGCTTAGATCATGTTTGGATCATCAATCCTAACAAATAAAAATTTAGCTTAACATAATGAAATAAAACCCAATAAAATCATAAGTTAAACCCATACATTAATCACATGATAAAAGAAAAGAGAAAGAAAAACTAGAGATGTAATTTCTTCAATCTTTAATCTCCTTGAATTGCTTTAGGTTTCTTCTACCTTTTTCAGGGTCATTCTCTTCCTAAAAAAGTGTCTAAAAAATCCTTTAAATGGCTCCCATAATTTGCTCTAAAAATAAGAAATGTTTTCTAAGATTGTTTGGATAATAAGATAATGATAAGTTGTCAAATCTCCAGACACATGGTTGTGCTAATTCTTGATTTTTTTTTTTCAAGGAGTACTTTCAGACATGGCCAATTTGGCACACTGCTATGCTTAACTCTTGCCATCTTCACATTTTTAAACACAATTGTTTCAAGTAGTTTATGTTTTAACAATAATTTATAACCTAATTTTCACATTGATAGATATGCAATTTAAATATAAGCCTTTCATAAATGTTATACTCATAAAAGTAAAATTTCCATAGCATCTTGAATCATCTTAATTGGACCTTTGTATCTCAAGATATCACTGAAATATTGATAGCTACTCAACCTATAATGAAAACTACATCTACTGACTTTGACTCAAGATTTGTAAACCCAAACGAACTTGAATTTTTATGTATATGCTAGGGGTGTGCAAATACCCACTCACTCAAATTACCGAACCCAAACCGCCATAATATTAAAATAGGATCAAGTGAAGAGAATAGTTAAGGCAAGTTAATTAATGGAGTGCCAAAAATAGTGAATTCAGATGGCAGTTTGGTTTTAATGGTAAGAAAATTGACCCACCCAAATTTTTGATAATTAGACGATGTTGTTTTATTAATAGGGTTAATTAACCCTAAGTATATATACATCACATTCTTCTAACCTTAACAAACCTCTCATTTTCAGCACTGCCTCTCATTTTCTTCTAATTTCTAACCTTAACGCTCTTTATTCTCTCTGTGTAACCTAGCCCCCCTCGTCTTTCTTTAACCTTTTCTCCCTAACCACCTCGACCCACTACTCCTGCTACATGCAAATTACACTTTGTTCTTAATAATGATTTGTGTGTTCTAAGATCATCACTTAATGATATGTTCACTTATATTTTATTTTTACTAATGATTTGAGATCTCTATGATTATTTTGAGAGATCTCAAATCAATATATCGTTGATTTATTTGTTTTATCCACTTCTCTTGGTTGATTTTAATTTCATTGTGTAATTACCGTGATAAATTTTTAGATATAATAATGTTATCTTTTTTAAACCTCACATTACAATGATGATTAACATCATTTTTCATTTTGTTCTTCTATGTTTGTGTTGGAAGCCCTTTAAATACACAATAGCTCTCTTTGATCTTATAAAAGGTGGAAGCTTTAAAGGAATTTGCATTCTCCTTGAGATCTCTATATTCTAAACAAACGGTGGAGGCTCAAAGCTCCATCAATTGAAGATCTAAACTAAAGGTGAATAATACGAACAATCTTCATATTTTATTTTTGAATAATTTATTTTTAATGACTGTTACTGTTACAAAAGAACAATGTAATTTTTTTTGGTATAAAGTGTTTTATAATTTTTTATTTTTAATTGATTTATCTCTTAAAGAAGAATGATTTTATTTTTGTTTTTAATTAATGTGATTTTTGTGTTTTTCATATAAAAATCCTTGTAAAATTTATATGTCTTTCTTGAAAATATTAAAGTATTGTTTGTGTTAATTGAAAAGAAATTTCCTTTATGTTTAATTACAAGTGAATTTATAGAAATGTTTTTATTTAAATTATTTGATTATGGTTAATAAATTTTTTAATCAAATGATTTTGGGTGGAAGCTTTGCCTTTAAAAAATTTTGTCTTTAAATTACACTGCTTCTATTTATTGATTTATTATTTGAAATTATTCTGTGTTGCATGCTTGCCTTTGTATAAGTTTTTTATTTATATTATTTTCTTATGTGTATTAATTTGTTCATTCAAATTAATTTGTGTTGTTGTCACTTGATATAACTTAAATCTAATTACTATTTAGTGCCTTTTTCTTTGGCTTGTAAATACAAAATGTTGTGGATACTACCAAAAGCAATAGTACTACTGATATTACTGCTGTTAATAATGAAAGTACCCAAGGCCAAGGCTAACAAAGGGTGGAAGCATTTAATGAAATAAAAACTCTAAGGAGCCTAAAACAAAGAAACGGAAAGTGGTTAAACACATATCAAAGCTTGGTTTCACTTTGAGGAGATAAAAAATGCAGCAAGAGTAGTGGATCAAGCGAGGTGCACATAGTGTGCTGCAGTAATTATTGCCACTCTAAAATGCACGGTACATCTTCTCTTCGTAATCATGTGCTTACTTGTATGAAGAATCCACATGATGAAAAAACTAGATATTCACTTTTGACATTGCAACCTATGTCAACTAATATGGAAGCTAACAAAGAATTTGTAAGAATAAGCACCTTACACACTTGGAAGTTTGATTAAGAGTCAATTAGGAAGTCTCTTGCACACATGCTAATTATTGACGAGTTGCCTTTTAAATTTGTACAAAGGGAGGGTTTTATAAAGTTCTTAAGTGTTGCCTATCCTAGGTTTAAATTGCCATCTAGATGGACTTTAACAAGGGACTATTTTAATGTGTTCTTACTTGAGAGGCAATCCGTAAAAACGTTCTTTTATAATCATGGTCAAAGGGCGAGCTTTAGAATTGATGCATGGACATATATTTAATGAATTAATTACATGTGCTTTATGGCTCACTTTATAGATGATCAGTGGAAGCTGAATAAGAAAATTATATCTTTTGTGCCTATTTCATCTCATAAAGGTGAATACATTTCCAACGCTTTAGAAAATTGCTTTCTTGAGTAGGGGCTTAAAAATATTTGCATTGTCACTCTAGACAATGCAAGTTCAAATGACACCGCCATGGGGTATTTTAAAAAATAAAATATTAAGTTAGGGTGTCAATTATGCTAGATGTAAGTACTTATATGTAAGGTGCACTGCACACATTTTGAACTTAATTGTGCAAGATGGCTTACAAAAAGTTAATGATTCTGTAAAAAAAAAAGGTTTGAGAATGTGTTAGATATATAAGAAACTCACTAGTTAGACTAAGGAAAATTTGGCATTGATTCTAATGCATGTTTGTCACTTGATGTTCTTACAAGGTAGAACTCAAATTATTTAATGCTAAAAACTGCATGTGTTTTTGAAAAGGCTTTTGACAAGTATGATGAATCTCAGTCATTATTTAGATTTGATTTAAAAGAAGATATGCCTAATTATTTTGATTGGATATCTGTAAACAAAATGGTGGAGTTACTTGAATACTTCTATGAAATGACAAAGAGAATTTCTGGTTCTCTTTATATGACTTCACATGCTATTTTTTATAAAATCTCTTATTTATATTGCATTTTAAATGAGTGGAAATAGTCTGATGACCTAAATGTGAGAGCCATGGGTCTGAATATGAAATAAAAATTTGACAAATACTGGGGGTAACTGAGAAGGTGAATAATTTGATTTTTATTGCATTTGTGTTAGATCCTAGGATACAAGCTTAAGTACTAGTCTTTTTCTTTGTCTTAAATGTTTAGACCTGATTTGGGTGGAAGCTTACTAGAATTTATGCACAATAATCTATTTGAATTATTTAATGATTATGTATCTGTATATGGTCAGTCTAAATCTGCTGCTCAATCATCTCTTATAGGACAATCTAATACTATTTCTGTTTCTACACTTCCTTTGTCTATGCTAAAAACACGATTTAAGTAGCATAAATGATAATTTGGCTTGATTAGAAGTAAGAGATCTGACCTTGATATTTATTTATATGAGTCTATTATAGAAGAATATGGGGATTTAGATATTTTGAGATAGTGGAAAGTAAATACTGAAAGGTTCCCTCTACTTTCTAAAATGGCTCGTGATGCTTTAGTTGTTCCAATATCAACAATTGCTTCCGAATCTACTTTAGCACCAGAGGGAGGGTGCTTAATGCATTTAGGAGTTCTTTAACTCCTAGGATTATGGAAGCTTTAATTTGTACACAAAATTGATTGAGATTGAGAAAATATTACTTTTCTATTGAAGAAGTAATTAATGAACTTAATAACTTTGAGAAGGGTAAGTCTAGACTTAATTTATTTTTATTTAACATTCTTTTTTATTATTTTCTTTGTTTACTTACATTTTATTTGGATTTGGTTGCTTTGCTTATAGATATTCCACCTATGGGTGTTGGTCCTTCACAACCAACATCAGGTGAAATATAATTTTAATGGCATTTACAGTGGAAAATAGGAAGTTGCAGTAAAACACTTAAAACTCTATTGCTTATTTCTTTTATTATTTTACATGTCTTATTCAATTTATGTGCTTATTTCTGCCTACTCTAATGTGTTTAGGCTTTGATAAAGCTTTCATTCTACTATGAGTCACAATATTGATTGGCTGCATTTTCTTGGGTGACATAAATTATGCAGCAAGAAAAAGTTGTTGCATTCTCTTGGGTATCATATTAATGCAGCCAAGAAATTGTTATTTCATTATTAACTTGACTTGATTGAATATTTTTGAGCTTGCCTTTTTATCTTTGTTCTGCATTATTTGCATGCTCTCTGATTGCATTTGTTGCCTGCTTGCCTTCATTATATACCTACTTGACTTGAATATCTGCCCTTGTAATTGCTTGATTCATGCATTTATATCCTACACTTATTCATGCATCTTCACTTTCCCAACATGATTCACCCCTGTTCTGCCTATTTTGTTACATCTGCATCCTTGGCTATGACGATAATGAAGCTTCCACCTTGTTAATGATTTATTTAAATTTGAGATCATTGGTACTGCATTTATTTGGGGGGCATTTTATTGCAGCTAATAATGTGGTGTCATGTCTTAAATGAATTAAAACAATTATTCTAAATCACAGCCAATTAAAATTTATTTTTTTTACTTGCTTGTTGCATTGGGCCTTCTTTTTAAATCTAAGCCTCAATCAGTTTTTGTGTTTCCTTGTAGGAAAAATCTTTTTGTTTTTTGGTAAATATTTTGTAGGAGCAGAACTTGGAATGTGATTTTTAATGCTACCTGGGTTTAAACATGCAAATTCTTTTTGGACATATTGTGGAGAATTTTACATGAGAAAATGACAGTTTATTTTTTTTTTTTTTTTGCTAACTCATGTAGTTGAAAAAGAATATTTAAAAGTATACAAATTATTGATGAAGTTGTAAATGAATGCAGAAAAATAATATAGTATTTTAGCATTCTAGAGCCAAAATAGATAGTAAATTAAGAATTAGTTGGGCTCTTATATTTTGTATCTTTTAGGCTTCGACCTTAAAATTATAAGTATATTTACTTGTCTCTTTTCATTAGGCTTATCAAATTTAGGCCAACGGCCCAATCCAGTTGACTTACCCGATCTTAACCTGACAATTTTGGGTGTCCAACCCAATGCATTTTCTTCTCATTTTGGCTTTGTTTGGTCATCATTTCCACTAATCTGAAACCTAATAAGATATTACTGTTTACCTTCAAATCCAACCCAACCTGTCCAATGCACATCCCTAGTATAAGCTTAATTCTGAAAGCTTATTAAGATGTTTACTTCAAATGTCTAGATGACCTCTATTTCATTCTGAAACTCTAAAGATATCAAAATCTTCACAGAATCTCAAAGGTTGAAGCAACCTAAACTCTAAAGTTTCACTTTAAACTCCAATCTACTCCCACAATCAAAACTTCCTTTATTTGCTTCCCTTAGACATTATTTTACCTACAAAATAAAACAAAACAAATAAAAACATAAAACTTTCTAACTATTAAAGATAAACTCATTTCTAAACATCAAACAACCTAATTATCTATCAAAATTCAACCTAAAAACAAATGCAAATCACACACAATCAACTAGTTGAGAAATGTATGAGTTTGCTCTCTAAACGAAAGGGCTAAAGTAGCAATTTACCCCGCTAAACTTGGAGTGAGACCAAAAATTAACTTTCTAGCCAATTATTCCATCAACTTGGTAAATCTGGCCAGTTAGCCCATATTAGCTTTTTAAAAATATTCAATTCAATCCTTTTTTTTTTAACTAATTCACCTCTAAACTTTTATACATTGACTAATTTGGTCCAATTTATCAAATTTTAAAATAGGTAAGACATGAGTTAGTAGATATTAAATTTTAAATTTTTTTTTGTAGGAATTAATATTCCATTTAAAAATAAATATAAAAAAACATAATTTAAAATTTTTACAAATTTTAACTATAGGTAAATCATAAAATATTATTTTTAGAATTTTCAATTTAGTTTAATTTTGAATTATACATCCTTATTAAAAGAAATAGAGAAATAAAAAATAAAAATATAATTTATTTTAAAAATCAAATTATAATTTATAATTTACTAAAAATCAAATTATAATTATCAGTTATTTTAAAAAAAATTTAAAAATTAAATTGTATCATGTATTTGACTTAATTTTTTCACTAAAAATCAAATCAAAACTATGAATTATTTTTAAATTTTAATTCTTCATTCATAGATATTAAGAGATAATAGAAAACGTATATGAGCAAAAGTAAGATATTAAAAATATAAAAATATATATAAAGAAACATAGAAGAAATAAGAAGAAATTCTTATTTAAAAAAAATTAATTTTAATTATTCAAATTGTGTTTTATATATTTTTAAATGTAATATAAATTGAATGTAAATACTAATTTATAACATACTTTTAGTAAATTTAATAAAAAAAAATTAATGATGTGACCTATGCACATATAAAGTGTGGAAGATGTGTTCTTTTGACAAAATAATAAAATTAAATTTATTGAAAATTATTATTTTTAATTAATTAATTTAATATATTTATAAATTAGTAATTAGGTTCAGTTTATATCAAGTTTAAAAATATGTAAATCATATAATTTTAAAAATTAATTTGTTAAAATTTTTTAAATTAGTATATCTTGATTTTAATTTTAATTTTTTTCAAACTAAATACTTATTTCTAAAAATAAAAATTTTACATTTAATTTTTTTTTTTACTAAATTTGACAATTTTGATCTATTTTGTCAATGTACAAAAGTTTTAGGGTGAATTACTTTTTAAAAAAAAGGTTGTTTTGTATGGAATTGAATTTTTTAAAAAGTTAATTTAGGTTATCTGGCTATATTTGCCAAATTGGTGAGATAATTAGCCAGAAAGTTAATTTCTAAACTAATTAATCTCGCATCCAAACTCAAGGAGCAAATTGCTACTTTAGCCTTCAAAAAAGACATGCACAAGATTGATTGTTTTTGAAATTAAGTTTGCAAATCCTATTATATGGTTAGTGAAAGGTTTGGAATAACACAGAAAGAGAGCGAATTTAAGAGAAGCCGTCAAGATGGCAAAAGGAAAAAAAAAGCCGTAAAAATGAAAAGTAAAAATAAACAAAAAACCGTAAAATTAAAAACTTATAGTCAAATACCATATACCATGACATTTTACCAATACAAAATGCAGATAATAATATTCAAATTTGAAAATAAAAATAAAATGAAATTTCTTAGGATTCATCCAACAGCAACACTTCAAGACTAGTTAAATGATCGTTTACAAAATAACTAATAGGAAGCACTAAGGAGTTTAAGCCAGAACTAGAGAATCCATCTGAATTTCAGTCTGGTAAGATGGACCCAACTTCTGAGTTCTGAACCAATGCACATAAAAAATGGTCCAAAGTCATAAATAAACATTTTCCTAATTGACACATCTTTACATCTTCCACGCCATCACCACAGAAATGGCCCTCCACTCTTGTTTATCCAAATTCCAAATTAACGTAATACAATGCAAGGTCCAAAGTGTTCAACAGGGCTACTCACTAGGTGCAAAATTTGATACAAAGATAATCCCAAGGGTAAATTTTAAAAAATAAAAGAAAAAAATACTCACATCATTTTATGTGAAAATGCCTTGTAACCTTCATTATTGTTAGTGCCATGGTGGAGTACTGCGGGATAGGTTGACGCCTAGCTGGTAGAGGCCGCAATATTGGTCTAACTCTGCTATAATCCACAGTTAAACAAAGCATTCCATTATCTGTGCTTACACTCTTACAAACGTTGTTACTTTAAGTACTACAACCATCGACCATCTTTGTGTCCTTGGAATCATAAGGGGGATCCATTACCAATGATTCAGGTCTCAACACTGGTGTGGAAAAAGACTTGCTGGAAATGCATCTGTTGAAAAGCTGACTCTCCAAGAAAGTTATCACCTCATTGTACAAAACAAAAACATGAATTATATTCAGTAACATTTAGATTGGAAGGATTATCAACACAAAAATCATAAAAATTATATTTCACTAAAACAAGCCAATAATATATAAAACACGCATTGTGCATTATTTACCTCTTTTTTTTTTTGCTACACTCTGAGGCAACTTTATGCGATTGTCAGGGTCAAATTCTAGAGAACTCCTTCATGTGAATCTACCTGCATGGAGATAAAATAGATGCAACCAACACCAGGAAAAGCTTAATCAACTATTCTTTTCATTAGTCGGATGCTAGTGATTGAAGAAAATGCTTACCAATGAACTTCCTCAGTTTCTCGTATTCACCACCATGGAATTGATAATAACTATAGGAAATGAGAAAAGTAGTTAATTGAATTGGAAATCAAGGGCTCAAGTGTGTATGGATGAAACAATATTTCACTAAAATATTAACTTCTAGTGAATAGGCATCAAGGTCTTTAGAAGCTATAAGAGGAAGGTTGCATAAATTCAGTAAATTCAGCTCATCATGTTTTTTTATAGTTAAACTGGGACTTTTCATGCCTTCTTCTAGGCAAATGTAGGATGTGAAAACTACAACCAATTAAAAGGAGATATTGTTTGTATATTGATTTGTTTTCTGTGCTGAAAGATAAATGAAAGTGGGACAAGAACAAGTATACAAATTCTGAAAGATTAAAAAGAACAAAGCACACAAGTTCATACTTTCCAAGATTTGTTAGTTCAATATCTTTGTCCTCTAACTTAAACCCTGCACCAGCAAGAAGTGGAACAATATAATCAAAAGCTTCTTGTCGAGTCATCTGTATAAAGAAGTTTGATAAATCAGAGAACATAAAAGGTAAATATAATTTGGGTTCATTTGAATACAAATGATAGAACGAAAAAAGTAAGAAAAACAATGAAGTAAAGACAGAGTCACGATAGGGAATGTAAAATATACAAAAAATTTCCTCCACAGGCAAGCGAAATGCTTAAAGAGCAACGCACCTGAGAACGATCAGTCTGAAGATACTCAGAAAGAGGACCACTGATCTTCTCAAACACTTCAAACAACGAATCTGATCGAATCCACGCCTCAAACTTCTTCGCTGGATTAGTTCTGTTTCTCTTGATGGTTGCGCGATGCTTATCAATGGTAAGGGAAGCAATTGATCTATCAATGCGATTGCGAATTAGCTGCAATCCAACCATGCTGTCACGACCAGTAGCCAGGATTTGTTTGATGGAAGACATGAACAGGAGCTGTTTGGATGATATCTCCATTCTTAGCATATTTCACAAGCTGATCAAAAGTCTGTTCGGTGTGCTGTGCAATCATTCCAACATAATCTCAGAATGGTTGCTGCCAAACATATACAAAACGTTCAATCATTCATCAATTTTATAAGTATAAAATTGCAATTCTTTCAAACAAAAATAAAGAATTACAAGACGGAAACAAACAAATCATACCATATCTGGCAAGGAAAGTAAAATGATGAGCTTGACAAGAGAACCCTTCTCCTCGATCCAACACTCGATATAACTATGTGAGCTAATATAGTAAAAATAACAAATAAAGGAATAAAGATTAGATTTTTTTTATTAACCATAAACTAAAAACGCTAATAAAGTTTGTTCACTAAATTTTCAGATTAACCATAATTGAAATCAAAATGTACTTACAGTACTAAATCGACAGCAATAACGAGAGGGAGACGTAAATTAATGCGGACATCAGTGCGAACTCCATGTCTGAGAAAACACTCAACTACATCAACGTTAAAGTTTAAAAGCGCATGGTGGAATAGCCAAATTACATTAGTGAACATACTTCACTGTTTAGATCAAGTTTGATAGGTAATTAGTCTTCAACCAACGCACAAAGGCAATTACTAGCGCGAGAATATGCCAATTTTCCCATAAATGAAGGCCTTAAGCGCCCATTTTCCATTAAAAACTGCTGACGACCATTCTCTCGGATATATTTTACGAACTTCTTCCTGTTATCCTTTTCTATTATGCGACAGATTTCATTGTCAGTGGCATACAATTTCGAGAACTGTATAAAAATTAAATGAAACTAGTTAATATCCAATTACCTAAATGTATAATAATAATAATGATAATAATCATTATCATAATAAAACCATACCAAATCCTCCAACAACTCATCCCTCCAAGTATATCTTTTCTCTGCCTCGATTGTTTTCTTTGTCTGGATATCCATATCCACAACCACAAGAGACCAAGAAATTGAGAAAATTCCTTTCAAAAAAAAAAAAAAATTGAGAAAAGTGATCAAGTACATATGAAAACTAAAATCAATCAGCGGGGTTAGAGAATTAGGTTTTTTTTTTTCTTTTGAAGGCAAAAATTTCCCTAATTTTTATAATCCTATAAATAAGATAAAATAGTTAAAAATCCAATAGTAACTTTAAAATAATTTTTTATTGCATTTTGTTAAAAGAGGGATAGCATGCATTGCCTTATGAAATATTTTTTTTGTTTTTAATATGTTTTCTTTATTTGTAATTTCTTTTTTATTGAATAGGGTGTTGAAATTGTTGATTCTATTTCAGTTACTATTAATTCTTGTGAAGGGTGGAGAGAATGTGAAGGGTGTTGACGTTGTATTGTTATTAATGTTTTGTAATTTTTTTTTTATTACTTTTTGATTTCTGATTTAATTTTATATTCATATGATACTGAAGTTGATTTTGTCAGTCCTTCTCCACATAAAAAAGAGCATACACATGTCTATATCTTAAGGTTTCCTTTTGTTATTATATTAGAAATTGAAAATAAATTTAAAAAATGTACGAAAAAAGTACTACAACTTAAAACTAAACATTTTCTTTAAAGTTAAGCGAGTCGTAATTATTGTAATATAAATTTTTTAATGAAATGAATTTTTTTAAGGTTTTTTGGTGTTGTTGAGTTATAAGAGGATGTTGTCATTTTATGTTGCATTTATAATTTAGTATCGTTTTTGTTTTTTTTTGGTTTCCGATACTTTTTTGTTGTAATATTTTTACTGAATAGGGTGTTTGAAATTGCTGATTCTATTTTAGTTCCTACTCATTCTTGTGGTTTTGGTGGACAGAATGTGAAGGGTATTGATGTTGTATATATTGTTATTAGTGTTTTGTAATTTATTTTTTTATTACTTTTTGGTTTCTTTTTCATTTCTAATTTAATTTTATATTCGCATGATTTTATCAATACTCCTCCATAGAAACTGGAACACATATCTGTCTATATCTTAAAATCTCTTTATTTATTGTATAGGAAACTGAAAATAAATCAAAAGTATACGAAAAAATACTATAACTAAAAGCTAAACATTTTTTCTAAAGTTAAACGAGTTGTAATTATTGTAATAGAAAATTTTTAAAGAAATGAATATGTTTTTAAGTTTTTTTTGGGTATTGTTGAGTCATAAGAGAATGTTGTCGTTTTATGTTGCATTTATAGTTTTTTAGCATCGTTTTGATTTTTTTGAGTTTTCGATACTTTTTTGTTTTAATTTGTTATCATTTTTTATATACTTTTTTGTTTTATTAATGGCAAATGTAGTTGCATCACAATATTTTTTTTTTATATATTTGTTGTATTTATAGAATTTTTATTTGATATATTTGAAGAAAAGTTATTATTTTTATTTTTTTAAAATGTTTTTGATTTATTTTTTGTTTATGATTCATTTTTTATATCCTTGTAGTTTATTTTAAATTTTCAATTCATTTTTTTTGTATTCTTTTAATTTATTTTTAATTTTCAATACAATAATTTTGTATATGTTTGTAGCATATTTAATTTAAAATTTATACCTAGCATCCTTTACAATTAAAATTTTGTGCATGCAAATCATGATGTGATATCAATTATCAATTAAATTAGTGCTTTATTTTATTATATAGTGCTGCAACTTTTTGTTATTGTTGTGACTTTGTACGCTCACCCTCATTATTTAATAGGGAAATTTGTCTTTTTTTAAAAAACCAAAAAAAAATTAGAGGTTGGAATAAAATTCAGAAAATCATTATCTTATTTTTTTCAATTAAACAAAAAAAGAAAAAGAAATCATTAAAGGTCAATCCACCCACAGGATGCAAAAAGATACAGACCCACACATCGATAAAGCTCCTTGCTTCCTTGTATTTCCAAATGAAGATAGATCCACAGAAAAGAATGGTACATGCATCAACTTTGCACCACAGAAGATTATCAGCTTCTGTGAATGAAATGAAACCATTTCAAAACATAATATATAACAGACCAAATTTTATTTATATTTGAGAACAACATGACATAATTCATACATCTTTGAAGGTTAAATCCGAGCTTGGCCATTCAAGTAATAGCACAGAACTACAGAACTAAACAGAAAAATGAATCTCTGCCATCACCAATGTGGCGCTGCCTCCCTTTGATTGTGTAAAAAAAAAAAAATACTACAAATGGATAATGCTCTGATGAATGAAGCTGTATAAGGCAGATTTGATACTATAACATGTAATAGTCAATCTGATGCAACAAACTGGCAGATATGATATGGACCCAAGGTTAAAAAATGATTCCTACTTCGACTTGATTTGAGGCTTTTGTATGTTCTCTTCAACGTAAATTAGACGCCTTTTGTTTGAACTGTATCCATGGTACTGGACAATGATACCATAATGGCACTGTCTCAGGGCTCAGGCACATCACATTGAAGGTCTCAATGAATTTCAGGTCAGCAGCCCTTGATTTCGCACCAGCTAAGTGCTGGTACTCCTCAAACACAGAAGAAAAGCACCAGTTTTGCAATTTCCTTAAGCAACCAACAAGGGTACCTGTTAGATGCTGCAAGAAAGGAGATAGAATGAAATAGAAGAAGGTCAGAACAACCTTGAGTAAAGGAAAGCCAATAGGTGCTTGTCATGAAATCCATAAGAGCTATATGCTATTAATTTTATGAAAAGTCTGATAAAAGGCCATCAACCTACTTCTTGACCACCATTCAGAATTGGTTATCACGACATGGTTAATCAACTAAATTTCCTCCAGGTTTATCATCCAAGTTGAAGATTAATAGAGAATCATATTCATGATTATACAAAGTGTGTATGAAGATTAACAAAAGCTGATAAGTTTTTGCACATTCATGTTGAAAACATACAATTTATCTGAAAACTAAACCAGTTTATTGATCAAGAACCAAAAAAGCATAGAAAACTCAAAACAAAAGATGAGTTAAAAAATCCTCAAAACAATTTCCTTCTGAGAAACACTTCCACCATAAATATAAAAGATAGCATGGATCTACTCAACCACTATAATTCCCATGCAAATAATAGCTTAATTAAATCCAACAACTAGCACTTATTGTTCAAAAGAAATGGTTTATACAGTTGCAACAACAAAAACGCACGCCAAAAATGCAAACAAACCCCAAAAAAAAAAAAGAGCTTTACTACCATAAATCACAATAAAAAGAAAAACCCATTATCTCATATCTTCATATCTACCCACAAAAAAAAAAAAGCCATAACTATTCAACATTTGAACTTGTGCTATGAATTAGGATAAAGCTTGAATCTTCAACAAAACAAAGGCTAAAAAATGACACAAGAAAGCAATTAATCAGAACAAAAGCACAAAGAAATGCACCTGGAAATGATAACCCACGAGAGAATGGATATGGGTATTTGATGAACGAGAACGAGGGACGAGAGAATGGATTTGGGTACTTGATGAATGAGAACGAGGGGGCCAGAGACCTGTTTTTTTTTTTTTTTTTTTTTTTTTTTTTTTTTGCACCGTGAGCATTAAAGAAGAAGAGGGCAGTGCGCGTAAATATTTTCAACGTTTTGGGACACGTGCGTAGTTTAGAAAAAGAAGAGTTATTTTAGTAGTTTAGGTAAGTTTTTAGGGTATTCATGTAAAAACACCTTAACTTTTTGGCCAATTATCTCACTAAATTGTCAAATTTGGCTAATTAGCCGAAATTTATTTTTTAGAAATATCCAATTCCGTTCAAAACAATTTTTTTTAACTAATTCATCCCAAAATTTTTGTACATTGATTAATTAGATCCAACAAAAATTAAATTTAAAATTTTTATTTTTTCAAGAATTAATTTTCCATTTGAACAATAAATTTAAAATATATAAAAATATAATTTTTATATTTTTATAACAATTTCAATTAAAATGATAAATTATTTTTCAACTTAGATGCTTAATTACAATAAAAAAAAAGTGATATATATATATATATATATATAAAGACATATAAAAAATAAAATATTAAGTGCATAAAAAATTCTAGCTATAGGTAAATTAGGAAAATATTATTTTAAAAGTTTTAATTTTTAAATTTAGTTAAATTTAAATTATATATCCATATTAAAGGGGTACAAAAGACCACAAATCCCAATGCTAAGCCAATATCTCGAAAGTGCTTCAAGTGTAATCAACCCGATCATTGATCTTTAAATTAAATATTCATATTAAACGGGTGTGAAAGACCACAAATCCCTATGCTAAGTCAATATCTCGAAAGTGCTTCAAGTGTAATCAACCCAGTCACTGGTCAAGTGACTTTTCTCTTAAAAAAGCACAAATCCACATGATTGACAATGAAGAAGGGGAATAAGATGGAGTATATTGCAACCCAGATGGTGACGATGATGAGTATGAGGAAGATGATGAAGGTAAACTTATGTGGTGAGAAAAATAATATTGGTGCCAAAGTAAAAGGATAGTACCCAACAACATTAGATGTTTCTAACTAGATGTATTATTAATAACAGCCAATTTGATTTGATTATCAATAGTGGCAATTATTAAAACATAATTAGAAGAGATGCTATGGAGAGATTACAACTACCTATAGAGAAGCATCCTAATTCATACTTAATCAATTAAATTAAAGCTGATAAGAAGATTCAGGTGATGGAGCGATACAAGGTGCCTTTCTCTATTGGTAAGTACAAGGATGAAGTGTATTACAACATCATAGACATAAATGCTTGTCACTTATTATTTAGAATACCTTGGCAATATGACATCGCACAATATATAAGGAGAGAGAATGTATATATGACAGAAAGGAGGGAACAAACTTTACATTATTGCCTATAATGGGAAGTTCTCATCCCAAGACTTTAAAAGTGGAGGGGCAAACTTCATTGACCCTTACCCATTCAGAACATGAGATGGAAGTTTCATGCAAAGAGACCAAAGAAGTTCATGCCTTGATTGTAAAATAAGCCTCAACTGCTAATAAGGAATAGAAAGCAGTAACACATCCAAATGTAACCAAACCATTATTAGAGGAGTTTAACAAGATTATTCTAGAAGAATTACTAAATGGCTTACCTCTAATAAACAATTTCTAGCACTACATTGACTTGATTTATGGAGCTAGTTTACCAAAATTTCCTTATTATAGGACGACTCCCTAAGAGAGTGAGATATTGAAAGAGAAGGTAGAAAAATTATTATGAAAGGGGAATATCTAAGATAACATAAGTTCATGTGTCATTCTAGCCTTGTTAATGCCAAAGAAAGTTGGAAGTTAGTGGATGTGTGTGGACAATATAGTTATCAACAAAATCACAGTTAATGGTAAAATATAATACCCTAGTCTCTAAGACTAAGTATAGAGTAAGTAGGGTGTTGAACACTTGGGAACTTGGAGTAAATTTTGTATTAACTGAGTACATACTTAGATGGATAGGCATAATGATATTAAAATGATATTAATTGATTCTATCTAACTTTAAGTTACTAATTCCAAACTACACAAATTAAATAAACTATACTAAAGACAACTTTAAGCAATGTATGTTAGAATTACAATTTGGAATTAATCCAAAACATATAAAGTTAATAATATATAAGAATTCATGTATTAATTGGAAAATAAGTCAATAGTCCTTAAAAGTAACTCTCATTATCAATTAAGGGTATTTATCATCCTAAAACAGAAATAATTTCATGTATTTATAGGCTTCTTGGCATGTCAATTTATGCCTCTTTGAATGAATGTAAAAGTGAAAAAGTGTAACGAAGAGGTGTATTGGTGCCCAGTTGTCACCACTGTACTGACTCGGTACAGGATGTCTCTGTCATAACTCGGCAAGGTGTGACGAGTTGGTATGGGTTGCTTCTTCCTTGTATAGTTAGTGATGAGTCGGCATAAGTTGCTTTAACTCAGCACCAAACCTTGCTATCATGACCTGGCACGGTGTGGCAAGTCAGCACCCTTCTCTAAAGCCTCATTTTAATATTGCATGCATCATTCTTCATTGTACTCCTTCCATGAATGAATTAGACCTAGAAACAGCTAGAAAACACAAAAAAATCAATATAAGGACAATGTAAAATAAAAAGAAACAAAAACAATATTGCACAATTAAGTAAATATAAGCAATCATAACGAAACTAATGAAAATTAAACCATAATTAGCCTAAAGAACTATGTTCATTTGCATTATAACCAACTCCCCCGCACTTAACCCTTGCTTGCCCTTAAGCAAGACATAAGACATAAGTGAGAAAAGAATAAAAATATTTTATCTTCTCCAAAGTAGATATAGTAATCTCAATAGGTCATCTCAATCATTAAAGAAAATTAAGAAAAAGAGAGTTAGTAATTAAACTTCTAATGCTCAACAATGATAGATAAGACAAATTTCATAATATAATCAATAAGTTTAACAATTTATCTCAGACTATTAAGAACAAAATCAGAGAATGTAAACTCAATGTGCTAATCAAGCTTTCTAGCTATAGTGCTCATTCATCAAACTTAGGACTTTTTAAGAACTAAAGGAGCCATGGGACAACGATTATGTACATGCATTGACCAATAATTCTCATGGAATCTTTTAGACACATAATATATATATATATATATATATATATATATATTGCATTTCATTCCAAATGAATGTAATTAAGGAGCATACTCATTTACACACAACTTACTCAAAATGCAACAACTTGTGACATCATACTTTTCTTTTTGAATGAGTGTAATTAAGGAGCATACTTACTCACACACAACTTACTTAAAATGCATGACATTAACAAGCATTATTATTCCTTTTAGTGACCTCATCCGTTATTGAAAAGTTAGTAACATGTATTATGGCTATAGTTTCCCTAAGGTTACTTTAACCTTTAAAAACCTAAGATTAAATCCTAACCATCCTAGCCTTAAGCATAATTAGAAAGTTGACTAGACATTCTCTAAACTTTGAAAATAAAATAAAAGATAAAAAAAATTAAAGCCTATACTAGATGAAACTTTAAAATTCCACCAATTAATCATAAAGAGATAATTACTAACATAATAATAAAAAAAGAAAAGTCAATCAAAATCAAAATGAATTTGAAGAGAAAACTAATTAAAAATATAGAGAAGATAAAAGTAAGCAAAATTAAGCATAGATAATAATAACTAATAAAACATAACACATAATAAAATAAAAACTACTACTAATATTCCCATCCCCCACACTAAAAATGCACATTGTCCCTAATGTGTCACTATAAAAGTAAGGAAAGGAAAGTAATACTCCCCTAATCATCTGAAGGGGTGGGCAGAGGAGACTCAATTTTGTATCCAGAATAGGTAAAGAATTGATTCAACTTGTACTCCATTTTCCTTTGCCTATGATCAAGTTGTTAGTTCCTAGTCTCCATTTCATTCAATTGGCACTGCATGGCAATTTGTGTGTCCAGGATTTGATTCCAAATATGAGAGTGTCCACTTGAAGAACAACTGGCATCACCGTGCATAGGATAAGTGAGTAATGGAACATCGCCAAGTGGTGTATAAGCAAGAAATTGCTCTAGTTCCACATCCTCTTCCTCTTCTTGAGATTCCTCAACTTGTGGCGAATGTTCTAACCCTCTCTAGCAAGATCGAGACCTCACCAGAATCAAGCGAAATGCAACATTGACAACTTCACCTCTCATAAAGGCTTGCTTAATGAAGTAAGAACACTCAACAACATGATTGAAATCATTAAGGTTAACATCCAAAACTTTAGCAATAATGGTAATAACATGACCATAGGTAAGTGGGGCATCTTTATGTGCAGCACAAGTTAATAATTAGTTAAAAATCCAATAAGTCTAACATACTTGCTTTTTATTATGAATGCACCATATCAAAAATAATACTTATGCAATGACACGATTAAATTTAGATTTGTGAAAGACCACACATGCAAGGACTTTGTGCAATAGCCAATATTCCAAATCCTTAATAAACATAGCTTTTCATTTTTTTAGGTTGAAATGGTGTTTGCAAGTTAGTCAAGAATGTCCAAAATTCATTCAATTAAAAGAACTCAGGGGGATCACACAAACCATCCTTTTAAAACCAAAGACATGATGTATGAATGAATATGTAAGTTGATGTTTATTGCCAAGCATATGAAATTCCAAAATTTAGGACTTGGTTTAGCTCACATCTAAAGAAATAAGCATCTTTATGCATTGAAACAAACTTCTTAAGCCCACAAGTTGTCAACATTTGATTAAAAGATTCACTCATACCCACATCAATAAGGAGAGAATTTAGAATATACTTACAACCTATAATTTCTCAAAACTTAATGGTTGTAAATGTAGCACCTTCCTCATATGAAATGATTAGAAACTTGGCCTTATAAGTAAGTGAAAGATTCTCTTCCTCTTGATGCTCTTCTTCAATATGTGGCCTCTTAGAAAAGGAACCCTTTGTCTTACCCATTTACAAGAGCTTGCTATATGTAATTAACAAAAATGAAAGGAGTAAAGAATGAAGAAAATGGTGATGATAATGGGTATTGGAGAAGAATAAGAAAGTAAAGATGGAGAGGAAGTGAAAATAAAATAAGGAGAAGAGAATGATGGAATTCTATTGGGGTAGGAAGATGGGAATATAGGAAGGCAAAAGATAAAATATTAAAAGAATGGTGAGAAGATAAAGAAAAAGGAAGGGATGTGTGGAAGAATAAATGTATAGGAAATTGGAAAAGGTGTGGGAGGAGTATAGTTAAATGAGATATATATATAGGTAGTATAATAGGGTGTAAGTTAATAGTGAAAGGTTATAGCTAAGAGACAAATATTGTAGTTTTTTTTATTAGAAAAGGGACATGACTTTTCACTATTTATATTGTAGTTTTTTTTTTATTTTTTTTTAGCTTATAAAGTTATAGCTAAGAGACAAATAAAATGAAAAGGTGTGTGATATACAAATAAAAATATGTTATGATTAAATATATGTGTATGTATAAGTGTGTGTGTATATATATATATATATATATATATATATATATATATATATATATATATATATATATATATATATATATATATAGTTATTAATGAAATTGTAAAACACAAAATAAGGCACGAGTCATTACCAATGTGTCGACTCAGCACAATAGCCCTCTATAATAAGTCATCACATAAGGATGACTTTGCATGAAGTGTTGCTCTCACAAGTCGTCACCTTGGTGCTGACTCAGCCTAAAGGGAACAACAAGTGAGGCCATGTATTTGTAACGAGTCATCACATTCGTGTCGACTCAACAAATAACTTTATTAATATTATAAATATATACTTGATAATAGAAACTAAAATATATAAAAGAAATTAAATAAAAATAAAATAAACTTAAAGAAAAATAGTATGTATATGTGCTTTACAATTAGTTTATAAATATAAAATATGAATAGAAAAAAATATTAACTAAAATTTAAATAAATTTAATAAAAGAACTATAAGTAAAACTACTAATACTAAAATGTGGTTCAAATGAATCTAAATGGCATAAAACATAAAAAAAAAAAAAGAAAGAAAGAAAAAGATAGCAAAATAAAGAAGAGGGATAAATATTACCTTGTGATATTTAAAGGTCTATAGCTTGACCTTACCTTAGCTATGTTAAGGCGTAAAGAGAGAGATTAACTAACCTTAATTAATTTTTTACTAATTAAATATGTCTTGAGATGATGGCCATTAACTTTGAAGATTTCCCCCTTATCATTAGATATTTTTATTGCACCAAAAGGATGAACTTTAATAACCTTAAAAGGACCCAACCAGCTTGACTTCAACTTTCCTGGAAATAATTTCAATCTTGAATTATAAAGTAGAATAAGCTCACCTTCATGAAGTTACTTTTTAGGTAAATGCTTATCATGCCACAACTTGGTGCGATCTTTATACAATTTCATATTTTCATAAGCATTCATTCTTAACTCATCTAATTCATTAAGTTGAAGTAGTCTCTTCCTACTGGCCTTTTTCAAATCAAAATTCAAAGCCCTTTTTGCCTAATATACTTTATGCAATAGTTCAATGGGTAAATGATAAGACTTCCCGTATATCAATTGGTAAGGAGTAAGGCCAATTGGAGTTTTAAAGGTTGTCCTATATGCCCACAATACATCATCTAATTTTAATACCCAATCTTTTCTTGAAAAAGATACAGTTTTATCAAGAATCCACTTTATCTCTCTATTACTAACCTTAAACTATCCACTTATTTATAGGTGATATAGGGTGGCAATCTTATGTGTTACCCTATACTTTTTCAAAAGGGCCACCATTACATTATTGTAAAGTGTGAACCTTCATCACTAATCAATGCTCTAGGGGTGCCAAACCTTGGAAAAGTTATTTTCTTAAGCATTTTCTTGACAACCTTTGCATAATTAACAATGGTTGATATTGCTTCTACCCATTTTGAAACATAATCAACCATAACTAAAATATATTTGTAGTATAAAGAACTAGGAAATGGACCTATGAAATCTATACCCCAAACATCAAAAAGTTTAACTTTAAGGATTCCATTTAAAGGCATCTTATAGTTCCTGGCAATATTGCCTATTCTTTAACACTTATAACATGTTAGCACAAATTCTCTAACATCTTTAAATAAGGTAAGCCACCAAAAACTAGATTGTAGTACCTTAGATGTCATCTTTAATACTCTAAAGTGTCCACCAACATCTAAAGAATGACAATGTCTTAAAAGATCTTAAAATTCATCTTAAGGAACACATCTCCTTATTAAACCATCTACACACTCTTGTAAAGTAATGGCTCCTCCTAATAATAGAACTTACTATCATGTAAAAATTTCTTCCTTTGTCGATAATCTATTCCATAAGGAAGAATACCACTATCAAGATAATTGGCAATATCTGCAAACCAAGGAAGTTCCTTTGATGCCAAACTAAGCAAATGTTCACCATGAAATGTCTCATCAATTGGTACACCATCATCATATTTCTTTAGCCCTTCTTGGTCTAGCTTTGATAAATAATCTGCAATAAGGTTTTCACTTCCTTTTTTTGTCTCTCACTTACTAATCAAACTCTTAAAGCATTAAAATCCACCTTAAGAGCCTTGGTTTTGCATCCTTCTTACTTAGAAGATACTTAAGAGTAGCATGGTCTAAATACACAATAACCTTTTATTCCATAAGATATGCTTTAAACTTATCAAATGCATAACAATAGCAAGAAACTCCTTTTCTGTAGTGATATAGTTTATTTGAGCATCATCAAGTAGTTTGCTAACATAGTAAATAACATAAGGGTTTCCTTCTTTCTTTTAACCCAAAATAGCCCCCCGTAAAGTTACTTGCATCATATATAATATCAAATGGTTACTCCCAATTAGGTAGTTGCAAAATAGGTATTGAAATAAGAGCCTTTTTTAATGCTTTAAAAGTATCAACACATGCTTCATCAAACTCAAAAATAGCATCCTTAGCAAGTAGTTTGCATAATGGCTTCGCTATCTTGGAAAAGTCTTTAATAAATCTCCAACAAAAAATGGCATGTCCAAGAAAACTTCTTATATCTTTTACACTCTTAGGGTGTGGTATATTAGTAATGACTTCTATCTTTTCATTATTAACTTCAATGCCTCTTCTTGATATTAAGTGTCTAAGAATAATTCCTTCTTGTGCCATGAAGTGACATTACTCCTAATTCAAAACCAAACCATAATCAATACACCTGTCAAGAACTTAAGATAGATTGTCTAGGCAAGGGGAAAAATTAGTACCATAAACACTAAAATCATCCATAAAGACTTTTACACAATCATCAAGTAAATCACTAAATATTGAAAACATGCATCTTTGAAAAGTTGCAGGTGCATTGCATAATCCAAAAGGCATATGCCTAAAAGAAAATTTACCATATAGACATGTAAAAGTATTCAAGTTTGGTCCTTGGGATGAATAAGAATTTGATAAAAACCACTAAGTCCATCTAAATAACAAAAAGAAGAAAAATTAGTTAGTCTTTTAAGAACATAATCAATAAAAGGTAATGGAAAGTGATATGTCATAGTTACTTTATTTCATTTTCTATATTCAATACATATATGCCATCCCATGATAGTTCTAGTAGGTTTTAAGTCATTAGACTCATTCTTAACAACAGTTAAGCCTCTTTTCTTTGGAATAACTTGAACGGAGCTTACCCATTTACTATCACTAATGGAATATATGATTCCATTATCAAGAAAGTTAGTTATCTCTTTCCTTGCCACCTCTTTGAGAGTTGTATTTAGCTACCTTTGACCTTCAGTGGAAGGCTTGCCATTATCCTCTAATAGGATTATATGCATATACACATTAGGGCCAATACCTTTTAAATCATTTATAGAATAATCAATAGCACTCTTATAACTAAGAAATACATCACATAAAGTGTCAATATTATTACTAAACTATAAAAGAAAATTTAAAGTTAGAGTCAAGAAATGCATATCCTAGATTTGATGGTAAAGGCTTGAGCTCTAGCTTCACTTCTTCATTTGGTGATAGAGCCTTTGAATCTTCATCCTTCCTTAAAGGTTCAAACCTTAAAGTTCTATGAGGAGGAAGGTAAAGAGTTTTCTCTAAAAGTCTCACATTAACTACTTGCACCATGTATGGCTCAATAAGGTCTTGCCTCAAACATTCATATAACTTCTTCAATGCATTCATTAATAACATCAATAGAGTTAATTCTGCTTACCACTTCCACCGGTGTAGACTTCATCATTTTAAAGACATCAAATTCCATATGCCCATTGTCTACCTCCAATGTAATATTTCCTCTCTTCATATCAATAATTGCTCCTACTGTCATAAAAAATAGTCTCTAAAAAAAATTAGGATTTCAAGATCTTCCTCTATATCCAACACAATAAAATTAGCTGGTATCACAAACTTTCCCATCTTTGTTGGCACACTTTCAAGAATTTCAAGTGGATATTTAATAAATTTTTTCGCCATGGAAAGACACATATTGGCAGGCTTAAGTTCTCCTAGATCAAGCCTTTTATAAATGGAATATGGCATAAGGGTAATACTAGCACCAATATCACACAAAAGCCTTTTCAAAATGAGTACCTCTAATTACACAAGGAATAGTAAAGCAACCAAGATCCTTCAGCTTTGGTGGAGACTTGGAAGACATAGCCTTACATTCTTCAACAAGAGATACTAATCCATAATCTTCAAGCTTGTTCTTATGGCTAATGATATCCTTTACATGCTTGTATATCTCTAATGGCATCTACAAATGGTACGGTAATGGTAATTTCTTTAAGATAATCAAAAAACTTGCCAAATTATCCATCCAAACTTTGCCTAGTAAATCTTTAAGGGAAAGAAAGTGTTTTGAAATCTACCTTAGGTTTATCTTCTTTAGGTGATAGGTATCTCCATTTTTACCCTTCCTTAAGCCCTTAACCTCATTTTTATTACTAACATCTACTTCTTCATTTCCCTTACTAGTTCCCAATCTACCACATCTTCCTTATCAATCGCTCTCTTATTTTTACTAACATCCTTTTCAACCTCCTTACCACTCCTCAAATTAATTACATGGCAATTCTCCTTTGGTATAAACTCTGGTTGGCTAGGAAGCTTTCCTAAAGCTTTAGTATTAGAGGAAGAGGCTTGTTAGGCAATTTAGTTTTTAAGGATTCGGTTATAAGTAGCAAGTTGTTCAAGTTTTCAACTAAGTTGTTTGAATTGCTCCTTATTTTATTTATTGGTTGGAAAATTGTTCCATAAAAGCTTTTAGGTTGGATTTGGGTTGGGTAGGATTAAAGGCTTATTGTTTCATGGGAAATCTATGTGGATTTTAAGGTTTGGTATTTTAGGTTAAATAGAGAGTTTAATTGAGAAGATAAATTTGACCATAAGAATCCAAGGTGGTTTCTCTATTAGGGGTTATAAGTATTGGAGTTGAATCCCATTCTTTAATTAAAAGCTCCTTGCAAATAGCTCACATCCTCATTAGTATTTGTATTACATTAAGAATATGAATGAGATCCTCCACACAACTCACAAACAACATTAGTACTTTCCATATAATTAATTTGTGATTTACTTACTAATTTAGTAAAAGCTTTTACCTTTGCAGTCAATAGGTTGATGGTGTCAAGCTTTAAAACTCCTCTTACTTTTACTATTATTGGTTCATCACCCATGTATCCTTGAGATGCAAGTTCTTCAAGTAATAGCTTCCTTAGCTGTTTTATCCATCCATTTTTCACCAAAAGTTGCATTAATAATGTTCATATTCTCATCTGTCACGTTATTATATAAGATTTAAGGAATCATCCAATCTGGTAAGCCATGATGAGGGAATTACCTTTGAAGTTCCTTAAACCTCTCCCAAGTCAAGTGATTGTCTCACTTCCATTTTTCTTAAAAGTTGTGATCTCATTGCAAAACTTGACTATCTTTTGTAGAGGAAAGTATTTATGAAGGAATGCTTGCTTTAATTGATCCCATGTTATGATTGACTCACTTAGCAAATTAGCAAGCCAAAGTTATACTTTATCCCTAATAGAAAATGGGAAAAGTCTGAGTCTTATTACATCATCTGTTACATTCTTGATTTTGAAGGTTGCATACATATTAAGGAAAGTTAATGTATGAGCATAAGGGTCCTCTCCTTGAAAGTCTCCAAACTAATTATTATGAACCATTTGAATAATGCTCAACTTGATTTTAAAATTATTTTTAGCAATGGTTAGGGCCACTATCCCACCAAAACTTCCTAAAATGTTGGGCATGGAAAAATCACCTAAAGTTCTTTCCGATTCAACCATATTATTCAATTCCTTATAATTCACTCTTTGATATCTTTACTCCCTGTATAAGTCACATATAGTCAATACAAATTTAGGATCAAAGTAGAGAGTACTATCACTAACACTTTTAATAAATGTAATAAAGAATAAAATCAAAATCATATCAAATAATAAATTATAAAATAACTTATAATAAATCATGATTAAGTAAATAATAAGTTATAAAAGAAAATACAAATTGAAATCTAAAACAACTTTTCTCTACCTTAAGTTAATAAAAATCACTAAACAAATTCCCCGACAACGACCCCAAAATTTGATACGAGTCAAATATAATAGCCTAGTCTCTAAGACTAAGTATATAATAAGTAGGGTGTCGAACACTAGGGAACTTGGAGTAACTTTTATATTAACTGGGTATATACTTAAATGGATAGGTAGAATAATATTAATTGATTCTATCTAACTCTAAGTTACTAATTCCTAATTACAAAAATTAAATAAACTATACTAAAGACAACTTTAAGCAATGTATGTTAGAATTACAATTTAGAATTAATCCAGAACTTATAAAGTTAATAATATATCAAAAATCATGTATTGATTGGAGAATAAGCCAATAGTCCTTAAAAGTAACTCTCGTCATCAATTAAGGATATTTTCATCGAGAATCTACAAGCACTCTCGTAACATTATAAAGATAAGCAAAAAACCATTAAGTTCTTTGCTAATTCTTTAACCCCTCAAAGTGGATTTATTATCTCCAGGTACTTTCCTAATCTTCAAGTAATTTTGATTGCATTTCCACCAATTTGTCCCAATTCTCATTATGAACAAATGATTAATAATTTATATATAATAATCAAACATACATAACATAATTCAAAACTCAGTTAAAATTAAATCAAACATGAATTATAAAAGATAAAAATGTAGTTCATAAATTAATTCATTATTGTAGTTCTGCATATAAGACTTAGCCAAAATACATAATGCTCAATATCAAGGAACAATGAAGAAGCATTATAAACATCAAGTAATTAGAATAAAATAAGAGAGAAAGGATGATACTGATAAAACCCCTTAATGCTCTCCAAGAAGTTACTTGATTATGGTAAACCCTTTTTTATGCCTTCCTTCAATTCCTTAGATATATCCTTTAAGACTAAACATTTTAACTCTTTTAGAATAAAATAAGAGAAAAAGAATGATATTGATAAAACCCCTTAATGCTCTCCAAGAAGTTACCTGATTGTGGTAAACCCTTTTTTATGCCTTCCTTTAATTCCTTAGATATATCCTTGAACACTAAACACTTTAACTCTTTTAATAATAAAACTAATAATATTATCTATCATAAATACAATACTAGTGTTTTTTCATCCTAAGACAGAAACAATTTCATGTATTTATAGGCTTCTTGGCATCCTAATTTATGCCTTTTTGAATGGATGTAAAAGTGAAAAGGTGTAATGAAGAGGTGTATTGGTGTTGAGTTATTATCACTGTGCTTACTCGACACAGGATGTCTTTGTCACAACTCAGCACGATATGATGATTCGGCATGGGTTGCTTTTTCCTTGCATAGTTGGTGACTAGTTGGCATAGGTTGCTTTGAGTCAGCACCAAACCTTGCTGTCGTGACTTGGCATGTTTGACGAGTCAACACCCTTCTTTAAAGCCTCATTGCAATATTACATGCATTATTGTTCATTGTACTCCTTCTAAGTTCACTTTCATGCATAAATTAAACCTAGAAACACCTAAAAATATATAAAATCAATATAAGGATAATGTAAACAAAAGAAATAAAAAAAATTGTGCATAAGTAAGTAAACACAAGCAATCATAACAAAACTAATGAAAATTAAACCCTAATTAACCTAAAGAACTATGGTCATTTGCATTATAACAACTGTTAGGCATAAATTTCTAATTCCCAGGCTAGATGATATATTAGATCATTTAAGCAGAACAACTATCTTTTTCAAGATCAATTTGGGAAGTAAGTACTATTAGATTTGAATCAAACTAAGAGAGGAATGGAAGACAACTTTTAAAACTAAAGAAGTGTTGTACGAGTGGCTGGCGATGCCTTTTGGATTAACTAATGCTCTAAGCACTTTTATGCAACTGATGAATCAAGTATTAAAGCATTTCATTGGAAAATTTATTATGGTTCATTTAATGATAGTTTGATTTATAGTTGATCAGAAGAGGCACATCTTTGGCATATATGTGAAGTACTAATAGCTCTACAAGAGAACAAATTGTATATAAGTCTAAAGTAATGCAGTTTTATGACCAATAAACTATTATTCTTATAATTTATTATTAGTTCAGAGGGCATTCAAAAGGATAAAGAGAAAGTTAGAGCTATTAGAGAATAGCCTACTTTAAAAATTATGATAAAAGTTTGAAGCTTTCATGGATTGGTTACTTTCTATAGGTGCTTTATAAAAAACTTTAGCAGCATAACATCTTCAATAATAAAATGGTTGAAGAAAGGGAAGTTCCAATAGGGAGAAGAAGCTGAAGCTGCCTTTGTAATCTTAAAAAAGAAGTTAGGCACTACCCTAATATTGGTGCTACTAGATTTTGATAAATTATTTAAAGTAGATTGTGATGCAAGTGACATGGAGATATAAGCTATTCTTTCTTAAGAGAAGAGACCAATGGCATTCTTTTGTGAGAAGTTAAGTGATGCCAAATGCAAGTGGACCACTTATGATAAACAGTTCTACTTTATAATACGTGCTTCATAGACATTGGAGCATTATCTGATTGGCAAGAATTTTTCAATACTCAAACCATGATGCTTTAAAGTATTTGAATAGTTGGAAGCAGATCAATAAAGACATGCATGCTAAGTGGTCATAATTCATATAGAAGTTTTCTTTTAAGTTAAAACATAACTCAAGGGTGCATAACAAAGTAGTAGATACATTAAGTAAATGTGCAAATATGCTTATCACGTTAAGCTATGAGATTATGGGTTTTAAGCATTTAAAAAAAGAATATGGAACTAATGAGGATTTTTAATAGATACAATAAAAGTGTATTATGAATCAACATTGTGAAAATTTTCATGTTCATGATGGCTACTTGATGCGAGGCAACCAACTTTGCATATCTAAATCATCTTTAAGGGAGAAGGTTATTTGTAACTTGTATGGAGTTAGCTAGACAATTGGATAGAGATAAGACTCTTACTGTTGTTTAAGAGAGGTACTACTGGCTTTATTTAAGAAGGAATGTGATGATATTTATGCAAAATTATTTTGTATGCTAGACAACAAAAGGATAATCATAAAATACAAGTTTATACATGCCTTTACATGTTCTTAAAAATAGTTGGAAAGATTTATCTATATATTTTGTGCTTGACTTACCTCACACATAGTAAGGAGCAAATTATGTTTTTATTGTTATTGACAAGTTTTCTAAAATGGTGCATTTTATACCATGCAAACAAACTTCTGATACTAATGGTATTGCCAAACTATTATTCAAAGAGGTTGTCTTTCTACATGGTATGCTTAAGACCATAACTTCATATTGAGATAGTAAGTTCCTTGGTCATTTTTTAAGAACTATGTAGAAGATGTTTAACACTTTCATGAACTATAATAATACAACCTATCCTTAAACATATGGTAACTAAATCTTGGGCAATTTGATATGAAGCCTATGTGGATATAAACCAAAGTAGTGGGATTTGGCGTTAGCATAGGCATAATTTGCTTACAATAATGTTGTCCATAGAACTATAGAAAAATCACAATTTTTTATTATCTATACAAAAGCACCTCAACATGCCCTTGATTTGATTAAGTTACGAAAGGTGTTAGGTTTAAATGCGGTAGTAAAAATTTGGTAAAGCAATAGCAGACAGTGCAAGTAGAGTTTAGACAAAATATTGAGCAAACTAATACCAAGTACAAGAAAGCAGCTGACAAACATCATAGAGTTCAAGTTTTTGATATGGATGACATTCTTTTTCTACAAAAGGAATGATTTTCAATTGGCAGTTACAACTTAAGAAATATGGTCCTTACAAAATTTTGAAGAAGATCAATGACAATGCATATGTTATTGATTTGTCATATAGTATAGGAATTTCCAAGATGTTTGCTGTGGTAAATATATACCCCTTCTACTCATCTGATTAGCCATTGTATCTAGAAATTCCAAACAACTTAAGGTTAAGTTTTTCTCAAGTAGAGAGAATTGACGTAGACCATCTAGCAGACTCATATATGTACTAGATTAAGAAACAAAAGCCCAAGCTTGCAGCTCGAAGGCTTAAATTAATTATTCAATGCTTAGACTTATTTATTTTGTTTTCTAGTTTCATTGGAATTTTATTTTATTTCTATAATTTTCCTACCTTAGCTAGGATTAGACTTTCATATCTTGCTATGATTTTATTTTATTTCTTACTTAACTAAGGTTGGTAGGTTATACCTCCCTATAAATAAGTGGCTTGTTTTCTCATAATTTATTCATCAAGTAATACAAGAACTTTTCTTTTAAATTTGTATTTTAAGTTTTTATAATTGAAACTTGTCTATTTTTCTTTAAGACTTAGTTATGTACTAGTCTTTTTTGTCTTTAATGCTCACATGCTATGTTAAAATAATAATCTTATTATAATGATGAAACTAATGAATTTGTCTTTGATCACAAATTTGGTAAAAAAAGCTCATTGGATAAGATGAAACAAATTCCCTAAGATCTCCCATACCAAGGAAAGTCCAGGGCCTTATTACTATAAGAAGAAGTGTGTTAATGTGTTGAAAAATTGCCATAATTGTGGAGCCTGTTAGAAGAAATACAAATATAATCAAATTTGTTGTAGTGGCAATAACCCATCTTTCAATGGGAGGCACTATATATGTGTTTTGTGCATGTCCGCGTGTGCATGTGTGCGTGTCCACGCGCAAGTGTGTGTGTGTGTGTGTGTGTATATATATATATATATATATATATATATATCTATAGCAAGCACACATATACATTTAATTATTCTCAAAGGTATACAAATGTTGCTCTTGTGTGCTATCAAGAGTTGAATTGAATTAGTTAGAATTTAATGAATTTTGAATATCATTAATTTAGAAAAAATACATGATATATATACACACACACACAAAGAGAAAAAGATTTTGAAAATTGAAATACTATGCTTATCAAGTTTATGTACATTTGACTATTGCAAGCATCAAATGATATTAATAGGTAATTTTGATGTCAACTCTCTTTCTTCACTTACTAAAAAACCATTAGTTTTCTTATCAATATATACTTCATTCAGACTTGAATCATTATTCTCTATCTATTTTCTTCCTCTGAAGCTTTTACTAGAGTAAAATGCATATAAGGGTATCAAACTTTTGATTTGTTTCAATTCAATTATCAAACTTCAATTTGTATCTTTTTAGATACCAAACTTCTATTTCGTTTCATAACAGTCACTATAATTTTTTTGGTATCTGAACAATTCAAAATTACTATTTTAATCTAGAATTAAATATATTTTTTTTGCAAACAAATCCATATTTTCTGTACATTTATAGTAAATAAAGAAAAATTTAAAAATCATTTTGATTCAACCTACTAAGAGCAAACTTATTTTGAATGGTATCAAAATCTAGAATAAATAAATTTTTAAATTTTTTATAATTTCTGGACTAAATTGAAAAGATAAAAAGATTAAGGGATTAAAATTATTTTTAAGTGAAATTTAGAGGACTAAAAATTTGTTATAGCACACTTTTTAAAACAAAATTAAAGTTAAGTGACTCTAAAAAAACAAATTGAAATTTAATAAACAAATTGCATTAAGTGTAAAATTAGGTGACTAACTTTACATTTAACTCGCTTTTATTAATAATTATATTTTTGAAAAATTCTTACCTATACCAGGTGGAATACACCCAATTGTTAGATGTGAATAATAAAGATATGTGTTTTGTTTTTATTAATCAAGTATTTTGCACTTGACTTATATCTCGTACATCCAACTATATCGTCTAATACATCATAGATAAAAATCTATCATTTCGGCCCTATCCATTTTGTTTTTCCTTGCTTACGCTCAAGTACACCAAAAAAAAAGTTACTAAATAATTTCTTGATTTTTGTTCTTGTGATGGCTCTGGTCCTTTCTATTGCTTAATTATTACTTGAATAACAACAAGAACAAAAAGGTGATATCGATTATGATTTAACAGAACCAACTAATATTGATGAAGTAAATGAATAATTAATTGTAGACACAATTTCATCTGTGGCTTAATTGAAAAAAGATATAAATTATAGAAATAAAAATGTTATTATTTGATGCTACAAAAATCAGCAATGCCAGCCTCCTTCAGAACGACATTAATTTATGTTTGATAACAGTATTACAACTTATTTATGTGGTTAGTGAGACCCACAATCAACTTATATATTAGTAAAAAAAGGTGCAAATACCCCCTTTAGATCTCATTGTGTGTTTAAGTTTGGCATAGTTTTATTTTTATTTTGAATTTTGTTTTTCCAAATATTTGAAATGAAAAAAATAGAAGCATGCATATATTTAATTCTTAATTTTTTTTAATATTTCAAAATACATTTTCTTTACCATAAAATTACTCAAATTTCAACATATTTTATGAGTTTGAAACATAACAAGAAAAACAAATTTTGTTTATCCAAAATGAAAAGGGGAAAATGATTCTATTTTGGAATAAAACTTAAACATATATAATATAATCTTTTTAAATTAAATAAATATTAAAAATAATTAGTGTATTTATTTCATTAATAGTGTATACGTATCATATACATTGATTAAAAATAAATAAATAGATTAATTAAAATAAATAAAAAATTCATAGAAAATAGTGATGATAAATTGTTAATCAATTTATTTAATTAATTTATGCATATTTTATTATATATTTTATTTATATGTAAGATAAATTATATTCAAGTTATTTGCATTTTTTTATTTCTTGTCTTTTTTATTTCAAGCTAAACATTAAATATAATAAATATTTTTATAGTTATATAAAATTCTATCCACTTTAATTTTTATGTTAATTGTTACAAGAGAATTTTGTTAATTTATATTATTTTTAATGAAAAATAATTTTTTCACATGACGAATATATAATTTAATTGGACTCAAAATTCAATGTATTAATGACAACACATAATTAAATTTTTTTCTATTTTCAATATTTATTATATTTCAAATTTCCAAACATTAATAGTATGTTTGCACCTAAGGCAAAACATTTGGGAGTATTTGTACATATTTCCATTAATATATAATATGATTGTGGGTCTCAATTGCCTTATAGACTACAACATCATTATCAAACAAAAATTGACATCGATTTGGAGGGGACTTGTACTGTTGATTTTTAAAACATCAAGGTGTATTTGAATCTAAAAAATCATTAATGATATGCTTAAATGCAAGAGATTTAAGCATCAACAGATGCACTTGCTCATATGCACAAGTGAAAAATCAATTATATAGGCACCAACACTAAGAATTTCAGCTTCACTACCAACCCTAACAACCCAACATCAAGCAGTTGAGAATCTTTACGAGAACTATCAAAGGTTCCCCTTTAACCACAAATGATGCATGCACAAAATATCATGATAAAAGGCTATTATTACAGTACCCTTAAGCAAATTTGGTCGAGTGTTTTCAAAAGTAATAATTTTGTTCTCCAAATAATGTTCATAAATAGAAGAGTGCATGCACCATGGCACATAATAAATGAGGCCCATAAAATCCTTTATGGTCTAAAATTTATTTTTGAATTCAACTAAATCCTTGTTTTCCCAACTCATGTCTTTATAAAGTAACTTATGATTTAAGTTTTTGAATTTCTCCATTGCGGGCACATGGTTGTTATGAAATTGATTTAGTAAATTCTTATAATCCTATATAACACAAACATGGAAATTAGATATCAAAATATAGAGTTAATCATAAATTATGGATAGTGCATAATCCTTCTCTTTTACTTTCAGCTCATATTCAATTATCTCCATAAGTTCGACCATTTTTAGAAAGATATGGCCTTTTTTGTTTGGCAAACCTCTTGTAGAAAAAAAAAAGAAAGCGAAGAGGGATAAAAGTGAACTGGGTGCAATTGAAAAAAATGAAAGAGATGTTGGTTGCCATACCAAAAAATAAAAAGGTATTACTTAAAGCAATAAAAGATATTATTTTAATACACTTTATAGAATATAATCCTTTTCTTATCATCCCTGTCTTGGCATAATACTTTTGTAAAACCATTTCTTAGAAATAGGCCTTGGCCGGTTCATGGTTGGTTTTGACTAGGCCAATCCTAGGCCTAAACCAGCCCATGGCCTTGGCTATTCTAGCTAATGTATTATGTATTTTAGAGTGATACAGTGGCAAATTTAGTAGCAAATTATCTTTGCCAAGTTGTTACCACTATTAATGAGCATAATATCATAGATGTGAGAGCATCGATTCCACTAAATGTGGGGATTCTGTCAGGTGTACCTCCTATAAAAAAAAGAAAGCGAAGGGGGATAAAAGTGAACTAGCTGTAATTAAAAAAATGAAAGATATGTTGGTTAGCATATTGAAAGATAAAAAGGTAGTACTAAAAGCAATAAAAGAGATTATAATAATCTGCTTGAAAGAATATAATCCTTCTTTTATCATACCTATCTTGGTATAATACTTTTGCAAAACCATTGCATAGAGGCAAGCCTTTGCCAGTTTATAACTGGTTTTGACTAGGCCGATTTCGGGCCCAAACCATTCCTTGGCCATGGCTATTCCTGCTGATGTAGTGTATATTTTGGAGTGATAGGGTAAATTATCTGTGACAAGTTACAACAACTACTAGTGAGCATGATATAATAGATATTGGAGCATCAGTTCCATTAAATGTAGGGAATCTGACTAATCCTTTTGTCACCAAAAATTTTAAAAGTGGACTATTTATTACTTTAAAATGGTAACAACCTAACAAAGGAAATTTGCCACTAAATTTACTACCCTATTTCTTCAAAATACACAGTACATCAACATAAAGCTTAAATAGTGACAAAATGATAGCCATGTATGACTGTACCCAAGGTTCCTAATTAAAACTGATGAAGTGCCATTATGAAGCTTGATAACTTATTCATTATCACCTCATATATCTAAAGCACTAAAATTTAGATATTCTTTTACCTTATCCATATCAACCACATTTTCTGAACCTAAATTTTGTGCCCTATCATAATTATCATTAGCAAGGATTGCTAATACAACAACCCTACATAACTCTGCCTCTATTGAATAGATGCACTTGCTCATATGCACAAGTGAACAATCAATTACATGGGCACCAACACTAAGAACTTCAGCTACACCACCAACCCTAATAACCCTACCATCAAATAACTGAGAATCTTTATGGGAACCATCAAAAGTTCCCCTTTAACCACAAATAATGCATGCACAAAATATCATGATAAAAGGCTAATATTACCGTACCCTTAAGCAAATTTTATCGAGTATTTTCAAAGGTAATAATTTTGTTCTCCAAATAATGTACATAAATAGAAGAGTGTATGCACTATGGAACACGATAAATGAGGCCCATAAAATCCTTCATGGTCTAAAATTTATCGTTGAATTCAATTAAATCCTTATTTTCCTAACTTATGCCTTTGTGAAATATCTTATGATTTAACTATTTTTCCATTGGCAATTTCTCCATTACGGGCACATAGATATTATAAAATTGATCTAGTACATTCCTATAATCCTACATAACACAAACACAGAAATTAGACATCAAAATATATAGTTAATCATAAATCATGTATAGTGCATAATCCTTCTCTTTTACTTTCAATTCATGTTCAATTCTCTCCATAAGTTCAACCATTTTTTAGAAAAGTATGCTCTTTTTTGTCATGTGTACCTCCTATAGAAAAAAAAAGAAAGTGAAAAGGGATAAAAGTGAACTAGTTACAATTGAATAAAATGAAAGAGATGTTGGTTGGCATACCAAAAAATAAAAAGGTACTACTTAAAGCAATAAAAAAAGATTAAATTAATCTACTTTATAAAAAATAATCCATTTCTTATCATTCTTATCTTGGTATAATAATTATGCAAAACCATTTCTTGGAAGTGAGCTTTGGCCGGTTCAGGTCTAGTTTTGACCAGGACGGTTATAGGCCCAAACCTGCCCTTGGCCATGGCTATTCCAGCTGATGTATTGTGTATTTTAGAGTGGTATGGTGGAAAATTTAGCAATAAATTACCTTTGTCAGGTTATTACCACTAATGGTGAGCATGATATATTAAATGTGAGAGCATCAATTCCATTTAATATGGGGAATCTAACTAAACCTTTTATCACCAAAAATTTTGAAAGTGGACTATTTTTTACTTCAAAGTAGTAGCAACCTAACAAAGGAAATTTGCCTATGAATTTACTACTCTAGTATTTCAAAATACACAATATATCAGCAAAAAATTTAAGTGGTGACAAATCACAACCATGCAAGACTACACCTAAGGTTCCTCATTAAAAATCGATGAAGTGCCATTAAGAAGCTTGATAACTTCTTTGTTATCGCCTTATACATCTAGGACACTAAAATTTAGATATTTATTCAACTTATCCATATTAACCATATTTGATGAACCTAGATATTGTGCCTCATCATAATTATCATTAGTAAGGATTAAAATACAGCAAGCCCCCATAACTTTGCCTCTATTGAACAGATGCACTTGCTCATATGCACAAGTGAAAAATTAATTACATAAGCACCAATACTAAGAACTTCAACTTGACTACTAACCCTAACAACCCCACTATCAAGGAACTAAGAATCTTTACAGGAACCATCAAATGTTCTCCTTTAACCACAAATGATGTATGCACAAAACATCTTAATAAAAGGCTAATCTTACCATACCCATGAGCAAATTTTGTCATGTGTTTTCAAAGGTAATAATTTTGTTCTCCAAATAATGTTCATAAACAAAAGAGTATATGGACTATGGAACACGATAAATGAGGCCCATAAAATCCTTTATGGTCTAAAATTTATCATTGAAGTTAACTAAATCCTTATTTTCCCAACTCATGCCTTTGTGAAATACCTTATGATTTATTTATTTTTTTCATTGTGAAATTCTTCATTATGGGCACATGGATGTTATAAAATTGATTTAGTACATTCCTAAATTATGTAAATTAGATATCAAAATATAAAGTTAATAATAAATCATGTATAGTATATAACCCTTCTTATTTACTTTCAGCTCATGTTTAATTCTCTTAATAAGTTCAACCATTTTTTAGAAAGGTATGGTCTTTGTTTGGGTGAACCTCTATAGAAAAAAAAAAAGAGAAGAGGGATAAAAGTGAACTAGTTGTAATTGAAAAAAATGAAAGAGATGTTTATTGGCATACCAAAAAGTAAACGGTAGTACTAAAAGCAATAAAAGATATAACATTAATCTTTTTTTAGGGAATATAACCCTTCTCCTATCATCCTTATCCTACTATAATACTTTTGCAAAACCATTGCTTAGAAGTGGGCCTTAGCTGGTTCAGGGCTGGTTTTGACCGGGCAGATTTTGGGCCCAAACTGGCCAATGGTTATGGCTATTCCTGCCCATGTATTGTATATTTTAGAGTAACATGGTAGTAATTTCAATTGTAAATTTCCTTTGTCAAGTTGCTACCACTATTAGTAAGCATGATATAATAGATGTGAGAGCATCAATTCCATTAAATATGGGGAATTTGACTAAGTCTTTTGTCACTAATAATTTTGAAAGTGAACAATTTATTTACATCAAAGTGGTAGCAACCTAATAAAGGCAATTTGCCACTGATTTTACTACCCTATCACTTAAAAATACATAGTATATCAGTAAAAAATTTATGTGGTGAAAAATGACAGCCATGTAAGACTTACCCAAAGTTCCTTGTTAAAAACTAATTAAGTATCATTAACAAGCTTAATAACTTCTTCGTTATCGCCTCATATATCTAGGGCACAAAAATTTAGATATTCATTCACCTTATCCATATCAACCATATTTGTTGAACCTAGATACTATGCCTCATCACAATTATCATTAGCAAGGATTGCTAATGTAGTAAACCCATATAACTCTACCTCTATTAAATAGAGGCACTTGCTCATATGCACAAGTGAAAAATCAATTATATAAGCACTATCATGAAGTACTTCAGCTTCACTACCTGCCCTAATAACCCTACCATCAACCAACTAAGAATCTTTATAGGAACCATTAAAGGTTCCCCTTTAACTACAAATGAAACATGCACAAAACATCTCAATAAAATGCTAATCTTACCACACCCTTAAGCAAATTTTATCAAGTATTTTCAAAGATAAAAATTTTTTTATTCAAATAATGTTCATAAACAGAATAGTGCATGCACCATGGAACATGATAAATGAGGTCCACAAAATCCTTTATGGTCTAAATTTATCATTGAATTAAATAAAATCCTTATTTTTCCAACTCATGCATTTATGAAATATCTTATGATTTAAGTTTTTTCCATTATAAATTTCTTCATTGCAGCCACATGGATGTTATGAAATTGATCTAGTACATGCCTATAATCCTACATAACAAAAACATGAAAATTAGACATCAAAATATAAAGTTAATCATAAATCATGTATAGTGCATACTTATTCTTATTTAGTTTCAGCTCATGTCTAATTCTCTCCATAAGTTCAACCATTTTTTAGAATGGGATGGTCTTTTTTGTTGGGTGAACCTCCTATAGAAAAAAAAAGAGAAGAGAGATATAAGTGAACTAGTTGCAATTAAAAAGTAAGTGAAAGAGATGTTGGTTAGCATACCAAAAAAATAAAACGATAGTACTAAAAGCCATAAAAGAGATTACATTAATATGCTATAAGGAATTTAATTCTTCTCATATCATCCCTATCTTCATATAATACTATAGTACATTAATATGCTATCAGGCCTTGTTTTGATTGGACTGATTTTAAGCCCGAATCGGCCATTGGCCATAACTCTTCCTACCAATTTATTATGTATTTTGGAGTGATAGGGTGGTAAATTCAATAGTAAATTACCTTTGTCAAGTTTCTACCACTATTAGCGAGCATGATATAATAGATGTGGGAGCATCAATTCCAATTAATGTAAGGAATCTGACTAAGCCTTTTGTCAATAAAAATTTTGAGAGTTGACTATTTTTTACTTCAAAGTGGTAGCAACCTAACAAAGGCAATTTGCCACTAAAGTTAATACCATGTCACTTCAAAATACATAATATATTAGCAGAAAACTTAAGTGGTGACAAATGATAGCCATGTAAGACTACACCTAAGGTTCCTCATTAAAAACTGATGAAGTGCCATTAAAAAGCTTGTAACTTCTTTGTTATCGCATCATATATTTAGGGAACTAAAATTTAGATATTCATTCACCTTATCCATATCAACCACATTTGCTCAACCTAGATATTATTCCTCATTATAATTATTATTAGTAAGGATTGCTAATATAGCAAGCCCATGTAACTCTGCCTCTATTAAATAGAAGCACTTGCTCATATACACAAGTGAATAATCAATTATATAGGCACCAACACTAAGAACTTGAGCATTACCACCTACCCTAACAACCCCACCATCAAGCAACTGATAATCTTTATAGGAACCATCAAATGTTCCCCTTTAACCACAAATGACACATGCACAAAACATCTTGATAAAAGGCTAAACTAACCATACCCTTGAACAAATATTGTTCAATGTTTTCAAAGATAATAATTTTTTCTCCAATCAATGTTCATTAATAAAAGAAAGCATGTACCGTGCAACGTGATAAATGAGGCCCATAAAATCCTTTATGGTCCAAAATTTATCATTGAATTCAATTAAATCCTTGTTTTCCCAACTCATGCCTTTGTGAAATACTGTAATATTTAAGTTTTTTTCCATTATGGGAATGTTTATGTTATAAAATTAATCTAGTACATTCTTATAATCCTATATATCATAAACATAAAAATTGGACATCAAAATATAGAGTTAATCATAAATCATGTATAGTGTTTACCTACATAATCCTTCTCATGTACTTTCAACTCATATTTAATTCTCTCCATAATTTCAACCATTTTTTGGAAAGGTATGGTCTTTTTGTTAGTTGAACCTCTTATAGAAAAAATGAAAGAGAGGAGATAAAAGTGAAATGGCTACAATTGAAAAAAAAAATGAAAGAGACACTGATTGGCATGCTAAAAAATGAAAAGGTAGTATTAAAAGCAACAAAAGGGATTACATTTATCTTCTTCAAAGAATATAATCCTTCTCTTATTATCCTTATCTTAGTACAACACTTTTGCAATTCCATTATTTGGAGGCCATGGAAACAGAACCCTAAAGTAGTAAACGAGAGTTAGTTAAATACTTGTTTTTTCCCTCGCCTCTAAACAATGGTATTGCAAAAATATTATACAAAGATAGGGACAATAAAAGAAGGATTATACACACTAAAGCAGATAAAGATAATCTATTTTTATTGCTTTTAGTACTACCTTTCTATTTTTCAATATGCCAACCAACATCTCTTTCATTTTTTTCAATTGTAGCCAGTTTACTTTTATCTCTCTTCTCTTTCTTGTTTCTACAGAAGGTTTAACCAAAAAAAAAGATCATACCTTTCTTAAAAATGGTTAAACATATAAAGAGAATTAAACATGAGCTAAAAGTACATAAGAAGGATTATGTGGGTAACCACTATACATGATTTATGATTAACTCTTTATTTTGATGTCTAATATTCGTGTTTATGTTATGTAGGATTATGAGAATGTACTAGATTAATTTTATAACATCCATGCACCTGTAATGGAATAAAAAAATTTAAATCATAAGGTATTTCATAAAGGCATGATTTGTAAAAGTAAGGATTTAGTTGAATTTTACTATAAATTTTGGACCATAAAGGATTTTATAGGCCTCATTTATCATATTCCACGGTGTATGCACTCTTCTATTTATGAACATGGTTTGGAAAAAAATTATTATCTATGAAAAAACTCCACGAAATTTGTTCAAGGGTACAATTCTATTAGCCTTTTTTTGAGATGTTTCATGCATGCGGTATTTATGATTAAAAGGGACATTTAATGGTTCCTATAAACATTCTCAGTTGTTTCAAAGTAGGGTTGTTATGGTAGGTGGTGCAGCCAGAGTTTTAGTGCTGGTGCCTATATAATTGATTATTCACTTGTGCATATGAGTAAGTGTCTCTCTTCTACAAAGGTGGAGTTATGTGGATTTACTGCATTAGCAATCCTTACTTATAATAATTATGTTGAGGCACAATATCTAGGTTTAGCAAATATGGTTAATATGAATAAAGTGAATGAATATCTGAATTTTTATATACAGCAATAACGAATAAGTTATCAAACTTCTTAATGGCTCTTCATCAGTTTTTAATAAGGAACCTTAAGTGCAGTCTTACATCACGGTCATTTGTCACCGTTTAAGTTTCCTACTCATTTATTAAGTATTTTGGAGTGATAGGGCCGTAAAGTCAGTGGCAATTTGCTTTTATCAAGTTGCTACCTCCAACTTGCTTAATAATGTCACATCCTCTTCTTTAATTATGAATCTTAAGAAAAAAAAGGACTTGCAAACAACAAAGTTTTGGTAATATGCCTATTCATATCTTCTGTAGCTTTATTCTAAAGAATCCTAAGTACTTAAGATTGACTAGGAAATTTGATGCCTTGGGAACTTTTTTAACTTCAGTAAAACTAAGATCCTATTTTGTTAATGCCTTGAGATTTGCTAATGTTGGCACATGCCTTAGCCTTTCACAATGTTTGAGTGATATTGAACAAAACTATATGGCTTTATGATTACAACATGAACATAGTAAAAATAAAATGATAACGGAGGAGAGAAATTAAAATTCATTATTGCAAATTTATGAATTGTAAGATTACTAAGTAGAACTTATCTACAAAGAACAATTTTTTTTATTTTTCTTCATTTTTCTTATCTCCCTCTCATACACATACACACACTATATACTTTACCACCATCTTTTATTATACTAAAAATTAGTCTCCTTTTCAACAACTAGTATTTACCTAACATCATTTCATCCAAACTTCCTTTCCTTAAAGTAAAGACTTCCATTCCATTTCAATTAAACATAAAATATCTCTACAAAATCTCATATCTCCAACACTCTTCCTTGAGATTTTGCTAAAGATTTAAGTTTTGTGAACTTTTGATTCATACAACTTTAAGTCTTCAAATTTGTAGCTTCTTCTTGATAAGCTCCTTGAACTTTGATAAGAGATTCAAGTCATCATACATTCATCGAACATCAATTTTCTTGGAAAATTCTCCTTCTTATCAAAAAAATCCTTCTAATATCTTTTTCTTTTTCATTTTATGGCTACTCCTTCTTAAAATCAACTTCTATAACTTTAAAAAAAATAAAAATATAGTTGTTCAACTTCTAACAATAGCTTCAAGTAAGTTCCATAAAATAAGTATTTTTTCAACATGCTTCAAATCGCATATAGTTTCAGGACATGTTCCAGGTCCCTTCATTCAATTTTTCAAATTTTAGTTTAAAGACTTGATGGTCTTTAGCTAATTTTCAATTTAGAGACATGGTGGTCTTCTTCAATATTTGCAGTTTATAGATTTACACGTCCTTTCTCTTCATATTCTTGCAGTTTTTAGACATGCTAGTCTCTTCCAATTTTAGGACTTGTTATTCCTCTTCAACTCTCTTGAAAGAGTGACTCACTCAATAAACACAAACTTAATGAAGACTGATTTTTCCAAATGATCATGACAGCAATCATGAAAATAGAGTAACCATTTCATACAAAAAAATTTAAATCCCTAGAACAATTGTAAGCACCCAATTTCAGGATGCAATTGTGCATGAATGCGACAAAATCCTCTTTAATGACAATTTAATCAAAAATTGACTTCTAGTGTTAAGTTTCCTGATTTGAAGGACTAATTTGCAATATTTTTTAGGTTTAACTGTAAAAAATTGACTTTTACAAGGGGTATATTTGGAAGTGTGCAACCAGCATTATGTAATACCCATCAACATTACCTAATGTCGATCGACATTACACAATGCTGATCGGCATTATGTAATGCCAATTGGCATTACACAATGTCGGTCAACATTCTAGAATGCCGAGACACTAAAATTTCAGCAAAAAAAATTATCTTTCTCAATTTTTTTAATTATGATTGGTCCAAATTTAATTTATTTTTAATAAATAAATTAATTTTAGTGTTTATTTATAGTGGTTCTGCATCCTATACACATCTCTTACATGTATAATTTTTTTTTAACTTAAAATTCTTATCCTGACTTTGTATTCAAATGAGAGGGAGGATCAGAGTTGCCTCTCTAGGGGTTATATGAGTGGTTGCTTAAGAACTGGATATAAAAAGAAAATATTAACAGAAAAAAAAGGAAAGGGGGAACCCTAATCTCTGCTGCGTAAAAAAGTTGATTGAAAAAAAGCATAATAGAGGAAAAAGGACCTAACCTTCTATTGTTGTTTGGATTTCAAAATCTTTTCAAAGTCTAGAAATCAAGAAAATGCATGGTCAATTTTCTCAAAACAATGAAATCTCATTCTGAGGGGCATTCAAACAGCATTTGCACAGTATTACTCATCTTTTACTCCTTTCTTTTTATTAGTACTTTCTTTTATATCATTATTTTCTTTTTATTATTTTTTATTTTATTATTTCTGCATTTTTTTTATTCAGGTTTTATTTTCATTATTTTTTTTCTTTATTCATTAATTCTAATCTTCTTTTTTTTTATGATTCTTTGTATTTCATGATTTTAGTGATGAATACATGATTGAACCAAGGAAAGTCATGGAGAATCCATGAATGAAAACCAAGAGTCAAGATCCCATATTTTATTTTATTTTACTATGTTTATTTTATTTTATTTTATTTTATTTTTTAGGTTTTAAATTTGTTAAATTTGTCTTCTTGCGGGCTGTATTTTAATTTTATTTTCTTTATTATTTTGGTAGATTTTGTAATAGCCCCGATAGTGGGAATAATGAAAATTTATCTCTCTTGTTCTTAAAAATTAATTAGTAAATTAGGTTCAATTTGGTAAACTCTAATTAAAAACAATGGAGGCAATATATTAATTTTGGTTCCATGTTAATTAAAATTAGGATTTTTTTTAGAAGAAATAATTTAATTGCATGGTTAATCCTTTTTTATTTGTCAGTTTTGATTTCTTTATATTTTTTTTTATTTTTTTTGTTTATTTGTGTCTGTTTTGGGCCATAAGCCCATGTTTAAACTCTAACCATTTAATAAATAGACTTTTAATTGGATTTTTAGATTTAATTTTAAAAATCAATTAAGGCCCATTTAGGTTAATTTAGACATAGACCCACTCAATTTAATTAATTTAGACTTAGCCTATTTAATTTAAGCCTTTTCCATAATTTATAGATTTAAGATCACTTTAGAATTAAAACATGTAAAATTAGGTCCATTAATTTGAATACTTCATAAGTTGTAGATTTAGACCCATTTTTAGAATTAAAATAAATAGACTTAGGTTCACTTAATTAAAATTAAATAATAATTAGGCCCATTAGTCTTTAGGCTCACTCATAAATTAAAACATGTAGATTTAGCTCATTTAATTGAAATCAATGTAGATTAGACTAACCTAGGGATTGTGATGAATGCGTTATTTACATGTATTTTCATGGCTAGTTTGCCTGAAGTTAATTGTTTTAAATAAGGGTTTACATGAAATTGCATATAAATAGAGGATAATATAGTAATTTATAAATTAATTCTAAATGAACATAAGACTGAAAGAAGTTGGTTTTCTGTATCCAGAATCTCCTAATTGTGGTGCTAGCTTTCTTTTAGAGAATCAAGTACCACCATTTTTATTTGTCCTAATTATTACCCTAGGTGGCAACTCCTCATCTTCACGCCATGTCTTTATGACAATGGTTAGTGTGTTCTCTAGAGCTCTGAGCTCAAACAGTATCACGGTTGCTAAAATCTTAGGCACGCACTAAACCCCGCCATCTACAGTGTCGACTCCATTGGGGATAAAGATACTTATTCTACTTTTATTCTTTAGAATTATTTTATTCATTATTATTTTATTTTTGCATTCATTCTGCATGTCCTTATTAACCAATGGCATTGGTTTATGATTCTATGATTCCATTAGCTTTATGGTGTTGTAAATTAGCTAACCATCACTATTAGCCTCAACTCGGTTTAAGAAAGATTACTGAGCTCATCTGACCAAAGTCTATAACCCAAGTCCTAAAGGGGGTAGTCTTCTCTCGAGTTTGCAAAGGATGTTAGGCCCATCTGACCTTGGTTTATAACTCAAGTCTTAAAGGAGGGCATCTTGCTAAAGGAACCTTGACTTTTCATCTGAGCTTAACCATATATAATGACTTAGTTACTTCCCTAAAATTACCCAAATTTCTTGTGTATGTTACCATGAGGTATTTCTATCTATAAAAGCCTAAACCGATACTTTAAAGAGCCTATATGGGCTAATAAAGATTGAGTTAGACCTTTATACCAAGAAATACTATTTCTATGCTTTTATTACTTCAAGAAAGATTGGGCATGTGTGTCGGATCTTGATATCCCTTGTTGATATTAAGGCCAAGACCAAAAGTCCTAGGAAAAGAGACTCACTATTGAACACGTGTGTGGGATAAATAAGGTTAGAAGGATGAATATTGTACACTTGATTGATACTTGCTATTTGCTTCTTGTTGCATAGCACGTGCATCATACACACATGCATTTCATCCATCACACTAACACTTTTTTTTATAGCTATCATAGATTCATCTAGGTCTTCTCATATTTAGGGACTGAAAGGTGGCAAACTAAGAAGAATATATTTAAGTCCTGAAGCCATAATAAAAGAGATCCTTCACATACTAGAGAAGAGTCCTTTTAATCTACTTTATTTAGAAGCTTAACCTACTAGAAATGGAATAACAACAAGGAGAGAACTAGACCTTAGAAGACATCAAGGGAGCTTTGATAGATGACATGAGGGCTATGATGCAAGATGAACTAAGACAGGCTTTATCTGGATTGATACAACCTGCTACTGCTATCATACCACCACATGTAATTGAGCAACCACCTACTACTGCAGTTATCCCACTTACTATAAATGCTCCCCCTACTGCCAATAATGTTCGGGGGCATCCTGTTGCTAGAAACCCACCTACTGTTGATATGAAGCTTGAGGATGTTGAGAACTACATGATAGAAAAGGCAAAGAGAGAATCACTTGAACTGGTACAAAACCATGAGTCCAAGCAAATATAAGCATTGACCCAGAAGATGTATAAAATGGAAGAATTAATAAGAGGACAGGGCATTGGATATTCATTTGACTTTGACGATGTGATGCAATTTAAGGAAGACAAGCTGCCTGATAAGTTCAAGATGCCACAGCTGCAGAAGTTTAATGGTATTGGAGACCCAAGGATCCACCTTAGACAATACACAACTACTATGAGCACCACTAAAGCTCCTCTATCTGTCATTACCTAATTTTTTGTACTATCCTTAGAGGGCATGGCTGTCAATTAGTATCATAGGTTGGAGAAGTCTATCTAAAGCAGACTAGAGGGAACTTTTGTAGACACCCAATTTCGGGATGATGTGTTATGGATGCACCAAAGGACTCCAATGATGAAATTATTATAAATAGGTCTTCGATACCTAATCTTTAAAATTCTAAGGGTTTAAATACAGCTTTTAAAGGAAGGATTTAATGTTTTCAGGGACTAAATTGTAAGATTTTTTAGGACCTAATTGCAAAATTTAAATTCTTCCAGTGGTCTTTTTGTAATTAAATGTTAAAAAAACTATCAAAATTCCATAATTCCGACAGGAATTATGTAATTTCGATCGAAATTATATGATCAGAATTACACAATCCCGGTCAAAATTGAATTCTTCCGTCTCTATTTTCCTATTTTTAATTCAGTTTTAATTGGTTTAAAATTTCTAATTAACTCAATCCTAACTGGTTTAAAATTCCTAAATATAATTTTAAGTATTAATCTTACACATTAGGAATTAAAATCACATTAGGATTGGGGTTAGGCTTCCTAGTTCCACTATATAAAGAGAGAATAGCAGGAAAAGAAAGGGGATGGTGAAGAGGAAAAAGAGAAAATGAAGGAAAAAAGAAAAGAGAGACGGGAAGAAAAAGAAAAGAGAGAAACGTTTTTTGAATTAGTTTTTTATTTTCTTTTGAGTTGTTTTTTTCTACAAAAAAAATTCCTTTTAATTCAAGATTCGTGGAGAATTTTTGAAGAAGAAGATTCAAAGATTTATCAAGAACGGTGAATTACCAATATGAGGAGTACCTAAATCATTTATAAGCATCATCATCTCCTTCTTATTTCTTTCTTTTTATTTTTATATTATTAATTATTTTTTTTCTTTCATGTTATTATCATAATTTATTCATTAATTATAATTTTATCTTTTTATTTTGGTAAGTACAGAGGAAAACGCATGGTGATCCAGTGGAATGAGTGAATTCATGAAAGGCCCGTGAAAAATTAGGGATAAAGCCTCATAGAGACTTAGTTTCTATGGTTTTATTTTTATTGTCTTTATTCTATTCTTTATTTTTTTTAATTGTTTTATGAATTAATATAATAGCCCCAATAGTGGGAGTAATAAAATTATATGTGTGGTTACATGTTTATTTTGATTAAATTGGTTAGTAAAAATTAGGTTTTTAATTAGGTAATTACTTAAAATCAATGGAGAAAGTAAACTAATTTATGTTGCTTGATAATAAAATTAGGGTTTTAGTAAGGATTAATTTAATTAGTTGTTTGGTTTTATTTAATTTGTGTGTTTTTATTTGTTTTTGGGTTTTATTTATTGTTTTTATGTGTTTTGGGCCTTAAGCCCATTTTAGGCTTTGATTGATTTATTTAAGTTTAGGTAATTCTTTTAGCCTATCTCATTGAATAATTAATTAGGTTTAATTAATTAAAATATATTTTTAGGTCCATAATTAATTAGATTTTAGGTTAGAAATATCCTTAGGCCCATTTAGTTAATTGGACATAGGCTCACCTAATTTAATTTAATTAATTTAAACTTAGCCCATTTAATTTAAGCCCTTTTTCATAATTTATAGATTTAAGATCACTATTTAATCAAACATGTAGAATTAGGCCCACTAATTTCAATATTCCATAATTTATAGATTTAGGTCCATTTTTAGAATTAAAATACATAGACTTAGGTTCATTTAATTAAAATCAAAAGGAATTAGGTCTTTAGGTTCACTTATAATTTAAAATATGTAGACTTTAGCTCATTTATTTAAAATCCATGTAGATAAGACTAACTTAGTGATTATGTGATTTATTGAATGCATTATATACTTGTATATTTTATGACTAGTTTGCCTTGGAGTTGATTGTTTTAGGTTTATATGAAATTGCATGTAAATAAAGAATAAGATAATAATTCATAAAGTAATTTTAAATGAACACAAGAATGAAAGAAGTTGGTATTCCGTATCCAGAATCTCCTGGTTGTAGTGCTAGCTTTCTTTTAAGGAATCGAGTACCACCTTTTTTATTTGTCCCAGTTATTACCCTAGGTGGCAACTCCTCATCTCCACGCCATATCTTTGTGACAGTAGTTAGTGTGTTCTCTAGAGCTCTGAGCTCAAACAATGTCGCTGTTGCTAAAATCTTGGACGTGCACTGAACCCCACCATCTACAATTTTGTACCGCTTTCTGAAGCAATATGACTACAATAACAAGCTTGAAGTGTCCATCAAGGAACTATAATTAACCAAGCAAAAGCCTAATGAGTCATTTTCAGATTCTGACTAGGTTCATGAATAAGGCAGGATTAATGAAGAATAAGCTAATAAAAAAGGATTAGGTTAGGATGATTGTTCAAAATATGTCACCTCATTTAGTTGAAAGGTTACAAATGATGAACTCTAGGGCATTTATAGACCTTTATAATGATGGGTTGCAAGCTGAGGAGATTGAAAGTGAGAAAAAGAAGATTTCTATAAGCACCATAGCAAGAAACTACCTAACTAGGGGCATGCAACAAGGAAGCACTAGCTGGATTATGGAAGTGCATGTTGTTCAACAACCAAGGAGATCTCCAATTTTAACCAACCTTTGTCAAAAGTCTTAGAGCACCTAATGCAAAAGGGCTTACTTCAACCTTTACCTAATCCAAACCCACCAAACCTAAACACCCTAGGCTATAACCCAAACAAGCACTGCAAATTCCATCAAAACCTCTAACACTTCATAGATAATTGCATCTGCCTTAAACATGAAATCCAAAACCTTATAGACTCTGAAAAGATCACAGACCCTAAAAACTTAAGCGCTAGAAATAATCCTTTCCCAAACTACTGAAATTACCACCCTCAGTTACCATGATAATCAACTTAGGCGTTAGTAAGGAAGAAGTGCTAAGCTCCTTTGAGGACCTAGACCTTAAAACTAATGAGAAATCTCCTAATGCCCCTAAAGATATAGAAAGAGCATAAGACTTATTAGGTCAGCCTTTAGGCGAGTTTGACTATAAGGTGTTTTACACTAAACCACCTTCCTTTGACATACCCTCTGAGTCAATTATGCCTACAGGATGGGGTGATGAGTTTGATAATGAGAAGCTGCTAAAAAAGAAAGAAAAATGCATATTTGAGGTACAAAAGATGAAGTCATTGAGACAATTGGCAAAAAGATGCAAAAATAATTGTTATGCCAGCCGCCTAAAAGATAACCACTATGAGACTTAACACCCCTAGTGTCTAGAATAGAAAATAAATTTTCTTATTGTCTTCTTTAAATAAAATTTTAGTTTCTTTAGAACTTGTTTTGTTTTAATGATCAATTATATGAATTTTGATCATGCTTACTTATGTACTATGCATCCTGATGGTAATATGCATTATGATATTAATTGCATCTGCATGTTTGATATAAAAATTCAATTTGATTAGACTCATTTAGCATGGGCACAAATGTAAATTCAAAGAACATTCATATATCACATAATGTAACTTCTGAAGATAGGAAATTTGAGGAAAAAATTAAAAAGAGTGATAAAAAAAGAGAAAAAAAGAAAAAGACAAAAAAGAACGCTAAGGTAAAAATTAGAGAGAATAAAATTTTAAGATTGGCTGACAACAGGAGTTATACCATGTGATGTAATGAATGTTCTCATTTTTGCCCTAATGAATAAGTAAAATTTGAATTTAAAATTTTTGTTCAAATATCGCATATTCATCTTTATCATACTGCATAAGTATCTGAATGAAAAGATAATATATAATAAAAGCTAAACAATCAGAGCTATAAGATTACTATTCTAGTTATGTTCTCTTTTTTGCCACCCCTTTGTAATTTTCCTTATAAGCCTAGCGTCCCCTTATACCTTAAGAATTTAGGTGGCTCAGTAACTTGCATTGTAAGTCTTGTCTTATAACTATCATCAATCATTACATCAGCATTAAGCCCCATATTTAGCTTAAGAGTTCTTCAAAGAGTAAGTCCAGTTGATTTCATCATCAAGAACTCGCTTCAGTCAGTTCACCTACTCCTCTGCATCTTCAATGCATGAGATTACAACTAATAAGGTTAGTAAGTCAAAGGATCAACAACAACAGCAAACGAACTAGGTCTTTTGCATATGAAAATGAAAAAAAGACTGCTAGAATAGCATGAATGAATTCAGAATGAAAGTGGGGACAAAATGTAGCTCTAAGGGCAAATTGTAGAACAGTAAGTCTGAATTCAAAGAGCAAAGATAGAATGCTAAAGTATAAGAGCCAGTATAAGAGATCTCAAGGTAAAAAGAAGCATACAAATACATCAGTTATCATACAGCAAAAGTAATTGCAAAAATAAAAGTTCAATAGTATAATGGTAAATCACAAGCTCTAGTGTCAAGCCATAGACCCCACTTACTAGCCTATTCATCAGTCTGATGAACTGTATCAGAAGTTCTAACATCAGAAGTACCAATAACGAAGCAGTCAATGCTCAAACCTATAAGTTATTGATGAGGCACCTCATTTTTACACTCCAAGTTGCAATATAGCTTTATTCCAATAAATCATGAGCCCATCTAGTAAGGGAATATCATCAATAGTGACACTTATAAAAGCATCATCCTGGTGACCTCAAGAGGCTGGATAGGATGTTCAAGCTCCTCAGATTCAACATCCATCTCCATAGTCTCATCTGAAGCATTATCTAGAATATCTCTCCATAACAGTTAGACCAATAAGAAGGTCCAACATGTCAATGATACATTCATCGGCCCTAAAAAGGGAAGAATGTACTCAAAACTTAATATGAATGCACTGTGAAAAATTATTTTATCATGAAATAAGATCTCTAACTCCTGAACCTTTTTTTATAAGAGATGTCAATAAGAGAAATAAATCCCTCTATTATAGCATCAATGGAATGACAGAAAGATAAATTCAGCCCAAAGCCACAAATTCAATGGTGGAGTATCATGACCTTGTGATTAAAGACATCATCATCACAATCAAAAAGGAAGAATGAAAAGGAATGACATTGCATTTTGACAAAATCTCTTAATTTGTAAATAAACCATACTAACTTTTGACATTTTATGTAAAGAAAAATAAAAAAGAATGAAGAAGGGGAAAGGAACCGATACATTAATAGGAATGGGAAAAGTTATAAATGCTAATTGTTCATCAGAGTATCATCTTATGTGGCAAACACCTTGAAAAAATAATAAAGGGAAGTAACAAAACTCTATTTCCTTAGATTCTCTAATAAAGTACCATTTTAATCATAAAATTCATAAGTTGAAAGTAAATTCATCCACTTCATAAGATCATGTGCAAAAAGCCAATCTCATGACATTTAATTATAATGGCTTTTTTTTTATTAGCCTTATGGAATTCAAATGATTAGTTAATGACTTTATGTTGAGAGTATACAAACTCTAATCAATCTAATGCTTGCTTTGCACCCAAACGAGGGGAAAAATGCAAAAACAAAATCTATGGACTTGAAGCATAAATGGCTTGAATTTCAGAGTATCATTTTAGTCTTTTGAATGATAAATTGTGCATATGATCTACTCCAATGCTTAGAAATGAGTACGAGAAAAAAATCCCTTAATGGTATCCATATTGAGTAATGTAAGAAAGGCATGGGAATACTGAGAGGAGAATTAAAGTAAGAGCAAAAATAATGTACTCCAATGCTTAGAGATGAGTAAGAGTACCAACATGAAACTTCTTGCAGTATCCACAATGAGTACTATAAGAAAGGTGGGGGAATACTAAAGGAGGACCATACTAAGAAAAAATTATTATATTTACACCAATACTCTATAAGAGTATGAGTATCCAAAGGACCTTTCCAACAATATCCACGATGAGTAATATGAGAAAGGAGGGGGATACTTGAATAAGGAAGAAAAGCACAAAAATAATTCAAAGTCTATTTTGATACTCAAAATTCAATCTATTTATACTCAAATTCCATCGGTTTTGTTTAGCAAATTCTCTCTGAAATTAGGTGTGGAAGTAAGCTCTTCACATGGTAAAAAATATGCTCTCAGCATAAGATGTTTAACGATACCTCTGACCTTTGCAAATGGTAAATAAATGATAGTCATAAAAATAAAAAATAGTGAGATTCGTTGAGTGCATGCTATCTCACGAAATAGTGATGAATTTTCTCATAAATTTTCAATATTATAATGTACTTTTGTACATTCATTATGATTGAAACTAACTTCAACAAGTCTGTAAGAATTGTAAATCCATAAGGAAGTGCATCCAACTTGTAGAGTTGGTTAACATAGCGGAATTAAAATTAGTCAGTAGAGGAATACTAATCAGTCAATACAGTAAAATTCAAAGTCAATCAGCAAAAATGCTAATCAATCACCATAAAGAATTCAAAGCATTCCACTCAAACAATAAAAAATAAAAATTATGAGCAGTTATGGACTACAGTAGTAAGGGCGAGCAATGAAAGGGTTACAGTTAATCATAATCATCAACAAGCAATGTAGGGGTTGTAGCTAAATGCAAGCAGCTATGGACTGTATCATCAAAGGCGAGCAATGTAAGGGTTACAACTAATCATGAGCAATTATAGATTGTAGCATCATCGGTAAGTAATGGAAGGGTTGCAACTAAACGCTAGCAATTATGGATTGCAGCATCATTGGTGAGCAATGAAAGGGTTATAGTTAATCACGAGCAATTATGGATTGCATCATCATTGGTGAGCAATGAAAGGGTTACAGTTAACCACGAGCAATTATAGATTACAGCATCATCAGTAAGCAACGAAAGGGTTATAGCTAACCGTGAGCAATTATGGATTGCAGCATCATCAATGAATAACGAAAGGGTTGTAGCTGATCGCGAGTAATTATGGATTGCAGCATCATTATTGAGCAATGAAAAGGTTGCAGTTAATCACGAGCAAGTATGAGCAATTAAGGGTTGCAGTTAATTGTGAGCAATTATGGATTACAGTATAATCGTTAAACGTCCCACAGGGAATATAGTGAGAATCATTACATATATTTCGTTAAACGTCTCACAGGGAATATAACGAAATCCATTGTCACTTAACATCCCAAAGGGAATATAGTGCAGTTCACCAGACACTACACAGTAGTTATGGTATTATTGCTAGACATTCCACATGAGTTATAGCATGTTCTCAAATCATGAAACACTAAACGTCCCATAAGGAATATAGCAAAACTCATTTGCATATATCTCACTAGAAGTTCTATAGGAAATATAGCGAAGCATGCTAAACATAGTATCTTGTTTAAAAATTGCACAATAATTTAAGTATCAATCCATCAATTAGGATACAATTAAGTACCCTAATTCTTTCCTTTGAAATTATGTGCTTCTATTGATTTGCCATAATTTTTCAATCAAATAGTGACAAAGGGAGACAACTGTAAGTACCCAATTTTAGGATACAATTGTGCATGAATGCAATGAAAGCCTCTATGATGGTAATTTAATCAAAAATTGACCTCTAGTGTTAAGTTTCACAATTTCAAGGACTAAATTGCAACATTTTTTGAGTTTAATTATAAAAAAATTGACTTTTGCAAAGGGTATATTTGGAAATGTACAACTATTATTATGTAATGTCAATCGACATTACATAATACCAATCGGCATTATACAATGCCGATAAGCATTTTGGAATTCCGAGGCGCTAAAATTTCAGCAAAAAAAAAATTATCTTTCTCAATTTTTTTAATTTTGATCGGTCCAAATTTAATTTATTTTTAATAAATAAATTAATTTTGGTATTTATTTGTAGGGGTTCTGCGTCCAGTACACGTCTCTTATGCGTATAATTTTTTTAAAATTAAAATCCTTATCTTGGCTTTGTTTTCAAATGAGAAGGAGGATCAAAGCTACCTCTTCGGGGATCTTGTGAGTGGTTAGCTTATGAATTGGATATAAAAAGAAAAGATTGGCAAAAAAAAAGGAGAGGGGGAACCCTAATCTCTACGACATAAAAAAGTTGATTGAAAAAAACACAAGAGAGGAAAAAGAACCTAACCTTCTATTGTTGTTTGGATTTCAAAATCTTTTCAAGGTAAAAAAAAAAAACAAAAGACACTTTTTCAAAGTTCCAGAAATCAAGAAAACACAGAGTCAATTTTTTCAAAACAATGATATCCCATTCTGAATGGTATTCAAATAGTATCTGCACACCATTACTCATCTTCTACTCCTTTCGTTTTATTAGTTCTTTCTTTTATATCATTATTTTCTTTTTATTATTTATTATTTTATTATTTCTATGTTTTTTTATTCAGATTTTATTTTCATTATTTTGTTTTCTTTGTTCATTAATTCTAATTTTATTTTATTTTCTTTTTTTGTGATTCTTTGTGTTTCATGACTCTGGTGATGAATATATGATTGAACTAAGGAAACTCATGAGAATCCATGAATGAAAGTCAAGAGTCAAGATCCCAAATTTTATTTTATTTTCCTCTGTTTAGTTTAGTTTATTTTATTTTATTTTTTAGGTTTTGAATTTGTTTAAATTGTGTTCTTAAGGGTTGTATTTTAATTTTATTTTCTTTATTATTTTGGTAGATTTTGTAATAGCCCCAATAGTGGGAATAATAAAAATTTAGTTCTGTTGTTCTTAAAAATTAATTAGTAAATTAGGTTCAATTTGGTAAATTCTAATTAAAATCAATGGAGGCACTAGATGAATTTAGGTTGCATGTTAATTAAAATTAGGATTTTTTAGAAGAAATAATTTAATTGCATGGTTGATCCTTTTTTATTTGTCAGTTTTGATTTCTTTATATTTTTTTTTTATTTTTTTGTTTATTTGTGTGTGTTTTGGGCCCCAAGCCTATGTTTAAACTCTAACCATTTAATAAATAGACTTGTAATTGGATTTTTAGGTTTAATTTTAAAAATCAATTTAGGCCCATTTAGATTAATTTAGACATAGGCCCATTTAATTTAATTAATTTAGACTTAGCCCATTTAATTTAAGCTTTTTTCATAATTTATAGATTTAAGATCACTTTAGAATTAAAACAAATAAAATTAGACTCATTAATTTAAATACTTCATAAGTTGTAGATTTAGGCCTATTTTTAGAATTAAAATAAATAGACTTAGGTTCACTTAATTAAAATTAAATAAGAACTAGGCCCATTAATCTTTAGACTCACTTGTAAATTAAAACATATAGATTTAGCTCATTTAATTGAAATCAATGTAGATTAAACTAACATAGGGATTGTGATGAATGCATTGTTTATATGTATTTTTATGACTAGTTTACCTAGAGTTAAATGTTTTAAATAAAGGTTTATATGAAATTGCATGTATATAGAGAATAACATAGTAATTTATAAAGTAAATCTAAATGAACACAAAACTGAAAGAAGTTGGTATTTCGTATCCAGTATCTCCTGGTTATAGTGCTAGTTTCTTTTAGAGAATCGAGTACCACCATTTTTATTTGTCTTAATTATTATCCTGGGTGGCGACTCCTCATCTTCACGCCATGTCTCTATGACAATGGTTAGTGTGTTCTCTAAAGCTTTGAGCTCAAACAATGTCGTGGTTGCTAAAATCTTGGGCACGCGCTAAACCTCGTTGTCTGCAACAATATTTTCAAAATTGATTTTTAACAAATGCAAACCCCTCAAAGATCATTAGAGCTTTGATACCACTATTGAAAAATTAGACAGGAAGGATTTTTTGTTCAAATAAAACCATATGACTTTATGATAAAGCATAAACATAGTAAAAATAAAAAGATAATAGAGGAGAGATTAAAATTCATTACTGCAAATTTATGAATTATAAGATTACAAAGTAGAACTTACCTATAAAGAACAATTTTTTTTTTCTTCATTTTTCTCATTTCTCCCTCACACACTACATACATTACAACCATCTCTTTTTATACTACAAGGTAAACTCCTTTTTAATAACTAATATTCACCTAACATCATTTCATCCACACTTCCTTTCCTTAAAATAAGGACTTCCATTCCTTTTTAACTAAAATAGAAAATATCTTTGCAAAATCTCACATCTCCAACATACTAGTGTATCTGCTTTTATTAATTGGATAGCCATATCCCTAATCAAGTCATACATCTTCACATATTTGTAATCTTAATTGTTGAAACCACCCTCTAATAAGCAAACTTGTTCAAGTTTATTCAGCATGGTGTTACACTTATCGAATTCTGTTTGTCAACCTCTTTTTACTATTACCCTTTCATCAATCAAATGGTCTATCAGCTCCATTCTTCTAATGTTGTGATCTTCTGAGTATAATGCACAACATAAGAAGCATTTCTTTAATACTAGATTACCTAAGCGATTATAGCTAAGTTTCAATATCCGAAACACCTTAGTTTCCATGTCACCTTCAAGAACTTTTAATTCTTCCAATGCCCTCAAAGTATTTCTCCATTCACTTATATCATCAACTCCCTTTATGCAGCTAGCTATAGTTATAATACCAAGTGACGTGGCAAACCATCACATTCCCTTATATTACATTTGGCAATCTTCCTAACTTGTGTTAGAAGTTCTTTCCCCAATTTCCTTTGAAACAAGCCCAAGCTTCCCATTCAGAAAGCGACTTCACTTTGAAGCTCTTTTGGTAGTCCATCTTGTTACAAACGTGTAATGAACAAGTGGTAAGGATTAATTTGCACCCATTTTCTCTGGAAATAAGTATGCCCACGTCCTCTAAAGAAAAATGCACCCATAAATTGTATAAAAAGAGTACAAATTTTTGTTTCTTATTTAACACATTTGAAAGCATTATAACTATTTTCTTCTCATCAACCTCAGTAGAAATATCAAAATTAATAGCTTTGGCAATAAGATGCTGCAATTTGCCAATGCTGAAGTCTTGCAATATAGTGATCCAATAAACATTGTCCTTTACACTAAGAAGCTTATAATGGATATATGCAGCTATGGTGGTTTTACCTACCTCTCCTATTCCAAAAACACCAATAATTAAGGCCTCATCCTCCATTAAACACTCTCATATCTTCTGCTTGTTCATTTCATATTCTTAACCCACTAATTTTAAAGCCAACAACACAACTCCACTACTATTTTATGCTTCAAGTATAAGCCCTGTTCAAAATTTATGACTTCTACAAATAAGCTTTATCACTTCTTTAGTTATCATCTCTATATGCTTTCCCAGTAATTTACTCCTCAGCCCACCTCATTCCATTTCTTTTTCTATTTTCTGAACTTTAACTTGTACTCTTGCTATATGAATAAACCAATTATGAAATTCATTTATGAACCTATTGTCGCTCCCTCGCTCTACTATTTTTAATTCTTCTCTGATGTCCTGTTGTATGCCTTGGAGTTCTTGCAACTTTCTTCTCAGAGTTTCCAACTTGTCCTTACCACTCAAAATATCTTTTTCTGTTATTTCTAATCATTTAGCAGCCATCTTTGTCCCTGAAACAATTATAGCATGACATAATTATAATGTTATTTTGTGCACTATTGATGTTTAAAGGGCATAAATCTCAATAGTCATGTTGTCCCATGGAATTGGATGACTTGTACTAAAATTTTATTCTATTTCCAAATATATTTTAAATATAATTCATTTATTAATGAATTCTCTATTAATGAAATATTTGATTTGAATGAATATTTCTATCATTGTAAAATAATTAAAAGAAAAATAGGGTTTATTGCACCAATGGTACCTTAATGTTGCCATATGTTTTATTTTAGTGAATGATTTTCAATTTTGTCATGTTAAAGTACCTCGAACATATCCGATCAAATTTAGCATACGTGACAACCGGAATAAGCATATTCTTAGTATATTCACCGTGTAAACATCTCAATAAACAGCTTAATCATCCTGTGGGTTCTAAAAAATAAAATTACGAAAGAAAACAAAATTATTTTTTAGGACCCATAAGATAATTAGGTTGCTTAATGAGATGTTTACGTGGTAAATATACTAAGAATATGTTTATTCCAGTTGTCATGTATGTTAAATTTGATCGGATATGTTCGAAGTACTTTAACCTAAAACAAAAATAAAACTTCGATAACTGAAAAAAAATTAAAAATCTGGTACCAATATGAAACATAAATAAAAGTTAAGGTACTAACGGTGTAATAAACTCAGAAAAATAATATACCGAAAAGTTTAAATTGGAGAAATTACAATCACATACCTGCTATAAAATCTGTATAGATGTTGGTGAAATGTGAGATAAAAAGAAGCACTACAGTCAATTAAGGAGTTTAACAAAGACAGCAAATTAAAATTATTGAAAGAAAAACACTCGTTGGTTGGATGTAAATAAGATATGGAAGGACTTTTTCTTAATTTTCTGTGTAGTTTCCAACAAAGCACGTACATGTTTCTTTCCTTTTGCCTTTTTCTTTTATTAATCTTCCTGCTTTGCTTCTTTCTTTACCTCTCTCTCTCTCTATCTCTACGTACATATATATATAGAAAAACCTCAAAATATTATGTCTTTTTTGGCCATCCAAATTCATAATCCAATTTTTTTCTTGAATTATGCATTTTTTTTTTCAATTCGCCCACTTTCTTTCATTTTATATTTAGAAGCAGTAGTACTAATTTTAACTGATTTATTGAAGTACAAAACTCTCTTATATATGTCTTAGCTACATGTGTTAATGTATATATATATATATATATATATATATATATATATATAACATAGTTATTATGTTAATTGTTCATGTGTCAATAATATTAAAAGAATAATATAACATTTTTAGATTTTGTTAAAAAAATATTTGTATATATATACTGTTTCTTTTAAATTATGATAATAGCTAATCATTACATAATAAAAAAAATTTAAATTTTTTTCTTAAAATTAAACAAAATTTTTAAAAATATTTTTTATTTCCTTTATATTTTGTAAAAACATAATTAATTTTTAAATTTCTTACATAAATTAAAATTGCAATCTATTCAACTTTTTAATTACAATAGAATAGTGCTAATATATATAATTAAAAAATAATTATTAATGTGGTTTTAAAAAATTATTAAACTTAATTAATTTAGATGTATAGATATTAAAAGATATAAAAAAAAGTATATGAATAAAAATAAAAGATATAAAAAATTTTAACTAGGTAAATCATAAAATATTATTTTTTAAACCTTTCAATTTAGTTAAAATTACCAAATTGTTAGGATAATGATAGAGAGAGCTAATTTATGGGCTAATTGACAATTTTGTAACCGAATTTTTGGAGCAAATCATTTTTCCACTACAAATGCTCTTCAGTACTGGCAGACCACCCATCAAACTAAAACCAGGCAATTTTGGGAGAGCGAATTCGTGATCCTCAGTTGTTCCATCTTTTCGCAATCACCAGCATAAATCTATTCCAGGTATTGAAGGTTTAACAGCTAACACGCCATTAGGAAAAAGCTTCCTTATTCATCACCTCTTTTTATGCTTGGAAAAACTGTAAATTTAGTGTTTTAACTTTTTGTATTTTTTTTATTTAACTGTCTAAATTATTTTTTTTATTTAAATATTTTAACTTTAAAAAACACATCAATTAAGTTTATCTAATTTATTTTGAATTAATTATATATTTAGTAAGTTCAAATGAGATTTACTTTTTTCCATCTATCTCTACATGAGCTGAAAAAAAATATACCTCATTTGAGTTGACTAAAAGCACAATCAATTTAAAATAGGTGAAATACAATTAATTGATATAGTTTTTCAAAATTTAGACACTTAAACAAAAAAAATAAACTGTAGACACCCGATTCGGTCGGCCCGTATTAGAGGACGAATTAGAGCTGCTCAGTTTGACCGGCCCGTTATCAAGCTCAATGATGAGAATGTGAACTTAGACATGAGGATGAAGCCTGAATCTCTAATTGGAAAGTGGACTTGAAAATTCAGAAGCCTGCAAAACCCAAACCGAGCCCAACTACCCAAGTTTGGCCCAAGTCCGCTCGGTCCAGTGCGAGCCCGGGCCAAAGGGGGTTGCCACAGTGTAATGAGTCGGTCGCCTCTTTGGCACCCCGCCCCTCTGGCAGCCCACGTGCAACTGCAATCAAGTGGCACGAGCCCCACTCTCCAGTCTTTCTCCTTGCGTGAGGAAAAGACTTTTGGGGAAAGGAAAAAGGCTAGGAGAGCTCATGATGGGCTAGGAGGCTGAGGGGAATGGGAAAGCTAAGGGATAAAAGAAAAAACAGAGAGAGAAAAGAAAAGAAAAAAAAAAGGGAGAAGAAGGAGGAAAAAAAGGGAGAGCTCTGAAGAAAAAAGACAAAGGGAGAGAAGAGAAGAAGAAGGAAAACGTCCTGAAGGAATAGAGGAGGTCCACTTTCCCATAAGAGAAGAAGGAAGAAACTTGTGTTAAGGAGAGATACCATATCTTAGCAAGGATCTCAATCAAAGTAGCTCTAAGGGCCTCTCATTTTGGTATGAAATTTGCACCTTGAACTTGATATGTTCATCATTTTGTATGTTCTTGCTTGTGTGTAACTGAGTCTTTAGCATATTCTAGGTTTGTCTCTAGTGCATGTGCTTGACATCTCATTTTATTAATGGATCTTTGAATATTTACATATGTAGTTGTAGTATGATGAGTGTAGAGTGTGTATATGCATGTTTTGTTTGCTTAGAGTAGAAGTTTGCACGTCTTGGAAGTCAGAGCCAGTCTGGTGGTGAGGCGACGCCTCTTCACAGAGGCGTCGCCCCATCTCAATGAGACGATCGCCTCATCAATAAGGCGATCGCCCCACTGACAGGCCCTCAAGGAGCTTACCTTTTGTGTGCGTATTGCCAGTTTTTATCTTAAGATTGCAAGAGCCCTGTTGATGAGGCGTCGCCTCTTCAATGAGGCAATCGCCTCATCTCAATGAGGCGATCGCCTCATCAATGAGGCGATCGCCTCATCAATGAGGCGACCGCCTCATTGGCAGGGTTAACATGTTTCCCTCTTTGTTTCATTGTTCATTTGCTGTGATGCCTGCTTTAACATGTCCCCTTTTGACCTTAAACATGTCTGTATGATTGCATGGTGGTGATTATCTTGATTGTTTGATATTTTCTTTAACTTATAATGCAACAACCTCTTTGTAGGATCTCTTTGTAAATGTCGTTATATGTGATTCCATTTTTTGTAAAGAGAAAGGTTAATCGTGTGATATTTATAGGAATTGCTTGATAATTTATGTCATTAAGCAATCACTTTTGCTATTTATCCTTTGTATATTATTGTCTTTATGTTATTTTAATAGTTTATTTTCGGTATATGTTTGGTTTATTTTCTGTATATTATTTCATTTATTTGGTTAAAAAGCGTTGTAATCCTTAATCCTTTCCCCCTATTTAATTTTGAACGTATAGTTGTAAACTATTATTTATTTTATTTATTGTGTTTTTTGAATGTTGGGACATAAAGGCAGGAAATTGGACTAATGTGCAAACTCGGACTTCATTATAAAATCTGGCAATTATCCGAAGGTAATTTCATTACTTGTGGTAAATGAGGAAATAATTAAATAATTAAAGGGTAATAAAATGCAAAACACAAACGGAGGCCAACCGCAAGGTTGGGTGAGCATTCAAATGCTCATGCCCAGTTTCCGAACCCAATCTCTGATGACGGCTTCTGGGAACCTCCGTGGGATCCAGTTACTGCAAAGTGTATCCCTGCTTTTATCCGGGTGGCGACTCCATCTCCGAATAGGCCCATGACCTATATCGTATTTCCTAATGGGCCTCGAGCCCACACAGTACCGTGGTCGCCAAACACTTGGGCACGCGCTAAACCCCGCCGCCTACAGTGGTGACTCCACTGGGGATAGAGAAACTGATTCTAGTGTTTTGCATTTTATCATCTTTAATTATTTTCTTATTTCTTCCTGCATTTATGCATTCACTACACATTTTGCACACAATGAGCACTTCAGTCCCAAATAAACCCGACAATAGTCAGTACTTTGCTACCTACGTTTCACTCAAACCTGGTGGTGGAATATTTGATTATTGTCACTCACGACACGTACTAATCCACGTTGTTTGACCCTTGAGTGGGGAGACGTATATGGATGTATATCGTTGTGGGAGCCGAAGCCTTTTTACCCAAGACTCAAGCCCATATAATGACTTAGCAACTATCCTTAGGAATTTTCCCACATGCATGTGTATTATGCCATATAATGGACCCTTAAAATAAATCTCGAGCCCATCAATAAGCAGTTCAAAATAAATGAGCCCTCGTGTTCGACCAAAGCCCATTTAAGCTAGTCAATAAAGGCCTCTCATGCCTACTCATAACCCATTTCAAATGGGCCTTGACAAGCAAGTTTATGGTGCTAAGGATCTTGGCTCACAGAAAGTGGACTCCAGCTTTATTTAAAGGGACCATTACTTGTCTGAATCACTTTGAGAGTTTTCTTGTATACATCGGTTTATTATCCCCTACTGATAATTAAAACCCAGGCCAAAAATCCTAGGACAAGATACTCGCCATTTGAATACGTGTGTGGGAGAAATAAGGGCAGAAGTTTGCACGCTTAAGTTCCATGTTTTGATCTTGTATATCTTTTCGTGTGTGACCTTTTTGTTTCTAAATATAACATACTTGCATATCATGCATACACGTCATGCATCATTCTAACCAGCTGTTTTGCAGCGCCATAGATCCTTCAAGCTCAGCAGGGTGGGTCCGAACTAGTTCAGGTCATTTGATCAGAAATTCAGAATTAGGAATGGTAGGAGGGTTTGATCTAGAAACATTTGGGGCACGGTGGAAAGAAGAAGTAGCAGAAACCCGGGCTATGATGAGGGAAATGATGTGGGAGATTACTAAGCTCATCAGAAAAGGTCAGCCAACACAGCCACCCAATGCACCGCCAATCGATCTGGTCGACCTTGACGAAGAAATACCGATTAGGGGAAGGGAAGAAGATGATGTAACAATATTAGCCAACCCGGGGAATCAAAGAAATGTCATCCAAGCTGAGGATATGGGTCAGACTGAGTGGGCTAAGAATATGACCAGAGTGATGAACCAAATGCAGGTGATGATGAAGGAGAAGGGTATGGTCGCCCCCCTTAGATTACGATCTGAATTTGGAAAAGGGTGATAAACCACTGCCCCGTAAGTTCAAATTCCCAGACATGAAGAAGTACAATGGTGCTGAGGATCCCCATTTGCATTTGAAGCAATATGTAACATACATAAAGGCTACTGAGCTAACTAAGAGCCAAATTGTTAAGCAGTTCCGTATTTCACTGGAAGGAGCGCTGATTCGTTGGTATTTTACACCTTGGAACCCGCATGTTCAGTCGGATTGGAAAGAATTATGCACTGCTTTTGTTAAGCAATATAGTCTCAACGTCCAACTAGAAGTTTCCTTGAGAGATTTGCAGAATACCAAGCAAAACTTTAGCGAGCCTTTTGCTGATTACCTGACTCGTTGGAGGGGAAAATTGTCCTTGATGAGGCATAAGCCAGCTGAGTCTGACCAGTTGGTCTTGGCAATAGAAGGGTGTGTTCCCGCATTATCTAGGAAATTGAGGGATCTGAGGATCAAAAATTTGAAGAGTTATACAGATTTGGGGTCCAGAAAGAATCAGATTTGGTCCAAGAGAAGAAATTCTTCGGAAGAGGTTTTGGGGGCAAAGAGGGAGCTAGCTCAAGCAGTAATGTTCAGATTCATGCCATTTGACCACTGAGCAGTAATGTACAAGTCAGTGCAGTTAGACAACCCCAGAGATTTTCTAATCTGGGACGTCCTATGTCCAAAGTCCCTGATAAGCTCATTGAGAAGAACCTGTTACAACCTTTGCCTTCGCAATAACCCTTGCCTGGAGCCAACCTAAAGCTTTTCTGTAAATTTCATCAAACCATCGAGCATGACACAGACAGCTGCGCCCCGATTAAAGCATGAAATCCAAGATTTGATAGACTCAAGTAAAATCACCGACCCAGAAAAAGAAAACCAAACACTCAAACCAACCCATTAACCAATTAATGAAATGTACCACCTCCTAACCCATCCATTCTGATGGTCAACTCTGGCCTAACAGAGGAATAAGTCCTAAACTCCTTTATTGATGTCTCTCATGATTCTTGACAACTCAGGCCCGAAAATCCGAGAACAATCGAACAACCCACAAAGTTAGAGGTGCGAGTCTTGGACATATGGAGTTCTGATGATGAAAGCAAAGAACAAGTTGACCTATGGGATAACGAGGGGTGTAAGCAGAATCAGTCCATGGGGAAGGTCTTAGAGAAGGGAAAAGGAACTGAGGCTACCAAGACTGGGCTCGAAAAGGGAGGAAATGCAGAGAAGGGAAAGGGGGTAGAACCAAGCAGAGGGACCATTGCTAGTGTTTGGGAGTTACTCATGCATTCTAGGGATCACAGGGAAGCCCTGGTCCTAGCACTAGACCAAAGGAAAATTTCCACTAGTTCCACTCCATAACAGATGGTTCAGTCACTAACGGAAACTCCTGAAGGAATGATAATTTTTTCCAATGACGATCTGCCTCTAGAAGGGAGAGATCACCACAAGGCCCTGTTTATCAAAGCTGAGGTAAAAGGGAAGATGACCTATTGTGTGATGGTTGATAATGGTTCTGCCATCAATGTGTGTCCATTGAAGATTTTGCCAAAGCTAGGGCTGACAGTAGCTGACTTAAAGCCTTCTGAAGTAGTTATCAAGGCTTACAATGACACTAAAAGATCTGTAGAGGGAACTTTCAGGGCGTTGGTCAGAATAGGGCCTATAGAATTTTGGGTTGACTTGCATGTGCTTGATATCCCGGTAACCTTTGCTATTTTATTGGGAAGGCCATGGTTTCACCCCCTGGGTGGCGTTCCATCCACTGTTCATCAAAAAGTTAAGTTTCCACACGAAGGGAGGGTTGTCACCATCTCAGCTGAAACTGAAGTCGCCATAGCCGCACTGAAGTTAACCCCCAAGGAGATTTCCCTTAGCCCTAGTTTTAAAGTCTGTGTGATTTATGAAGATGAGATGGATGAAAGGGTTCTGAGAATGATGCACAATATGAAGTTTCTGCCAGACATGGGATTAGGGAAAGATCAGAGTAGACCTTCAAGGTTCGTGGGGAAGAAAGTACCTGTTTTGAAGCATGAGTTAGGGTTCAAAGAGGTTGACAAAGCTGGGAAAGAGATGGGTATGTCAACAGGTCTGAAGAAAAGGAGGAGGAAATCGAGGCTAGAAAGAAGACTCTATAGGAAATCTTTGTAAAGGAAGGCACCAGGCATTCATATAGCGGGACTCCGGAACCTCTTCTAGTGGCTGGGGAAGTCATCCCAGGGTTCAAGATATTTGCCAAATTTGTGAACAAAGTCAGGGAAGCTGCTATCAAAAAGACCCCTACTGAGGAGCTGGTACTGGCTGAAGAGGAGTCTAAAGAGAATGAAGCTACTTCGAGGCAGAAGGGCGTTGATGATCAGAACAAAGACCTAGACTTTGAGACTTACATCCTCGATTCTATCATAGATACCTTTTATGATGACTATGATGTTTCTATTGTTTCTCCGTTTGAGACTGACGATCTTTTCTTTTCGAAAGTGAATGCAATGAAATCTGAATTTGCTTATTTGTGTGATGTATTCCCTAATGGTTATTCTATTTGTGATGATCATTTCATGCATATCTTTGACATTAATTCCATGCAAACCGAATCATTTAATTTAGGCATAAACGATAATCCTAAAAATATATTTCTTGCTTCTTGTTTAACTCATGGTGAAAGAGAAAATATAGAAGAAATCTTTAAAAAAGAGATAAAAAGTATTTGCTTGGGGTTATGAGGACATGCCCCGGATTGACAGGGAGATCTCAGAACACAGAATCCCCACATACCCTCACATAGCGCCAATAAAGCAGAAGCAAAGAAGGTTAAGGCGAGAATGGGCTCTTCTGGTTAAGGAAGAAGTCAAAAAGCAGCTGAAGGCAAAGTTTTTAGAAGTGGTAGAGGACACTCAGTGGTTAGCAAATATAGTTCCAGTTCCTAAGAAGGATGGAAGGGTCAGAGTGTGTGTGGACTACCGAGATTTGAATAAAGCCTGCCCTAAGGATGACTTTCCCCTACCACATATTGACACATTAATTGATAGTGCGGCTTCCAATGCAATGTACTCTTTTATGGATGGATTTTCAAGATACAATCAAATCATGATGGCAGTAATGGATAGGTTGAAGACATCATTCATCACCAAATGGGGCGTGTATTGTTACCAAGTGATGCCTTTCGGGTTGAAGAATGCGGGGGCCACTTATAAGAGGATGGCGACTGCCCTACTGCACGACATGATCCATAAAGAGGTCGAAGTGTATGTAGATGATATGATGGTGAAATCTACAACCAGGGAAGGACATTTTTAAGAACTATATAAGTTTCTGGCTAGGGCAGAAAAGTATAATCTCAGGTTGAACCCGAAGAAGTGTGTTTTGGGGTCACATCTGGGAAGCTGTTGGGACACATTGTCAGTCAGAAAGGAATAGAGATGGATCCAGATAAAATCAGAGCAATCAGGGACATGCATGTGCCAAAAAATGAAAAGAGGTCCGAGGGTTTCTGGGGTGCTTACAGTATATCAATAGATTCATAGCCAAGCTGACAGATATCTGCGACCCTATCTTTAAGCTTCTAAAGAAAGACCAACCCATTGTGTGGAATGAGAAGTGTCAACAAGCTTTTGAAACTATCAAGGATTACCTAATGAATCCCCCTGTCTTACAACCGCCGAAACCAGGTAAGGTCTTAATCCTATATCTGGCGATTGAAAAGGATGCAATGGGGGCGATGCTAGCGCAGGAAGGCGAAAGGAAAATGGAGCACGCTGTATATTACCTAAGTAAGAAGCTCTTACCCTATGAAGCTACTTACAGTTTAGTAGAGAAGACTTGTCTAGCAGTGATCTGGGCAATGAGGAAACTCTGACACTACTTCCAGTCGTATAAGGTGCAAGCAGTTTCTAAACATGATCCTCTCCGTTACCTTCAACAGACCCCGTCTCTTACGGGAAAATTGGCTAGGTGGCTCGTTTTGCTCACAGAATTTGATATAGAGTATATGGCCAAAAAGACAGTAAAAGGAAGGACAGTAGCAGACTTCTTGGTGCAAAGCCTGGTCGGGGACACCCAAGAGTGGAAGCTGGAGTTCCCTGACGAGCACTTAGGGGCGATAGAGATACAAGATTGGGCAATGTACTTTGACGAAGCTGTCAATAACAGGGGAGTTGGGATAGGAGCAATTTTGGTTACTCCAGAAGGAGAAATGATCTCGATGGCAAAAAGGCTCGAATTTGAAGCAACCAATAACCAAGCAGAATATGAAGCCTGCATCTTTGGCTTAGAAGCATTGTGTAGTGAGCGGAAAATGTCACTGTCTACGGGGATTCCATGCTGGTTATAAAACAAGCCACCAAAGAATGGGAGATAAAAGAAGACAGATTACGGCTGTACTGGGAACACTTGACCACCATTCTGTGCTCCTTCACACAATGTAAATTCGTCTATTTTTCGAGGGAAGGAAACCAGGTAGCTGATGCCTTAGCCACACTGGCCTCCAAGTGGGAAAGTGGGAAGCGACCAGAGGCCAGACCCTTAATCCTCACAAAGTCTCGATCCCCCTGTTACGAAGAGGTGAGAATCACGCCAATTGATGTCACTGAGAAACCTTGGTTCTATGATTTACAAAAGCATCTGGAAAATGGGCAATTCCCAGATAACGCTGATAAGAAAGAAAGGATATCCCTAAAAATGTTATCTCGGCAGTTCATAAGCCAAGGGGGATGTTATACAAAAGAATGCCAGTCAGGGTACACCTCAGATGTGTCGACAAGGGTGAAGGTCAGAAGCTCATGGAAGCAATTCATGAAGGGGTGTGCGGGCCACATATGAATGGGACTATCTTGGCAAAGAAAATAGCCCGTCAGGGATATTTTTGGCTCATTATGGAAGCGGATTGTGTTGGATTTATGAAGAAATGTCACAATTGCTAAACATATGTGATGTTAACCACCTACCGTCTATAGAACTTCAAGGAATGACATCTCCTTAGCCGTTTGCTGTATGGGGGATTGACATCATAGAGGAGATAAGGCCGAAGGCAACAAATGGTCATCGGTACATCATCGTAGCCATTGACTACTTCTCCAAGTGGGTTGAGGCTGAATCTTATGCTACCGTGGGGGGCGAGGCAAATGTCGAGATTCATCGAAAAGAATATAATCTGCAGGTTTGGTCTGCCACACCATATAGTCACAGACAACGGTGTTCAGTTTCGAGCAAAGATAGCCACGCTACTAAAGGACTATAAGATTGAGCATCACAAATCATCTCCATATAGGCCACAGGCAAACGAAGCGGTAGAAGCAGCAAATAAGAATATAAAGAAGATTTTGGCTAAAATGCTGGAAAATTACCGAGATTGGGCTGAATACTTACAATTCACGTTATAGGGGTATCGAACTACTGCTAGAACCTCGACAGGGGTCACTCCATACTCCTTAGTTTAAGGGTGTTAAGCAGTTTTGCCCGTAGTGGTCGAGATAAGGTCATTGAGAGTCCTTCTGGAATCCTCCCCGAGTATCAGTGGATCGAAAGTCGGTTGGCCTAGCTGACACTGCTGGATGAAAAAAGGATGAAGGCTATGTATCATTCTCAGTTGTATCAGAGAAGAATAGCCCGTGCCTACAATAAGAACATCAAGCCAAGCAAGATTCGAGAGGGGGATCTGGTGTTGAAACTTACAAGATCAGTCACGACCGATCCTCGAGGAAAGTTTAAGCCCAACTGGGAGGGACCGTATCTAGTAAAGAAGTTGTTTTCAAAAGGCGCTGCCATTTTGTCTGACATGGAGGGAAACGAGTTCAAAGAACCCATCAACCTAGATAAACTCAAGAAATACTTTCTGTAAAAAGTCTCGCTAGGGAGAAAACCTTAAAAAGAGGCTGTCTAGGAAAAAATTAGAGACTAAAAAGAAAACAAGGAGTCCTGCTAGACTGAAAACCTCGAAAGAGGCGGTCCAGGAAAAATTTAAAGACATATAAAAGGGGAGAGAGAGCCACAAAATGGTTAGTTGGAAAACTTGCAAGGGCAAGCCCAACTAATAACATAAGATGTACCAGAAGTGAAATGTGTATGTGTTTTGTGCTTAAATGAAATGAAATGGATTGCTTTAATTGTCGTTAAACATTACATAATGTGTCCATTACAAGCCGTTTAACTAGTACAAAAGGGAAATTACATCTAACAAAAAGGAAAATGATGACTTCATTCCATGAGCTAGTTCTGCCTTCTCTTCTTTTGTTGACTACACTGTGAACTTAACATCTGTAATTCTCTTGTCTTTTTATATTTAATAAACTCGTCTCTTTCTGTCTGTTGTAAGTGAACCCACGCTTTGTAATGATCATCGATGCTCTGATCACTGTCGTAGCTTAAGTTTCTTTGATGACTCTTCGAGGCCAAGTCGCCACCAGGTGGTCCAAAAAATTCTGAGAAAGCGGCCCTGGCTCGAATTCGTGAACAGACTCCATAATCAGTTGTTTAATGACCATATTGGCCGACAGAGGCGAGCTGGATTGTAGAAAATGGCAAAATGGAGACCAGCAATCGGGACACAATACGTATAAAACCAGAGGGTCACATGCTGCAAACCCCACCAAGGACACATCCACCGAATCAGTGCATCAGGGAATGTTAATAACCAGCTGTGAATGTCCGCAGGGATAGGATGTAGTTTCCTTGTTCGATAATGTTTGGCTTGATAACGCCTAATGTCTTAGGGAGGTTCAATCAAGCCAGCTTTTCAGAAAAACACATCTACAGGACTGCAAATGGTTAGATACAGGCGGTATTGGTAGTTGAAAGAAAAGGGGGGCAACAGGAAACTTACCTCCAGCAAAAAAGGGCTTCCAGAGAATCGTCGCATCCTTGTGAAGTCATCCAATCCAATGATGGTTTCTGCTAAGATGAGAGGGAAGGGATTGAGCCCTGAATCCACTTGGTTGAGGATGGAGAGGATCTTCATATCGCAATGCCCTGAGGGGGAAACCAACAGAAATTGAGCATACAAATAGAGGGCCAACATGCGGGGCCAGTAAGTTTCCCCTTTGTCCACAATTATGATGACTTCAAGGAGGGACTCCAATTTGATTTCTGAGTCGGAGATACAGTGGAAGGAAGACCGAGGTGGAAGATTGAACATGCACACCATTTGTTGTTGAATGGAACGAGAATCCGGGTTTTCAAGAGCAGGAATTGTAAGTTGGCAAGTAGAATTTGTATAATGACCAAGAATTGCCTCGAATTCCTCTGGTAGGGGGCATATTTCTATCGTGTTGAGCCAAAAAATGTGTTTCTGGGGATCCTAAAATTGAACCATAGCATGGAGAAAAGGGTAATTGATTCTCCTAGTATGGAGTGATTTGAAGACCACAAGATGGAATGGCTCTAAACCGGCCCAAGATTTGTTATCCAACCCTTTCAGAATTGACTGTAAGGACCTCAGACTTTGTTCTGTCATGTTTATGGCTTTTCAGAGACACTTAGGGAGAGAAACAGAAAGGGGAGGATGAAAGGGATTCGACAATTAGGTCAAATGCAGAAATGAAGATTTTATAGAGGCTGGACCGCCTGCTGTTGAGGTGGTCACCTCATCGATGAGGCGATCACCTCATCAATGAGGCGCCGCCTCAGCAGCATGAGGCGATCGCCTCTTTATCAGGGTTCGATAAGGCGATTGCCTCATCAATAGCACAGGCCGGTTGTGTTTCTTCAGATCGCACAATCTAATAGGTGGAGCAGTTATGTTACACATACAAGTAGTGAAATCAACTCACATCTGGAGGAATGAGAAAAGCAAAATAAATGAATTTAATCGAGGAAAATATTGAATTTTGCAAGCATTCTGTTCCAAAAAAAAACAACAACAACAAAATTATGTGTTCGCTACTTAAAGACTACACAAATTTTAATACGGGAACATCAAGCATCTGATCTCGTACCCTCAGGGTCATCTTCTCCCCCGGTATCATTGCCGCTCCCATCTTCGTCCTTGTCGTCCTCATCAATCTAGAATACATCAATTTGATGCTCGAGAGTAGCGATCCTCGCCCTACCTAGCCTCATCTCGATCCTGTTCAGACAAATCACAGGTCAGTAAACCATGCAAGCATGCATACATGTAGGAAATAATGAAATTCTTACCCTCCATTGCTGGTTGACCTCCAGCATGTAGTCTCTCTGGGCCTCTATCATGCGGTACATATACAGGCCCTGCTCCAGCAGAATCTACATTATCAAAATAAAGATTAGAATTAATAGTTGGTTTTAGAATTATAGTGAAAACAGGTCAGGGAAAGGAACATACATGAGTAGCACCGACAGGAGTGCATACAGGGGTTAGGTCCTCGTCTAATGCCAGGAACTGGTGCGATGACTCTCCGGGGGGAACCCAACATCGAGCTAGAGGGTCAGGGACGTGGATGAAGCTGCCTAGGGCAAACTCAGAATTGGGGGCAGCAGTCAATATGGCTCCCTCACCTGTAGCAGAAGTCTCCTCCTTGCTCGGATCCAGTCGATGCCTCAAGGGCTCTCTCTCCCGCACTCGGGACCTAACCGGGGCTACGGGCCTAGCAGGCGCAGCCTGAAGATGAAAACAGGAGGAACATATTAAGAATCCAATGAATTTGTAAAGAAAATGGGGACTTACAAGGATTTACCTGAGAGTGGAAGCGGCCTGGAAAGGGACCGTCAGTAGAAGGTAGGTGCGGATGAACTCTGCATACCAGCTCTTCACGCGAACTATGTGGTCCACAGCTGGTGAGCCCCGCAATAGCCTGAGCGAGGTCATCGCCCTCCAGCTCATGAGCCCAAAGCATACTGTCATTAGGGGACCTGGGGACCCACCTAGCCCTAACGCCTGCCTTCCAATTTAGGACCCGCTCTCCCCAAGTACCAAGCTCGATACCCTGGGCCATAAAGGAGTACCCTCTTCCAGGCTAAAGGCCTAGAGCGAGTCATCTCGATGGTCCAAGTGTCCTCGGACCCCCACAAGTCATTTCGGATCTGCAGGAAAAGAGAGATGTCAATATATAAGTAAATTGAATATGAATAATTCACTAATGAGTACGTTTATGCTTTGCAGGTACCCGCATCCTGTATCAGCGAGTTCAGGTGCTGCCTGTGGATGTGAACTCGTGCCACATGCCTCTTCACAACGCGGCTAGCGCCCCACCTGCCAAGGGCTAGGAAATGGTCTCCCACCTGGGTAATGCCCACAAGCAACTTTAGCTCCAGAGCCCAGACCTGAAAAATAAAACAAGAGAAGTTGAGAAAACTGATGTAAGTAATGGGGGTCAAAGCAAAAGAAAAAAGAAGGGGATCATGACGTACCAGAACAGCATGCCAAAAGCCACAAAACCTCCTGGCCCCTCGGACCACCTCGTCCATGCTCTGATACAAGTACGCCAGGGCACAACTACCCCAATCGAATGTAGGAATCTGGTCAAGATCCCGAAGGGCTGGTAGGAACATCAGATCAATAGAGCTGGCGGTGTCGGCAAAGAGAGTGGTACCGAGCAGGTAGAGCAAGAAGGCCCTCACCACCTAGTCAATCTCAAGGGGAGAGGTCATCGCTGCGGCCCGGTCTCGAGTGTAGAAGCTCCTGATCGAGTCCAACTTAAGGGTATAAGTCCCCTTCATGTCA